>ML677326.1:57351445-57542796 GCA_007922305.1 Dermatemys mawii | reverse complement strand
CCATATAACATGCAGGAAATATCTAGCAAATTAATAAAGCTTTCAAACAAATCAACCTGCCCATTGATAGTTATATCTTTCTACTCCCCTACCATGGCATTATATGCAGTACTATATCTCGCTGGTCAATGGACTCATTGTATTTTGACTTCTGATTATTTGAACTCCTGACTGACCAGATACATTCAGTGTCAACAAAGCACTTTGGGAACTGTGATTCTGTTTTATCTATCATAAGTGCATTTACCGCTGCAGCTACTGTCAAGTAGCTTAGCTACACTTTCCCTTCCCTAGCATCTCAGCTATATTTCTACTGTCATTTAGATTTCTTACAAAAATCCAAAAACTACAATGTAAAGTAAAATGATTCACCTCTAAAAATTGAGTATTTTTTGTTGTTGTTGTTCTTTTATATTTTATGCTTCAAACTTTTTAAAGCTTTCAGATGCTTTTATAAATAATTGAGTAAATATAATGATAGCCAAACTTAAAAAAGATGAACAGTTCCATTCCATTTTGATAAACATCACAGCCAAGATTTGAAGGCAACTGCTGGGAGCTTAGCACATTTGAAAATTAGGTCACAGAAATTGGACATCAGTATATGTATTTAGAAGCCTAACTTTAAGCACCCCATTCTGAAAATCCCTAAAATTTAGACATCTAGGCTCTGCAAAATGGGTCTGGGAAGTCTTGTGAGAATATGCTCCCCTGTGAGATTTTCAGAACTTCCTATTTGAGGGTTAGAAATATTAAGAGATGTGTTCAAGCTTCAAAATCTGCATCTCGGTTGATATTTTGAACTATCATCATGTCAAAGTTTGACAGTGTTGTTAGGATATAGATATTCAGGCCTATCTGTAAAGGCCTATATGTAAGTATGTGTTTATCATTTAGCTAGTTATAGAGGTATAAAAGAAAGAATCAAAATCACTGTCTGTCTGTGTAAGGGACTTCTCTCACTGTGACATTCTGAGGCCCTGTTCTGTGATTGTTTCTGTCTACTGTACAGTTCATTTTACTGCGTGTAAACTAATCAAGGTTGTGGGATATAATTGGTTAGCTAATCATGTTACAACATGTTAGGATTGGTTAGGTAAATTTCAGTAAAATGATTGGTTTAGGTATAGCTGGCAATGTTACTATATACACACTAGGGGCAAACAGAAAGTTGGAATTCGAAAATAAGGAAAAGGGAATTTCAATTTAAGCTTGTTGGACGTTCACCCCAATAAACATCGAATTGTTTGCACCTTCAGATATCTGATATTGTTGCTCTCTGTTCACATGAAAAGGACCAGGGAAGTGGAAAGATAAAGGAATAAGCCCTCTAACATGGCAGTTCTCAAACTTTTGGAGACCGCGACCCTTTTAACCTTGCTCCTGTGTCAGAATGGACCCTTGTATGTCCGTCAAAAAGCCGCCGAATACATTACTTCCGCATTCGGCGGCTTTTCGGCAGACATGCTGAGCACTCCCGAGTGCTATTTTCGGAAGCGCTCGGTATGTCTGCCGAAAAACCGCCGAATGCGGAAGTAATGCATTCAGGGGGCAACCCCCAATATGAGAACTCCTGCTTTAACAGATGTTAATATCCAGAAATTTGGTTCAGACTGTTACATAGAAAGCCAGTTTGCAAATTGGATATCCATATATAGATCTAAAGCACCTAATTGATTCAAGGATGCTCAGAGGCTGAATGTTGCTTTAGGCCTGTCACTGGAAATGAGTGCCTTTATGGTGTGATTTGGCAGTTTTAGTTTTAGCTCCAGCTGTAACAAGGAAGTGCAAAAGCATGAGAAAATGAGGAATAATTGCAAAGCGGGAACAGGGGAATATTATCTCCATTATTATTTCCAGGGGCTTATGTTCAGTCTGAGCTGATTATAATTTCATTTGAAACTCAGGGCAACAGTAAATTGCACCAGGTACAACCAACTCCTATGGTGGCAGAAAATCTGCATTCCACCATGCATACTGACCCACCACTCAACATGGAGAAAGGAGAAGTGTGAATGGTATAGCCCAAGGACTGCTTTGTACCAGAATAAATTACTATCTCCCCTTTAGAACAGCTTTCTGGGTAATTTATATTGCAGTAGCACGCTATAGGTGGAAGAGGGGACAAGCATTCAGTCTTGGGAGTTTAACTGAAGAGTCCTTCTCTTCCAAAAATAAACTGTTAATTATTCAGTTCTGTTACCTACATTTTGCTCATTTCCTGTGCTATCTACATCACCATAGGAGAGGTTTTGTATGTGGGATGTTAACTGAAAGTTAAAGTCCTATGGCTTTATCTTCCTCTCAGATTCATAGTGTTCATAAGTGCATACCAGTGGGAGGATTAAGACAATACTTGTCACATACTATACTTGGACCTTCAAATAATCAGAGGCATCTATTTGCTCTTTTCAAGTGCATAAGCATTGTCAGAAAACCCGCAAATCACTACTGCACATTAAATAGAAGGATGGGTGTATTAAGCTGGCTGGTAGATAATTTTCTAGACTAGACTATCTAGACTATCACAGAATGAAACTGCTTTTGAAAGCAATTTAACTTAGTATGCAATTTAAATTGCATATCCATGTTAAAAAACATTTCTCCACAACTATAATAGAGTAACAACACTTAACTCCAATCTAGTAGTTAGCAATCCACGGAATCGTGGGAAAAGGTAATGTGTACGGTTTACACCAACCTGTACAGCAGTGCTGGTTTGGAAGCTGCAATTCTGGAAGCACTTACCTTACTATCGAGATGTTTGTTGCTCTAAACAACACTTATGCCGTGAATTCAGTAAAACTTTGTGAACCATGAAGCTAAACAAGTTTAAGTTAAACCATGTACATCAGAACCATATTAATAAGTTTTGAACACAGAGCTTTATAAGTTGTAAAATATTTTCTTAAGTTGTAGAATGACTGTATTAATCATTCAGTTTTCCTTAATACTACTCAGAAGAGCATTTTGATAGAGCCTAAAAGCCAAAAGCATATGCTAAGAAGGCACAAGGCATCTGTGAAAGCTATTTGGATATGTTACAAAGTAGAAGTGTTTTCTCAAAAGTAGCATTTGATTAGCTGTCTAAGTATGCTTACTTTCTTCTTAAGATCTGATACTATGAAGATGCCTGCCAGCACCATTTTTGGAAGTCTGCTGTGAGAGAACTTTACTTTTGAAATCCAGCTTTAAAAAAAATAAATAAAGAGAGCCTAACTTCAGTTCCACCACCCAAGTAAAGTGCTACACTCTGATTCCATATAAAAAACCCTTTGAAAATGAGGTGGAAAGAATGATTCTTTGCTCTGTAAACTAGAGCTGAACATGCTGACAAGACCTATCTATTCAGAAGCCAGAGTCAAGAGAACAGTTGTTAGATAGAATTTTTTAAAAGTCAGCAAAATAGCCATTTAATTTTAAATCAATCTTGAAAGAAAACTGATGAATTTTGTATGGCACAAGAACTTCAGCTGAACTGATTTTGGATCAATATCTGTTTTTTCATAAACTTTCTTCCCCTTTGTATGTTGTTTGCTGTTATCATATCCATCAGTATATTGATTGTGGAGTGATACAGAGCAAGGGTACGCAAGCCTTAACAAGATCCAATTAATTATGTTTTCAGCTAAACATTAAATTTAAACAACTCATTCATCGTATCTCAGGTTGGTGTCATTTTTCTAATGGTTTACTTGAAGCGTTATAAATATGGTTATAACAAATAGCAGGGTTTTCAATTCACTGGCAGTTCTGGAAAAAAAATCAAAAAACAATCTTCGTTTGGATTGAATTAGGAAAAAAATGGAAATGTTTCATTTCAGATTGAACAAAATGTTCAACTGGGCTAAAGGGTCGCTCATTTTCTCTGGCCCAGATCCTTTAAGTATTTTATACAAAGTGGGACAGCATCAACAAGAGAGATTGAGAGAGAGAGAGCTGCCCCAGAATAACCAATAGCCTGGTGATTAGGGCATTCAACAGGGGGAAGAAGAAAAGCATCAAGAACCTAGTTTCAAGTCCTTGCTCCAGCACAGAGATTCAAGCCTAGGGCTTCCACATGCCAGGTGAATCCTCCAACCACTAGACCAGCGCTCAGCAATCTTCAGCACACAGCCCATCAGGGTAATCCACTGGCGGGCTGCAAAACACTTGTTTACATTGACCATCCACAGGCATGGCCTTCTGCAGTTCCCAGTGGCTGTGGTTTTCCATTCCCAGGCAATGGGAGCTATGGGAAGTGGTGGGTCACAGGGATGTGCTCACCACCATTTCCTGCAGCTCCCATTGACCAGGAACAGTGAAGTGCAGCCTCTGGCAGCTGTGGGAGGGCCGTGCCTTCAGACGGTCAACATACACAAAATGTCTCATGGCCCACTAGCAGATTACCATAATGGGCCACATGCTGAAGGTTGCCGATCCCTACACTAGGCTATGAATATAAAATAGGGGCTTCTGTTCCTCCAGAAATGGTCAGAACATCACTGCACTTAATAAAGACTGAAGTGTTGGTTCTAGGCAGCAGCTCTGGGAACATTATTATTAATATTCATTACACAGACTCCTAAAAAAATAGTGTCTGCTTATATAATGTCACTGTTTTGTTTTTAAGCTTTTCCAGCAAGAGATTTATTGTTTGCTGTTTAAGCATGAATTGAAATGTGACTGCCTATACTGTCATCTCCTGCACCCCTATTAACTCCCCAGAGGACTCTCACCTCTCCCTTATATCTGTGCTTTCCCCCATCTTAATGCTTTGCTTCCCACAAATACTGCTACCACAACCCAGGCAGGAAATGGCAGTGTTGCCAATACTCATGATTTTGTCACCAGTTTTATGGTATTGGGTGCTTTTCTTAAAGCCCCAGCTGCTGGAATCATGTTATTACTGGACAATCTTAGCTTTCATTTAAAAAAATTAGAAGTCAGATTGCAATCCTCATCGTTTTGGAGAAAAGCTTGAAAACATGAACTCTAAAGGCTCAGTAACCAGAAGGTAATTTTAAAATGCATATAAATTTTAAAATCACCTGCTTTTCAAACCAATTACTTGACTTTTGGAGAGGACCAGACTCAAGACTTTTGAATGCCCATGGTTGGCATTACTACAGTGGATTCAGCCAGCCAGTCACAATCCCCCAAACAGGCTCCTTAATTCAGCTCCATATACCAACAGACAGGTGCACCCAGACATGCCCACACACAGTCACATCCTTGCTCCTTCACCTGATAATGTGCCCAAGTTTATTCCATGCTGAGGAGTGGAAGATTTTGTAAGGATGAGAAGCCACTCCTCTGTATCCTGTGTGTCCTTCATGGTTGAAGAGGGAGCCCAGAGACCAAATGCAGCTGCCTTCCAGGCATTGGGGGCACAGAAAGCCTGAAGAGGCTCACTGCTGGTGGTGCCGGTACGAAGCAGACTCCCTACAAAAGTAAAGAAGCCAGGCCCATGCACATCAGTAGCTAGAGAAAGAGATGCCGCACAACAGCACAGCACAGAAGTGCCCAGATGCAACAGAGCCAACTGGCAGGGAAAAATACCACAGATACAGAAAAGGCCTATGCCTGGGACAGCAGCTCACAAGCATGAGCATGGGACTGCTTCCCCAGCTTTCTCACCATCTCCAACAGGCAGTGACCCTGTAGACAATTAGTGCAAAAATTTACTTGAAAACATTTGTTCAAGCAAAATTCATGACTTGGCTTTGGTATTCAAGATCACTTTGACTGGTTTCTGTGAACATTCATAATCCTTAATGGGATTTTTTTTTATTCACAAGAATATTTCCAGAAAGCAAAAGACTCACAAATAGTTGTGCGAATGTGTCTGCACAGAGGTTCACACAGCAAGTGTCTTATCTGAGCTCACCTCCTGTTTTTGAAGATTTGAAGCATCCTGTCAGAAATTATACTACATGATTGAGGTAGCCAATCACAAAACAGGGATACCTAAGCAAAAATACTGAAAAAGTGAAAAAAAACATTTGCATCAGATAGTGGCAGTTGAAATATGTTTATAGGAATCATTTGTAGGATGTTTTCATGTACTGAACAAATCTGTATAATCCGCAAACAAAAAAAGGACAGATTAACTGAATAAACTATTCATTATAAACTGTGTTTACAGCTTTAATTGGATACTATCAGCCATTAACCTTCCTCACAGGAGCAAGGATTAAGTGTTTTGTACAGTATCATCAAAAGTCAAGGATTAGAAGATATTTTTGTGGGTTTTATTAGAAGTTTTTGTGCAGACAGACCACAATGTTTGGGCCTAATGCAGTATTTAACCACTGGAATAATTCACCAAAGGCCATGGTGGATTCTTCCTCACTGGCAATTTTTTTAAATCAAGGTTGGATGTTTTTCTAAAAGTTACCATCTAGGAATTATTTTGGCGTATGTTATATAGGAGGTCAGACCAGATGATCATAATAGTCCTTTATGGCCTTAGAACATATGCATCTATGAATCAGAATCCATCATCTTTTTGGGGATGGTTGAGGGAGAGTAGGTGTGAAGGAGTCACAATAAAATATAACCTAAGACCACAAAGATTTCATAAAACTGTGTTCTCAGCGTCATGCAATGAGAATTGCTGTGTGTGAAGGCAGAACTATTTAAATGCCTAAATGTTACAGGAACATATAACCAGTTCATGATGCAACAAATCAGTTCTGAAAAGGATACAAAGGAAAAATGTATTTGAAATATACTTGCTTCCACAACATGACAAATCTTGACAAAATAGTTTGTACAGTTCACTATTCTCAAACAAAAACATTCCACACATGGAGTATAACAACAAACAATCTTTTTGGAACTGACATAAATTTGGCATACCAGAGGTGAGCAGTAATTAGTGAGTAGTGTGACATTGAAAGTTCTTGGTTTGTTATATAAATTCTTCATAAATTAAATTGCCCGTTGCAACCACACAATAAAAGAAACAGAGTCAGCGTAATCCTCACCGTTAAGATATTGAAATTAAAGTTCAGGTTCTTTATTTGCAAACCAAGTGGCTCTCCTTTTCTCTCCCTTAACAAGTTACAGTAATTTTGGGAAGGCTAAATTTCTTGACCTTATTGCATGCACAATCACGGCCACAAGGCTGCACTAATGTCATTGGTGTATACTCAATTTCTGTGTCTTAAAAAACAACAACAACATGTAATCATCATATAGTCCATATACATTAGTACTATTGGGAGTGTGGTAATAAATGTAAAAAATTGTTTATTAATATTTATATGCAACATTTGACATTCATCACACTTTAAAATGAGCTATTTATTTCACTGAAGACAATGGCACACTTGTACTTGCTAATACTTGGATAAATGTATTTACTAAGTTCATAGTGGACATGACTAGTCTGTTTTTTTCACTTGGGTATAGTTTGATTTCTCAAGCAATTCTTTTTTCTTAAACTAGGCAGATCACGCATTCCTCATGACATGCCAAATTTGAACTTAAAAAAGTTTTTGAGTTCTCTAAGCACAGTAAAACTCACAGAACAATTTTCCAAAAGAATGAAAAACTATTTTAACACTCTTTCACTCAAAAATGTCTGAAAGGGTCTTTCCCCCCCAAACATCCCAAAGTATTCATCTTTGACTTGAAATAATAATAAAAGAAATAATAATAAAATAATTAATAACTCAGCTTTTCTATAGCACTTTTCAACCATAGTTCTCAAAGCACTTTATAAAAGAAGTATCATTAACCCCAATACATAAGAAATTTCACCCAAAAAGAATTTTTACTTTAAACTTGTAAATGATTGAAAATACAGGTTGCATGTAAAAGCACTTCTTTGGTCATAATTAGAGTTTTGTTTCTGCTACACTGTAACAAGAACCAAGGCTGCTGTTTTCTGCAAGGCTGGCTCCAGGCACCAGCAGAGTAAGCACTTGCCTGGGGAAGCCCTTGGTAAGGGGCAGCATTCCGGGCATTTCTGCGGCGGTGCAGTCCAGGTGGTAGCAAATTTTTTTCTTTTCTTTTTTTTTTTTGCTCAGACAGTCCAGGCGACAGCAATCCAAGCGGGTTTTTTTGCTTGAGGCAGCAAAAATAGTAGAGTCTTTGAAAACTAGTGTCTTCAAAGGCCATAGAATACATTCACTGTGCTAAAAATGTACCCCAAGGATTACAGCAAATATATAAATACAAGCCCACCAAGCACCACAATATTTTAATAGGGACAGTCATCAGCAGAGGTTGAACTGCAGGGAGGAGAAGCAGTGATACTTTTCCAAGCCTCAGCAATAAACCAAACTCTGCCCACTTGAGCTAGCAGAATGAAACATCACAGTAGATTGTTCAGCTCTTCATATTCTGAATGACTCTCTTCTTCCTTTCATGACTGACCATCGGTGAAAGAGTGTTAACAATAGACCTGCTTAGAAAATGTCTTTTCACACCCCCCATGTTGAAAATTGCAATTAATACACCCACAAAAACATCATTTTCATTGTAAATTTTCCACAGAAAATATTTCAGAAACATGAAAATTGAAAACTTTCAGCGGAAAACCAAAAGTTTCCATCAGGAAAATCAAAACAAAATATTCCATTTGATCCAAATCAAAAGTATTTTGGTTTGTGAAACAGAATAAAAATGTTTTGTTTTGGGGAAGTTCAACATTAAACTTAGTCTGCCTGCACTGCCTCCTATGAATTGTAATGTGGGAGCCTTAATACAGTAAGGGATATTCTAATGTTGGTCTCTCTTGCTGAAGCTTTTCCACAGTGTATAAATGATTTAACATGCATTGAGCCAGAAAGAGAATGACTCTCACTGTATATGTGAGAGACAAATATTTAAATCCCTTTGCAACATCACGCAGAGGGGAAATTGAACAGGGGTCATCCCCCGTGAGTTCCCTAACCAGTGGGCTAAAAGTAGGCCTCCTCCTCCTTGTCCATTCATTTTGTGTGGAACTAGGTGACCTCTGAGAATGCCTACTGGATTGGGCCCCTCAGGCTAGACAGGCAGGGGAAACATCCAGTTTTACCTTGTTTGAGCATGAGTCAATCTCTCTGGTGAAGCACTGTGTGCATGCCTAGAGGCAGGAATTTAAGTGCTTAGCAGATTTTAACAGCAAAAATGTAGATACAAAGTGAGTTTAGACACTGCCAATGTAGGCAGGAGACTAGCAGGAGGGTTGAGGATATCAGTGGTGCCTACATTTTGGATTTAAGTGCCTAAATGATCCATTTGTGGATCTGAGTCCTAAAGCACAAAATGTGGAGTTATATTAATTTGGGAGTTCTTTTCATTTGCCTTCTGGTGTTGGAATGTTTAGGATACATGTTTTCAAGCTTTTCTGCACAGTTATGAGGACAAGGAATTTACTTGTTTTTAAAACAAAAGTTCAGATTAGCAATAACCTAATTCCAGCTGATGATGATGGAAATAAAACACCAAATATTGCAGGACTCGCAATAAAATAATGAGAGTTGGCAAAAATGAAAATGTTTTATCTCTGTTTATGAGTGGGTAGTGACTACTGCCATCAGTCAATATATTCCAAAAACGGTGCCTAAAGTTAGACTGCTGAGTCTATTTGCACCAGAACCTCTACACCCACTCCTGAGGTACACAGCATTTTTCATGACAATCTATCTCTGTCTATGCATTTAAGAGCACTTAGAAAAATTGCTTGTAAACAAAAAGCTCTGCATAACCATAACTAAGAAGTTATTATCTCTCCTGTGCTATTTTTAGACAACTAAATACCTGCACTATTTTTAGGCACCTAAGTAAATAGCACTGTTGAAAAAAAAGCCAAGTACCCAGCGGTTCCCATTGAGCTAAATTAATTTATATGGGCGTGAAACTGGTACAACAGAATAGCCCCAGATTATTCAAAGTGTCTGGGAGAATCTAAAATGGGAAGTATAGTCTCATTTACAGGAGCATCAAATGAGAGAAACAATAGCATTCAACCTTCATTTTGCTCCATAATAAAAGCAACATCATAGAACCATATCAAACATTTATTAAACTCAACATCTTGGGAAAACAAACCTCACAGTAGTTGATTCACTATATCAATAGTAATTTAGTAACAGCAGTTACAACTCTGCTGCAAAGAACCTATTAATTGTTTTTCTACATTTTTTAATGGAAGACAGTCTAATGGATTTAAACAAGTCATTACAAGAGAGAGGTTCTTGAGAAGAAAAGGTTGTTTGAAGCTGTAAAATACTTTTTCTTCCAGTTGTATAGTAATTTCTGCATAAAACAAGCCAACAGCAACCTCAGTGGTCCCTGTAAGGTACTGAATGCAGTCCATTCCCACTGAAGTCAATGGATTTGAGAAGTGCTCAATCTCTTGCAAAATCAAGTCCATATCTTGCACTTTGATAGCTTGGCATTGCAAGAAATCTTACACAAATTTATGCAGAAAGTATGAGCAGTGTAAGTCATTGACCTACAACCACTGACCCATTTTGAGTGCTGTTTTGATATAATTTATAGGACAGACCTTAGAAAATATTTAAACCCAAGTTTCAAAGTAAAAAGTTACCTTTGCCACCCTCTGAATACTCTTAAATGGTTGTAATAAATTTTTCTTCACTTAAGTACATTCATGTCTTGATATCCCAGACAAAGTACTGTGATGTTCATGGCAGGTTAGTGACCTTCTCATGATATAAATAATAAAATGACAATCTCTAACTTCTTATACTCCCTAAAGGCTATTAATTGAATCCTTTTAAGAGCTTGTAGTAAATTTTATACACATAATTATATGATTTACTTTTAATGTTATCATATAAATTATGTCCATATAATTTCCACTTGCCAATAAAGCATAGTAATAATATTGTATTAATCAGAATTATTATTATTAAATTATATAAGTATAATTATACACATGAATTCCTCCACTATTTTTGGACTGGTGCATTGTCCTAACAAGAGGTGTATGATATGTAATTGTCACCTACATGGTAGTTGGCAATTCAGAAATGTGGTGGCTGTTTCTATTTAATTAACCTGAAATAATGTATGAGACTGTAATAATAGTTTTCAAAACACAAGGGCAATTTTAAAAGACACCCTCTCCCTCCAGTCTCCAACCTTTCTTAAAGGAATACATTTTTTACCTGAGATTTTGCATTTGTATTCTTTACCAAAATGAGGATTTTTTAAAAAATATAAAGCTAAACAAACAAGGCATTTTTGAAACCCGCGTTTGCAAACTAAGAGGTTTTTCCCTTTTTGAGAATTATTTAACTTTTTCTGGAATGTCAGAACTTCAGACAACTTGGGTCTAGAGACATCATGGACATGATTCACCATTATTTTATTACTGTTTCGCACTGATATAGCTCTGTTGATTTAAACACCATTACACTGGTGTAAAACTGGAGTAATTGTGTGAACAATCAGGCCCCACATTTGTTTTATCTATTTGTTAACAATGAGAACTAGTGCTTTTGAATGTATTTTGAAAGCCGTTTGTGTGTTTTTCATAATGAATAAGATGAATATTGCAAGCCAGATCTTCAGCAGGTGTAAATTTGCCTCCTCATCCTCCATGTTCAGTCCAGAGAAAAACTCTCTATCTGAATCTCCACTTATCGACACTGTAAATCAGAAGTAATGCCACTGAAATTATTTGAGTTATACTGTTGTAAATTAAAGGAGAATCAGCACCATGGATACAACATCACATTTGTGGCATCTTAAATATCAATTTCCTGACTTTGAATTTCCACGGCTTCAGAAGATTTAGTTTTCTTTAATAACTACAGCAATCAATTTAACTGATATAGATTTGTATTTTTGTATTGTAAACTGATTTGATCTGGGATATTGAAAAAGAATTATAATACTAGTTGAGTGTGTCATTTTAAAGAGGGTTCCATTTTTATATTTATATACAAAAATAATAATATTTTCAAAAGAAGACTCTCTTAGATACCTTAGACTCAGTTTTATTATGGGGGTGGGGAGAAAGGCAAGAAATAGACTATAAAGCATAAATGGAATGGAATATATTAAGACAAAATGCCTGCTCTAGCATGTAAATATTCAGAAAACAGGTGTAAGATAGCTCAAAAGCAAGGGATATTGTAATATCTGGATAATGGCCATCCTTCAGAATACTTCTGATCAGAGGGGAAATTACCTGCTAAAGAGTGAATGGATAAGGATTATTGCTAGAAAAGTGGTTTTAGAAACAAAACCACTTGGAGCAGGACCTACCTAACACTATCCTCCAAAACTGCTGTTGTGGGCCTGTGAAGTAGATGTTCCATGAGTTTAGTGGTGAACTAGGATTGGTGCAGAAATTTTCTATTATGTACTCTTTCTGCTGATTGCGGTTTTTCTGACATGTGCCTGTGCAAAACACCCTGCAGAATTTGCCCAACAGTGTATAGGACAATCTTTCATTAACGGTCCCTGAGGACTCTTTCCATACACTATATGTTCTTAACCAGGGTGGGAGTTTCACATCAAATTTTCCAGAGAAGGTGCCACAAGCCAGGCCAAATTTGAGAGAGTGGCATTGTGACCCTGTGCACAAGATCATTACATCACTTTCTATACTTTCAACTTCTAGGAAGGGTTTTGCAGTAGGGCAGGGTGAGTAGCCTCCTCACTATAGTAAGGGGGAAGGAATTCCAAGTAATAAATGCTAAAGAAGTGGCATAATTCAAAAAAGATTGAGGACCCCTGCGGTACGTCATTCTGTCTGCTAACTGGTTATTCTGTGAACTGACAAATACATCATAGATCTGGTACACACATTTTATAAAGTCACAGTTTCCTCAGGTATAAACTAAATCTTTTTCCTCTACCAAGCACCATTATTTTTTTCTTTTCCATAAGCTATCTATATAACAACCTAGCATCCATAAAGCAAACATGTCAAAGGAAACAAATAGTTCACACAGTGTTTGAGTACAGCCAGCTTTTCCAGGTCAGCATGGCTCCATTTTAATTGCTGCAAACATTTTCTTTTAACAAAGAATATATTTCAAGCCTCCCCATCTCTTGTAAATGCACATTACTTTAGCGCTCTGAAAAAGATTGAGAAGCAAGGACTAGGAAAAACTGCTAAGAGAATGACTCCTTGGGAAGAACTGAAGGAAACTATTTCCATACACTCTCAGGAAAAAAGAGGTGTGTGAGATACCACTTTTAATATGTGCCCTTAGAACAGCTTTTCAGGTCTCACAGTTTGGCACTCCACTCATATTTTCTACTTAAGTCTTTTTATCTATTCTGTCAACATAAAGTTCATTTCAATTTCCATGACAATAGCATTTTTATATTTAACAAGCATTGTGTGTGGATACACAAGTAGATATTAGGTAAAGCCCAGACAGTTTCAAATATCACACAGATGATAGCACATACATGTTTACCCCTTGCCCCCACATACACACACACACACACACACACGAACAAACAAAAAATGGAAAAGAGTTGAGGCATCAGAGTCAAATCAACCATCAGCCAGGTAAAAAGACAGGCAGCTTGGGAAGCTCTTAGGAGATCAAATCTTAAATAAGTGTGCTGCAATCCTTCCCTGCACATTTGGAAATACTAGATGAAGTTTTTTGTACTTTATATGATTTTAAAACAAACAGATGAGATTAAAAACCCACCCTTTGCCCCTCTGAAGTGATTGCATCATCTCAATACCTGCTATTTTATGTACAGGAATACCTTGGGCAGCCATTTAAAACTTGTCATGAACTATGAGAGGAGACCGTTAAGTGGACCATTTTGATTTTAACACTCTCTGTCCTAATAGTGCTAAGAAAAAATGTTATTGAAACAGATAAAGGCTCCAAGGAGATCTCTAAGGAAAACTTGGACCTAGAAAAGTTCCTCCCCCAACCCAAGGAAGGTAAAAGGAATAAATGAATCCTACCAACAGCTGATTCACTTAAAATAATTGCGTCTTATTTATAATCAGGAGGCTGATAAAGAAAAGGTAATCTTCCTCTGCAGGAAGGAGGAATTAGGTGAAGTCTGAGAGTGCCTACTCAGCCCATAGAAATCAGCCTCCCAGTCTAAATTGACAGACCAAGTCTAGTGGGGCTCACCCTAGAACTCTAAAAATATCTATGTAGACAGTGCTTTGAAGTTGCAGCTCAAGCTGGAGTTTAGGCTTTGAAACTCACACCCTTCTCTAGATTCAGAGCCTGAGCTGCAACTTCAAAGCCCTGTCTAAGTAACACAGACTAACCCTAGTCTGTCAACCTGGAATAGGAGGCTTGCTTCCACAGGCTGTGTACATAGCAAAAAGATCCAGTGTCCCTACATGGCTAAGGCACCTGGTTATTTCAATATATATCTGCTCTCTTGACAGCTGATCAGGGCTATACTCCGTCAAACGATAGTGCAGCCTATGTAAGCCCCTCCCCCCTACCCTTCCCCATCACTGTAGTCAACAGCAAAACTTCCATTGACATTAGTGGATCCAGGATTTCACCCTGGTGCCTGTGTGAGGCACAATGCACCTAGAAGCTCCTGCAGAAGTGGTGCATCTCTGCATTTTCCTGTATTATGGGCTATGCATTAAGAGCATAACTGTGTCTGTAAGCTGCTTAAAATATGGCAATGGATTAAAACTTAACTATAAATATTTTTTTTTTGTGATCTACTAGTTATAACAGGATGGTGACTATATATCACTGTTCATACAAATTATACTTAAGAGTTTGAGATAAAATTAAAAGTGATCGCTAGGAATTACTCAGGGTATATCTTTAAAGAAGCAAAGATGTCTTTTGTAAACATACGATTATTGAACTATTTCAGTCATATAACTGAAGAACATGAAAATAAATGTTTCTCTGAGATGCCAACTTCTTGTTCCAAATATTCCTATCAATAAAGACAAGATGTTATGTCACAGGGTGGCTCCCCTGCCCTTTAACCACCTCTGTCTGATAGCTAGTCCAAATACCATCATGCAATTTAAATCACATATGATAACCTATGAGAGAAAATCAATATTTATCATCCAGAAAATAGAATAGGATATCATTGTAAGAATCTCCCAGCTATCATGGATTTGAACTGAAATCCAGTGACAGTAGATGAAATATGTGGCTCGTATTTTTCAGTGACAAAAGGATATACTTGAAGATGTGAGCACAGAATAAATAATCCTACATCTTGAACAAAGAATTTTCATCATTATCTGTCTGATTAAATGATTTTTTCCAAAAGAGAGACACAAACATTTTGTTAGAAAGCTATTATGCATGCTATTTTCGCTAAAATGCTTGCAATGAGTGCTATGGTGGTCTAGGTCAATTTGTAAGCTTAATAAGCTAATGTGCTGCAGTTTATTTAGCTCTTCAGGAGCACAGCATGTAGTCTCTTATCTTCCTTGTATCATATTTGATCACTGATTAGAAACAGAGAAGAGATAATAACATTCAAGCCATAGGGTAAAAAAAAAAAAAAGACACAAATGTTAAACTAGCAACTACAGCTACAAAATGAATGGCCAGCACCAGCTCAAGAAAATATCAGGGTCTTAAATGAATAACAATTCAGACAAAAGGTTAATATTTTAAATTCTGCAAGCAGAATGAGCAACAGAGAATGAAGGGAATTGAAAAATAATTGTGACTGCATTTAAATTTAATAAAGGCCTTTGAAGCTTAATTGCTTATGTTACAACTAAATCATGACTAGAAGGTGTCTCGAGCAGCCAGTCATAAATAATCATTGTTCTGGAATCTATCCGTCCATATTTCATTATATAGTTCCTTTATTTTAACACTTTAATTATGAACTGTATCTATTCAATGTTATCATTAAAAGACAGATACTAATTAGCTCAAGTGCCAAAGAGAAATGCTACCAATCAGTACAAGTGGTTTCAGCAGAGCCTAAAGGAGGAAAAAAAATCTCTTCCTTGAGTTGCTGAAATCAGTTTAATTATGCCTACTGTATCTATTCATTATGTTCTGCTACTAACACTTCCACTGTGTCTACAGTGGGAATTGCTGTATTAACATTTTAAAGGTAACTATAAATAAAAAAAAATCCTGAAGTTAGGGCTAAGAGAGGATTGGTTACAGTGAATAAAGATAATAAAAGATTTAAATTGTGCAGTTAGTTATTTGCTGAAGCAACAACTTTCCTAGATTTTTATTTGAATGGTAAAGGACTTTCTGACAAAACAAAACAAAACAAAAAAACCCTCAATTTTTGGCTGAGTAATAGTCAAGTAGAAATTATGTAAGTATTTTTCAAGTTTTTCCTCCTAACAACTCCCTTTGTAGTTGTTGAGGGTGTTTTATGTCTGAGGCTTTTATGCCTTACAGACGAGCAGTGAGTAGAAAAGATTTGGGAAGAAATGTTATCAGGATTAAATCAAACCCCCTAAATTGCAAGTAATATTTTTTAAAAAAAACAATTATCTAAGAATAGTGAACAAAACTGCTGATCTTTCCATCCTATATGCATTTAAATTTGTTCTTTGTAAAAAAAAAATGGTCAAATTATCTTGGCGTAATTTCCCTTATAGGCAGATTATAGCTTCACAAATATTTCATCTTTTCTATCAAAGGGATTAATAAAAATTTTGTCTTTCAGTGCCTAGACTGTAGTCATCTTCAGTAGGAAACAGAAACCATGATGCAATTAGAACTGAAAAATAGCACAGTACATCTAAGGACTTATTTTATTCCTGGAACTTCTAACCAAAAACAAGGATAATTCTGTAAGTAGCAGAATCACATGTCAAGTCACATGTCAACATGCACTGCATGTTCAAACAAATACATACATGAGTCTGTGTCTAGATCTGAGTTAGACATTCTAATACTCCCAGGGGAAGATGAGTACAGTCTATATTAATCATTCCCCAACTCTCCACAGAGGGACAGAAAAGGAAAAAGACATGATTCTTCAAGACGCTCATCTAGCCATCAAAAGCTGCAGTCCTGAAAAAACACTCCTGGCTTTGTGCTTTTATGTTTTGAGAACAAAACACAGCCAAAGAAGGAGGAAACATAACAAAAAAGTACAAAGATTTAGATCCACAGAGGTACTTAGGCATTTTAACACTCAGAATCAGATGCTAAAAGGCTTCCATAGTGTGCTTAAACTCAGGAAGAAAAACAGGAAAAATAGTAACATACCATAATTCTAAAAGGCGTTTCCACCTTCTTTATTTGTGAGCTTAGAATTTCTTATATTACATGATTTAAACTGGCTCACATATAGTACAATCTATTTATTGAACAGGAAATAAAGCCACTTTGTACATTATGTATGGATATTCACCTAGGGTGAAATTCAACAATAGGCAAAATGCACCCCTTTAATAGAGTTGCCAATTTTTTAATCACACAAAACTGAACACCGTCACTGCATCCCTTCCCTGAGGCCATGGCCCCTTCTCCAAGGCCCCACCCCACTCACAACTTTTCCCCACTCTTGGTGGCTCACTCTCTCCCACCATCACTCACTTTCACTGGGCTGAGGCAGGGATGTGGGACGAGGTGAGGAATTTGGGATGCAAGAGGGGGCTCCAGGATGGGGGGTAGGGCTGAGGTATTCGGAGTATGGGAGGGGGCTGTGGGTTGAAGAAGGTGGTTAGGATCTAGGAGGGGCTGAGGGCTCTGGCTGGGAGTGTGGGCTCTGGGTTGGGGATGAGGAGTTTAGTGTCTGGGAGGCGGCAGTGAACTGAGGTGCAGGAGGGGTGAGGGGTCAGGCTGGGGGTGCTGGTTCTGGGGTAGGTCCAGGGATGAGGGGTTTCAGGGGGGCTCAGGGCTGGGGGTTTGGGCTCAGGGTTGGGGTGTACTTACCTCAGGTGTCTCCTGGTCCACAGTGCAGCAAGGGTCCGCACTGCACCTGAGAAGTAGCCAGCAGATTTGTCTCCTAGGCGGAGGAGGGGGCCAGGGAGTTCTGTGCATTGCTCTTACCCACAGGTACCACCCCCACAGCTCCCATTGGCCACAGTTCCCAGCCAATGGGAGTGTGGAGCCAGTGCTCGTGGTGGGGCCAGCGTGTGGAGCTCCTGCCTAGGAGTCGGACCTGCTGGCCACTTCCCGGGCACAGCACAGAGCCAGGACAGTTAGGGACTAGCCTGCCTTAACCCTACAACACCGCCAACTGGCACTTTAACAGCCCGGTCAGCAATCCCCCACCATTGAAGCAGCATGCTGGCTCTATCCATGACTCTTATGACCACAAGTTGGAACAGTGGGCAGGGAAGCAACAATAATACTGTTCCTATTGCTGGAATTCTTGCCCTGTTTATTGAATGCAGTAAAGAAGCTTTACCACTTGAAAATGTAGCAGTTTAACAAAATGCACAACAATTGAATGTGTTTATTATATTCCAAAAGCCATTTCCAAATGCATTAGAAATTAGTGGCAAACTCAGACCAAAGTATATGAAAGAAGAAAACAAGGAGAAAGAGGATGCTCATAGTCATTCTTTCATACAGTAAACCAAGAAAGAACACTACAAGCAGACCTGGGGATTTGTACCTTTGTTTTTTCCTTTTTTTAGAAATTCATCTACGAAAATGGATGTTTTGCCTCCAAAAGCTGGGAGCTCTAGAGCACAAATTCTAATCCCAGTTCTGGCATAGCTCTCATATGTGACCTTGTACAAACCACTTAATGACTACTCCCTTCATTTGGAAGATGAAGAAGAAAATACCTCCTCTAGACTGGTGTTGCAAGGATAAATTCACTTGTGCTTCTTAAAAGCTTTGAGATCTGCAATCATCATCGTCCTGGTGTAGAATATTGCCAGGAGAGGTGGATTCACACTGTTCTGGAGCTCTCAGAACATGAGTTTGGCCCTGTAATACTTACTGAGGCAAAAGTCCCTATAAGTTTGATAGCCAAAACAGACCAAATACAGTGGTAAATGTTTCTTGAGTGAAGACTGCAGGATTGTGTCCTATCAGGACAGATCACTATCCAATGGTAAAAATGAACTACGTCTTGTACAGCATCAGGCACATAAACTGTAAATAACAGTTTTCTAAGATGATTTTGCCTTTAATTTCTTCATTTTAATTTCTTCCCATTCCACCCCCCTAATCATTTGTTCAGTTTTCTTGTAATCTTTGGAAATATACAGTTCAGAAATAAACAGCTGATGCAAGATTAGACAAGCAATCAAATGCAAAATAAATAAATAAATGAAGAAGAAGAAGAAAGAAGTTAGACAAAGCAGAATGTTTTTATCATGTTCTCAAGCTTTGAGAAAATTTAAGTGCTATGCATTTGTTTGACAAATGTGTATTGTACTTAAAGTAATAAAAACAATTACAATGACGTTTGCAGCCATCTGTATTGCATATCTTGCTGTGCTAACCATGATTAAACATTTTAAATTGTAACTTCTGTAAACAAAGCATCTTCCATGGAAAAAAAATCAGTTCAGTTTACAAATGAAATAATTCTTAATACCAATTATCTGTTGTCATGGCAACAACTGAGCTTTAAGAGGCATGTGTTTTGCTTGTTTGGCATGCACAATCTGTTTTGCAGATGAGGGCATGGCAGAAAAAGTTAAATGTCTATAGAAGATAACTAAGGTCAGATATCCAGCCCACTGGCATTTACACATTGCCATTAAAGTTACATTTTAATACCATTAATTATGCTTGACTGCCTCCTTTTCCCTTTTTTAAGGGAATAATTGGAAAGTATTTTTGCAGTGAAAAATTCCCTCCAAGCTAGTTAGAGGGATGTTTTTTGTACTAATGTGATTATCCTTGCAGTGTTAGGTTAGTCATGGTAAATTGTAAAGTATTTTATTGTATCCATAGTCATTTTACATTTAAAGTGTGAAAAATTAAAAGCAGCATCCACAACAATTCAAACATGCCCATTCCAGTATAACTGAAGGTTCTCTTGAAACATTTTAATGTGGTTTTAATAGGTTTTAATAGATTTTCTTGACTGCAAATTCGAGGGTTTTTTTTAACTCATTTAGTTAAAAACCTTTGATTAAATAATTGCTGAGTCCTTCATTATCATTGGTATTACAAATATCATATGTGATCAATACATATTGATTCCAAAGTTCTTTCCATGAAGCACAAAAATATTTCTAGGAATTTTAAAAACAAGTGTAATCCTTCTGCCAGTAACTGGAGCAGCAACAAGGGCCACTTTCCAATAGGCAAGGACAACTCTTAAAAACTAATACTCCTCCCTCCCCTCAGAATTTTTGGGCTCATGAAATAACTGCCCCAGGCACCCTTAATAGGCAATACTTCCCCATTCACAAGCACCAAGTCTATGTATGAAGCAGGGAAAGGGAATACATCTGCAGCTTGGGAAAACACAGCAACAATATATCTATATGAACAATAAGTAAAACATCCCCTGCCCCCAACTTTGGCAGTAGTCGTTCAACTCAATTCCCGCCCACCTGCATGAATGTTCAATAAGTAAACATCCCTTTACCACATCATCTCACCCTTCCCCATCCAAAAGCTAGTCATGGTTTGGTGTCTGTGGGTAGCTGGTAACATAATCAAAGAATTCTGAGAATTCAATGAATTCATAGTCAAAGAAGGGGGAGAGCATCACAACACATAGCATTAGGCTCTAAGATCTCCAGGTCATTTCTAAAAGCCTCTTGACTGTTAGCTCAAATCTGGTCCAATTCAATGGTGCCCAGAATCATTGATAGTTATTGCTAGATTGGACAGAGGTTTAGGATTGAACCTGCATAAGGCTGTTCACAAACCTCAGGAGATGGCCATTCAGAAGAGTGCAAGGCAGAGGCACAGCTAGGGTGATATGGAGAAGTTTCACTGCATAATGTAACACTTCTAAGAATTCTTTTCTCTCCATGACTAAAAACTGATGCCCAATATGTTACAGAATGTCAGGAGCTTTGAAAGAAATGGCAAAAATGATCAGTCTAAACATTAGTCCAACTGTCTGTGCTCTGAGGTAATTTAATATAGTAGCATCAGCAGCCTCATTTTAATTACTTTAGAAGATATATATTTGACTCTGAAAATAACAGATTTGTAGATTCAATAAAAAAGATTATACTAGATAGTGTAATAAACCTGGATATTTGAAGTGAGTCTATTAGCAACAAGTAAAATGAACTATAAGACAAAAGTTAATGATAATTTTGAGTGGGTGTTTGCAGACACATAGGTCTTTGTTTCTATTTACAAACTTAATATCTTGTAGTGTAACTAGCTGCAGAGATCAGTTAAGAATAATCTCTCTTTGCTGGCAGGTAGCTTTGCTGTACTGCAGGCTTGGACTAACCAGTAGAGGTCAAGCCAGACTAGACTACAGGTGCTGACCAAATTAAGCTTCACAAGATTCTTCTGGTGAAGGAATAATTGCCTGTTTTTATATCTGTTTTAGTCTGAGTTTATCAGGAGAGAAGTTCAAAGTGCAGTATATTATTTTAAAGGGTATGCAGCAGTTTATGGACCTCAGCAAAGCTCCTTTATTAACAAAGCTATAGAATAACATAACAAAGTTTTCATGCCATCGTTGTGTTTCTCTACATACAGATTTCTTATGCAGCTCCCTGTGCCCAGAATACCTTTCATGACTGAGTGTGTCATGCAACTTCATTGTCCTCCTTTAAATCCCTCCTCCAGACTCATTTCCTTTGGTTAACCTTCCAACACCAACCTTTATTCTACGATTCTCTTAAGAGACTTTAATCCTAAACCTGTTCATATATTACATTAGCATGTTTTTAAAGGTTCTTGTTCAATACCATTTTAAGAAGTGCAAATAACAGACTTAACGGACACGTAACAAACATAATATCCTCTGATTTGTTTTAATACAGTAACCCTCAGCCATCCTACACCATTACTCAGCACCTTTTTTCTTCTGTGCTGTTCTGCCTTTAACTTAGTTGGAAAGCCCTTTAAACCAGATACCTATATTTTTATTTTGACTGTAAGTGCTAGGCCCACCACTCCATATGTGCACAAATGGGGCTAGATTCAGGGTTCCTGGGTATACCCTCTCTACCAAAGGGCAATCTGCTAGCTAGAGATAAACAGAGCATAGCATGCTCCGGCCACACCTCTTCCTCTTGCACCTTGCACACAGTGTTTTCCTGTAGAAAAAACACAGACCTGGGAGATATGAGACCTGGATTTTATTCCTGGCTTCTCTACTGATTCACAGTTACTTATCTATGTGCATGTCACTTTCCCACGCTATGAAAGGAGATTATTCACCCTCCCTTGTAAAGCTGATACAGATCTATGGATTAAAAGCACAGTACTTATTAATCTTGTACACATGTGTACATGCTCATATGGTGAGTGAAATGCATTCTGAATGCATACAATATACATCATTAAGTTCTTCAAATGTCACAGGTGGTGGAAGTAGAGTTAAGCGGCAATCTGACCATCTTTTATCTTCCCATGTCAGATTCTGACACTCTCCCTACTCCTTTGATTGTTGTAATAGTACAGTTTCAACAGCATAGGCTGTGTATTTTATTTGATTCCCTCACAAACTACAAATGCATGTTTAGAGATACAAAGAAGAAAATGTCCCATGCCTGCAACACATTACTGTTTGTCATTAGTATTTGCTGTAGACTGGACAAAGTTAGCAGTACACATATGTTTCCCAGCCTTCACATTTCAATTCTCCAAGGAATCCCTAAAGCAATACCTGAAGCTTATGACATCTACAATGTGCACTTTGTTTTTAATTAATATACATGACTAATATTCATTTCCCTGAAAATTAGATTCTAGAATAGGATTATTTGATCCTAACTCATCTTTACTTCTCATTTTAATAAAATTGTTCTTTTATAAGTCTATGACCATCTAATTAGAAATTGATAACACTGGGCTAGTTTTAGTCAGTGTTCCCATCAGCACCAACAAAGAGAAGGTCCATCTGAATTCCTAACCCTAAACACCTCAGTGATCAACCACAGCAAAAAGCAGCACAGAGGAGGAGCCTAAGTGGAAGAGCCTTTGGCATAGTTGAGTAGTTCCATCTTCAAGCAACTAGCCAAAGAGGGCAGAGGAAGAAGGTATCTAGCCTCCTTCACTGTCACAGAAAAGGCAAAAGGGAGAAGCAGTCTCTCTAACAACAGAGAGGAGGCAACATGGGAGAGAGGGGAAGAAAACTTAGATTCCTCAATCAGCTGCAACATTTATGGACCTTTGGAAGGAAGAGGAAGGGGGAACTCCGGAGTGGACGAAAGAGTGGAGGCACCAAAGAAGCCAAAACAGTCACCTGATCTCCCAAATGGGAGGAACTGGAAGGAGAAGTCAGATCCCCTGGTGTACGGGTGAGGATTGCAAGTGTAAAAGAAACACAGAGAGAGAAACAGAAAGAGCATGGAACATGGGGCAGAGCAAAGGGCCTCAGGAAAGACAAAGGAGAATTCGGGGTGCAAGGTGGATATAGGGAACAGGAGGAGATGAACATGGAGCTATGGCAGAGAAAGAATGAGAGGAAAAAATATGTTGCTTTTTATGAAGAGAAAGAGGAGTGAGAGAGAGAAAACAAAAACAAAAAAGACAGAAAAATAAGAAAATGATCTGGCTGGAGAGGACAGAATGTTTCTGAGTTAGCTGGACAGAAATATAAGGGAAAACCAAGATAACATTTTGGTTGTTAATTAACTATTTAAAATATTTATGTTCCTTTATGTAACTGTATTTTGCTTGTACTCACCCCATGTTTGGGCAAAAGGGATAATTTGACTATTTTGAGCACTGCAGTTAAAATGATGCCATGGCTACGTTGACTTCTATAATAATTAAAGAAAATAATTGACCAGAATATGCAAACTCCCTTTCCGCTGAGGAGAATGGACCTGTCCCTATACCTCCTTCTGTTTTGCACAACTGTTACTTGGGAATGTTGACAACTGTGCCAAACCCCAGTACTAGCAGCAGGGCCTTCACTTCTCTTGCATGAGGAATGCATGAGGCCAGTATGTCAGAATTATTCTCCCTATCATATAATTTGGAAAGAAAAGATGCTTAAACAATAACTACATTGGCCCTCCCAAAACTCCTGGGACGAGTTCCCATCCCTGAAACACCTCCTGCTCTAAATCCATTTCCATTTGGGGTTTGTGAAATTGTAGCGACTTATGTTAAAAGTGGACTGAGCTGGAGAAAGTAAATGAACATGGGAAACTAGGTTTGATTGCATTCAGTTCTTCAAAACAAACAAACACACACACATTGGGCCAGGATTCACTGAACATCACATAGAGGCGTAAGTCACATCTCCTTGTGCCAGCCTAGCCTTGCCTCACAGAATGAGGAAGGCAGACAAAGGGTTTTCATGAGAAAAGGACAGATACTACCTCCTCTCGTGGTGTACTTTCCATCACTCAGTGAGTCTTCCAGGGGCCCTACCAGGAGGAGACAGTATAAACCCTGGGCAGATATAGTCCATTAATTTACTCATGCCCTTTACATATTGATCTGGCCTCCGCATTATGTGCCATGCCTTTCACTGGCCTTAGAGTTTTTGTTTACTTGTTTAAGCCCTGTAGTCTCTGACCATGACTGGTTTTGACAGTAGTGGATTAAAATTTTGTAAACATAATCCATTTTGTATTATACTGAAGATTAATCATTAATCACACTGCATTTTAATTACTCTTCACAGGACAATAAGAAATAAAGAAAGGGAGAGCCTGTAAAGAGAAGGTAATATTTTGTTTCAAAATGTGGACAGCAAGGCTACCTAGCTTCTGTTCTGGGTTTTGCTGCTGCCTTGTTGTGTGACACCAGGCAAGTCACTGAACTTCTCTGTGGTTCAGTTTTCTTATCTATAAAATGGGGATTAGAATGTCTAAGTAATTTTTATAATGCGCTTGAGGTACAGGCATGTAATTTCCTATAAGTGATCAATTTTATTTATTATAATAAATACAAAGAAAACATTCTTGAATTAACAGGCATCAGGTTTAAAATAAACAAAAGGAAGTACTTCTTCACACAATGCACAGTCCATCTGTGGACTTCGTTGCCAAGAGATGTTGTGAAGGCCAAAACTATAACTTGGTTCAAAAAGGAACTAGGTAAGCTCATGGAGAATAGGTCAATCTGTGGCTATTAGCCAAGATGGTCAAGGATGCTACCCCATGCTCTGGGTGTCTCTAACCATCTGACTATCAGAAGCTGGGACTCTGGGAGGGGACAACAGGGGATGGATCATGCAATGATTGCCCGTTCTGTTCATTCCCTCTGAAGCACCTGGCATTGGCCACTGCCAGAAGATAGCATACTGGCTAGATGGACCAGTATGGCTGTTCTTATGAATCTATCCTTGCCTACTATACTATAGGCCAAGACTATGACAAGATTCAAAAAAGAAGCTGAGAATGGATCACTCGTTGATTACCTGTTCTGTTCATTCCCTCTGGGGCACGTGGCATTGACCACTGTTGGAAGGCAGGTTATTGAGCTAGATGGACCTTTGGTCTGACCCAGTATGTCTGATCTTATTTTCGTATGTACTGAAAGATAATGTGCCATCCCAAACCCATTACACTTTACATATGTCACAGGCATGCAGAAATACATAGATATTTAGGATAGTTTTTGTTAGGACTGACATTCACAGCCATTCACATCCTACATGCCATTGGATGAACCTTCCCAAGCCAGAGAAATTCCCTAGCGATATACTGGGGACTTGAACATCTGGACATTCCTCAAGAATTGAAAAGAAAAGAATAGTTCCCAGGTGAGTTTATAGGTAACAGTAATGACACCAGCTCAGTAGATCACAAAGTTCTTTACAAAAGAAGGTCAGTATCATTATCCTCATTTTACATAAAGGGATATTCAGGTACAGAAAGATGAAGGGACTTGCCCAAGCTCACTCAGGTCAGTAGAAGAGCCAGGAATAGCATTGGGTCTTCTGAATCCCAACCCAGTGCTCTATCCACTAGGCAATAACACACCTCCTAAATAAATTAGCAAACCAGCTCTTCCAAAAGTGGATTATAAATAATATGATTCATAATTTTTTAAAAAAAACTAAGACTCTTGGTTAACTTCTCATTTCAAAGTAACATGAAACTCTTTAAGTCTCTTGGAAGGTACTTAGCTAGAATAGGGCAAACCCAGAGTATCTTTTCTAGTAATACCATGGGATGTACACTCTGTTTCCTCACCTGTATTTTAAACTCTTAAAGAGGCATGCGAGAAACTGTCTCAGGAAATGTCACATTTCCTGATACTACAAATAACTTTATTATAATAATATTTACTAGGAAACAGAATAAATAAAGGTGGTGGCTGCTGAAAAATGTCATTTTTAAGCATAGAAGTATATACTCAGTCAGACAATGGTCAATCTAGCCCAGTATCTTGTTTTCCCAACTGTGGCCAATTCCAGGTGCTTTGGTGGAATTAATAGGGCAATTATTAAGTGGTCGATTCCCTGTTGTCCACATCCCAGCTTCTGGCAGCTGGAGGCTTAGATACACCCACACCATGGGGTTGTATCCCTGACCTTCGTGACTATCCAAGATCATGATTTTATAGACCGCTCTCATATCCCCTCCTTAGTTCTCTCTTTTCCCAGCTGAAAAGTCCCAGTCTTTTTTAATCTCTTCTCACATGGAAGTTGTTCCATACCTTTAATCATTTTTGTTGCCCTTCTCTGTACCTTTTCCAATTCTAATATATCTCTTTTTCTTAGATGAGGCAACCAGAACTGTGCACTGTATTCAAGATGTGGGTATACCATGGATTTATTATCTATACCTTTCCTAACAGTTCCTAACATTGTTAGCTTTTTTGACTGCCCACATTGTGAAGATGTTTTCAGAGAACTATCCACAATGACTCCAAGATCTCTTTCTTGAGTGGTAACAGCTAATTTAGATCTCATCATTTCTATATATAGTTGGGATTATGGTTTTCTAATGTATATTAGTTTGCATTTATCAACACTGAATTTCATCTGCCATTTTGTTGCCCAGTCACCCAATTTTGAGAGATCTCTTTGTAACTCTCTGCAGTGTGTTTTGGACTTAACTATCTTCAGTAACTGTATCATCTGCATATTTTGTCACCTCACTATTTACTCCTTTTTCCAGATCATATCTCATTTTTGGTGACAATCCCTGGGTCCATACAACTTCTGCAGTTTTTTCTGCATGTTACAGAGTTGCAGCATCTCACAAACTGATCACTTGTATAAACCAGCAAAGGATCATTGGCTATGCCAATTTAAACCATATGAGGATCTGGCTGAGTGACTGCACAGACACCATGTAGAGTCAATACAGCATTGATCATGTCACACCAGTTGCAAATAGTCAATATAATATATAGGGAGCTAAGTGACTCAGCCATAGGAAAAAATGAACAAGAGCCAGTTTAATGCTGGAAGTCAATCATTAACACAAGTATATTCTGTAGATTAATACTTCCTTCCATGATTGGCTAAATTCTGCTTCTTAAATCAACACATTAGAGCAAAAAGGTTTTATGCTAATGGTTCTGTTTGTTTTACATAATAATCCTGCTTAGTCACATATGAATAATGGCTAAATATACACAGTGAAACTGTAAAATCTGGGGACATGCAGTGCCAAGAGCTGCTCCTACTTCATTGTTACCTGGGAGTCTAATGAGATTGGTAAAAGAGTATCAGTTTGATTAGAAGGTTCCAGTCATTCCCCTTCAACGCAAATACGAGTTAGTTATAGCAATTTTAAGTCTTTATTCTGAATCCTACTTTGAACTCTACTGAACCTGAAGGCTTACATCAAAATGTATTGTGGAGATTATGTAAGTATAATGATCGGTTCTGACAAATCTTTCAAAGTTTTCTGTTTGAGTTGCCAACCTTAACAGAATCATTAGGAGCCCAGATCCTCAGTTGGTGTAAATAAGCACACCTCCACTGTAGTCAATCTACAGCCAATTTATGCCAGCAACAGTTCTGGCCCCAGGTTTATATGTGGTATCTAAAATGGAGAATGTTGTTTATGCACTTTACATGCAGTGGCAGGATTAACATTTTATATCTAAAACACAATGTGTCTTTTACCATTTACTTCTGAGGTCGAGGTCAAGGTCTAATTTTGTAACATCACTAAACAATAACGATTTATATTGAATTATAGCATTTGGACTGACTCATTTTTTTTTTAAAAAAAAAAGCAGATTTAAGTAACCTTACAAAATAAGTACATCCTGAAAGAAACTTGGTTAGGACTAATTTGATAGTCAAAATCTTGTCAAGAATCTAACAAGTAACTGAAGTTTTATGTGCAGAATCAAAGAGCTGACTGATATATTGGTTTAGCAAAATTTTTCTTTTTTGAAGTATGTCTCTTTCTGTTGAATGAGCCAACATGAATACATAGAAATATGGCATGCTTTGGCCTACGAACAATTTAAGAAGGACTATGAGATTTTACACAGGATAGGCTTTTAACTGTTAGTTAACGCTGTTCATTAAAAATAAACAAAACTTTTGAATCATGTGATGGAATTGACAAATTTTGCCTTTTCTTATGTTTCATATATATATATATACATATATATATTTACTTTTCAGATCTTTTTCTTTAGAAGATGAATGTATATTCTGTGCTACAATGTAATGTACATTTTTTTTGTCATTTATAAGCATTTACTTTTGTTGGGGATGTATTAAGTCATATTCAATTTGTTTATATTTTGAAAATGAAAAATATTCAAAAATGAAAAATCGACTCTCCATTAAGTGATAAATCCTGAGAAGTAGTGTTGATTAAATGTGCCAGATTAATAAATTGGAACCAAGGTGCATGCACTCAATAGTTTTTGAGAGCAAAATATGAAACTGCTACATATACATGGCATATGGGTAATTGTGCCATTTAAGGAATTTCATAACCTTTTAATAATTAATGTTAGTGTAACAGTGTATTTTTTCCAAAATGCTTTGTGTGTGCATCCCCAATTGCTTTGAAAATCAATACAGAAAGCATTCACAATTTTTTCTTGAATTATGTATCTGAAGGCAAATTATTCCAGTCTCACTGACAAAGCATTTCTTTCTAGAAAACTATATTGCACTTATTTGTTTCTCTAGACAAATAATTATTGAATAGGTTTCCTTAATGTATGTGTCTTTGATCTGCGATTTGGGATCTTGGGTCCATTACTAGACCAAAGGCCCCACTTAAGAGGTGAAGGTTCGTTCTTTCTTTCTACAGAGTTATTAATGTATTTCATTTTACTAGAGTGAAGGAAGAAGAATTAGGCAGTCTGACGTAACTAGAGAATTAATTTAATCTGGAGAAGTCACCAACTTCAGTTTCTTTTCTTCTTCGGATTAAACAAGTCCAATTATATTTGGAAATTAATATGATGTACAGATAGTATTGCCTGGCATTAATATTAGTATATTACATTATCGCATAAGGGAATAGTTTCACTTTTTATATCACTAAAGACTGTTAAATATAATATTAGTGAAAGTTAACGATATTGCAGCTATTTGATCTTATTATAACTTGAAAACACAGTCCAGTATTATCTAATGGTCTAAAATTCCTATATATTTTGTCTGTTCTCTGTGATTAACTGTCACTAGCCCTTACTATGTCAAGCAGGGGACTAGAGGGAATGCTCAAGAGTGAGGTTCTACTCAGTGTGAAAAAGTGTGTCAAGATCTGACCATATACTTTCCCTGGACAAAATACTGTCAAATTCCCTCATGGTATAAATCGTCATGTCTGCATTGAAGTGTGCCCACTTACTCCCTCCCTGAACTGGGGTGGGAAGAGAGGGGAATAAGTGAATCCTTGACTGGTACTGCAGTTTATACACAACCTTTTACCAAAGGCTAAAGGCACAGTCTAGCCCTAACTATTTCCTAGAAGAATCCCAACACAATATTAAGTTAGAAACACAAGAAAAAGCAAAATCATAATTAGCATTATTTTTAGAATGATTAATGTTTTAAAATAATCATCTTTTTTAAAATATATATATATATAGCTGGGTGGAAGGTTACCTTGATTGGAATACATCAAGACTTAAGAATGCAAACCAGAAAGTGCTCACAACAGCAATCCTGACAGACAAAGAAACATTATCTGACTTAATTATTGGATTGTATACTGGAAATGGCTCCCCATAGTACACAAACAGAAAAATGACCAGAAATTAGATAAGAAGGCAGCCACTGTCCTTTATAAAATAGATATATCAGGAAAAGACAGGAGGATTTTGAGGAGACTGAATTAACTATGTTGAAAAGTTTCCATTCCATTATTGCATCATATAATTTTTAAATGATGTGATTAATAAATTCACATAAATCAAAACTACTCTTAGAAATTTTTATCTAATAATAAAGATGTACCACAGAGGAGCTCTTTGAGGAAGCATAGCTAGTTCGTAAGGCACTACAGCACACAGCTAGCTTTTAAAGCATGCATTTTCTTTTAGAAGGTATTTACATTCTTCAACAATCAGTCCAAGGAAATCTGACTTAGATTGTTTGTTATCAGTAGTATGACTTACTGAACAAATATTGTTAGAAGGTTGTTCATACCTCAGATTACTTTTTCCATCATAAGACTGCATTGTCTGAACTTTACAGGCCATAACTTGATAAAAACTACGAAAGCAGATAGCTACAGCCTCAGCCTTTACTGAGGCTTGTGTTGAAGTGAAATTCTGAATCACTTTTCAGTCTCTATCCCTTATTTCTTCATTCCTCTCCCACTTCATCCAACAAATTAGTTTTATGTTTCCACAACTCTTTGGGAAGGACCTTTTATTCAAATAGTTACAGGCATTTACGTGCAAGCGAGCGCATCCACATATCAAGTGATCAGCCAGGCCATACTTATGACAACTGGCTGTGTGTTTTTGCACAGGACGATTATTGGAGGCAGCAAGAGACTATAAGAGTTTTAAAATCATTGGGTCTCTCAGACAAAATAAACAAATACAACACCAGCATGAGGGGCAGTTAGAAGCAGCATGGAGGGGGGAGCACAGAAGAGTACGTAAGAAGCGGGATGCTGAAACTGCAGAAAGTTCCTTTGCTTGTGGACATTTAGCATATGTTCCAGACTCACAAGATGGAGGGATGTTTCTGGAGTGGGTGCAACCAGTATGGGGGAGGATAAGAATTTTGAAATCACTGGCTGACATTTTTGTTCCCGTAATGCCTCATCCAAAGCCCAATGAAATCAACAGAAAGGCATCCATTGACTTTAACCATAGGCTTTGGCTCAGGCCCCAATGTCAGGAAAGTTAAATGATTCAAAAGTGTTTCTGCTGTTTTTAACATTCAGCCAGGAATCCTGTCATTTGAAAAAACATTTTGTTTTGCTCATGGGGCTGAGTTGGATAATGGTCTATTTAGAAAATTAAATGAAGTGAAAACACCCTAAAATTTACACTGGCATCACCTTTCTTGCAGAAAACTGCAATACCATTTTTTACTGCAGTAATATCACTATGAAATGTAATTTGTGCACATAGCAAATGGCAACATTTGTATTGTAAGTGTGAAATTCAGCCTCACAAGGCTGCCATGAGCATGAATATCAGATATTAGATCTTTGTAATTTAGACTCTTGTTCTGCCATTTCTCTGATTTTAGCAGTTTCATATTTCAGCACCAATGTCAATTATTTCCCATGTATACTGCTGCCTAATTATTTTTATATGTGGTAAGCAGCAAAAGCATAGATAATTTAGTGGGGTCAGATAATATTGCATTCTACACTGAGGATAAAATACTGTGGCTGTACTATTCGCCTGCTATCAATAATTAAAGTCTGACTCTTCCACTGAAGAAATTTCAGATATGTGAGACTAAATGTAGTCTATAGGATAATGAAGAGTCACTAAGGCTCTGATCTAACTTCTACTGAGGGGGAATGGAAATATGCCTATTGACTTCAATGAAAACTGGTTTGGGCCCTAAAATAGACAGACCTTAATGCAGCAATGGCCTAGAAGATTATTCAAGTATTTTAGTAGACACCTCTCTATTCCGAATGCCATAAATAATAACACAAAGCCAATTTCAGCAATCAAAAACTGAACTCATATTACTGTAATTACAGGGAAAGTTTGGGTTTAAATGAACCTATTCTTTTGTAGATCAAAGAAATTTATTCAGTCCAGAGATCAAAGGTTTGGGTTTAACTTTTTAAGTAAAAGAGTACTGAATTAAAATAAAGGAACAATAACTTTAATTGTCAAACTTTCACAAGCTTATTTTGAACTTTATTTTTTTCTCTAAAGGGCAAGACATTATTAGTGCAACTCTGGCCTAGTTTTCATTCTTAATCCAGTGTTTTGACTATTGCTACTCTCTTTTCTGACTCTTTTTAAGATTCCTTTTCAGTAGCAGCAAAAACAACGAGGAGTCCTTGTGGCACCTCAGAGACTGACAAATGGATTTGGGCATAAGCTTTTGTGGGCTATAACCTACTTCATTAGATGTATGGAGTGAAAAGTACAGTACGCAGGTATAAATATACTACACCTGAAAAGATGGAGTTGCCTTACCAAATTGGGGGTCAGAGCTAAGGAAGCCAATTCAATCAGGGTAGATGTGGCCCATTCCCAGCAGCTGACAAGAATATCAATAGAGGAAAAATTATTTTTTGTAGTGATCCAACCACTCCTAATCTTTATTCCCGCCTAATTTGACGGTGTGAAGTTTGCAGTTGGTGTCAATATTGCTTAAGGTAAATTGTCCTTTACCATTATTTCTTTAGCGCGAGTAGTTCTCCTAGTAGGCATATTAGTAATTCACGACCTTTCTTCTATTTACGGTGGCTTTGATTAGGAACAGAGAGTGTTTTCTCTTACTTTTCTATGACAAAGCATTTGCCACCACCTGTTTCCTATTTTGGGAAAAAAGCTGTAATAACTCTATAGGCTCTTATTCACTGTTATTTTACGATGTGCTCAGTAGTCCTGAAAAATATTTTGCACTAATCTTCAGAGATATTTATTATAATGTGATTGCTGTCTTAGAGCTGTTGGAATTTGATGTACCAGTGTTACGCCTTGTCTAAATAATTCATTCTGATTGATGGGGCATTGTTACTTGAATTATTGAGAACCCTGTTGGATATTTCATTCGCTGGAGTATGTTTAAAGGCTTATTTCGCCTATAGATTTGGAGATTTTTCTTTCAGAGAAATTTCACTGCTATGGTCAGGATTTTCTGAGGATGTGTTAGACAAAGTGTATTTTGAAAATTAAAGTAAAGTAGGAAAAATGACAAGGGGGAAAGAATAAGCACTTCTGCCAGGACCATTCTCATGCCCAAACAGATGGGGGAGCAGTCATAATGTGTGCAGCATGTTGTTCTTTTCCTTCTGCTTCTACTAAACAAAACAGATCAAAAGACCCATATGAGGTACTAACAAAACAAAGGTGGCCACAATCTCAAAACTGAGTATGCTGGTTGCAGACATAGCAGAACTCAGTCAGAGTGGACAAAGGAAAACAGTAATATTTATAACTGCATTCTGGTGTTCGAATGGATCTTGGCATAAAGTGGATTGTTCTGCTCCATTTGCCTTGGTTAGAGAATTCAAACTGACCCAGTCCTGCTTTCTGGGCTGACGCCACTCTATTGTAACTGGAGCCTGTTATTCAGTACCAGCGCTTCTAAGCCCCGTGTGTCTGGGTAGTGGCTGACCACTGTTTCTTTCTCTCAGTCTTGCAGATGTATCCCTGCAATCTGACACACTCATTGGTCAGTGAAACTCTGCAGTCCAGCTATCTAGACTCCAGAACCAATGCTCAGCCCTCCCCAGCCCCAGTTTCCCTCATTTTCCTTATTACATTCTTCATGGACAAAATGGCTGTAAAGCAAGGAACAGAGACAAAAGAATTTAAGCCACAATTATTTCCTCTTTAAAGAAAAACAAATAAGAGTTACAGATCTATGGAAAATAACAAATAGCCCTGAACAAGCCTTCCCCAGTCAGATCTCATGCTACCTATAAATCCTGAGTATTCCTAGCTAGTATTCTTAAGCTAGGCAGAGTCTCTCCTGCTTTCACTCTTCCTGGAAAGATCTACTTAATAGCAATAGAATTGTTACTTACTTAGAGTAGCAACTTTGTTAAATAATGACTCTCATATTTAGTTAGGTGGCAGCTTTCCCAACCATGTGCTTAGTGTCAGGAACTCTGGACATAAGCTTCTTCAGCTGAGCTTGGGGCTAACTAATACATACCTCAGGCTGGTTAATTAGCCCACCTGGGCTGCAGCAGATTCACCTGACTGGCCAGTCCTCCCACTTGGCTGAAAGGTGTTAACATGCATTTAAGCTCAGCAACAGCAACAAATTACTAACTATTCAATATTTGAGGCTGCAACTTCATTCTCGTCTATATCTACCTTGTTCCTAGCCTAATTCTACATCTACTCCTACCTTGTGCTTGTCCTGTTCCTATCTACCTCAACCCTTTTTCCTTGTGTGGTTCTTGACTCTGGCTCCCAGTTCCTGTTCCCAGCTCTGACCATTAGGTAAGACCATCCATATCCTTGTCCCTGATACTTAGATCAGGAAACTCCAGCCCTCTTCTCCCAGAAAGGCTTCTGTGTAGAGAGTGCAGTCAAATGCCCTATTAGTAGAAAACCCCTTGATCTAGTAGGGAATAATCATTCAACATTGATGGCTCTCTTATTGATAGTCCTCTCCAAGGTGTCCTACTGCCTAATGTGAGCACACAATGTCTAGAATAGATTGCCCTTGTCAAGATTAGTCTGGTTTTCCAAAGATGGTTACAATGCAAACAGGGTTACAATCACACAATTGCATTATTGTAACAAACTGGATTTAACTCAGCCATACCCCCAATCTGTCTCTGTCAAATGACTGTGCAAAAGATTGTGGCTGGCCTCTGCAACAGTGTGTAAGGAAGATGAAGTGCACAAAGAATAAGTGTATCCCCTCCTTCTCTTCTGGGGTCTTGCTCCCCTGGCATTAGTTGGGAGCAGTCTCTGCACTTCCCCAAGAACAAAGGCTGCAGTTGTGCCACAAGCAGAAGTGAAAGCTCCTTCCACAATCTTCCTCCTTTTCCCAACAAAGGCACATGCACAAGGGCAAGGCATGACCTAGCACTAACACATAGTGACTCATGGAGATCTGAATTCCTTTCCAAATACCCTTTTTCCCCAGTTACTCTCCATACACCATCATGTCTCCACAAAATGGCACAATATGAAGCTGCCACATGCCACAGAATACAGAGGGTCAGATCCTCAGCTAGTATAAATCAGCATAGCTCCATTGACTTCTGAGGCAGGATTTACTTCAGAGTTTATTCATTTAGACCAGTTGAGGGTCAAGCCCTTTGAAATCATCAGTGCCCACCACAATGTGGTTGTCATCCCTCTCCTCTGACTAACTTTCAGTGAATATTGTAAAGCTCTTTTGAATCCTTTGGTCCTGTATAAAGGTTTGTAATTGTAACATTCAGAAGACAATGAGGAATCATTATATAGTTATCACATTGGAGTCAGGCCTGAACTTGTCCAAACTAATCAAGAAGTGGACTCTGACACAAACATTTGTGGACAAGGGATGTGAACAAACTGGACAGAGTCCAGGGGAAAGCAATGGAAATGATTAAGGGGCTGGAGCACATGACTTACAAGGAGAGGCTAAGGGAACTGAGGTTATTTAGTTTGCAGAAGAGAAGAGTGAGGTAGGATTTGATAGTAGCCTTCAACTACCTGAAGGGGGGTTCCAAAGAGGATGGAGCTCAGCTGTTCTCAGTGGTGGCAGATGACAGAACAAGAAGTAATGGTCTCAAGTTTCAGTGTGGGAGATCTAGGTTGAATATTAGGAAACACTATTTCACTAGGAGGGTGGTGAAGCACTGGAATGGGTTACCTTGAGAGATGGTGGAATCTCCATCCTTAGCGGTTTTTAAGGCCTGGCTTGACAAAGCTCTGGCTGGGATGATTTAGTTGGTGTTGCTCCTTCTTTGAGCAGAGGATTAGACTAGATGACCTGCTGAGGTCTCTTCCAACCCTAATATTCTATAACTCTATGATTTGTGTGAGATAGAAACCAAGGTGAAAGCTAAGTACTGTGTGAAGTAATTTAATATTTTGGAAAGAGCTGTTTGCCTAAATTTTATTCTAGGATTTTTATTAAAAGTGTTTTTCTTGTACTATGTTTTCTAGAAGGAGTTGCCTTGAAGTTACATATGTAATTCTGTTCTATTTAAAATAATCGTTCCTTTGATTTTCATGGTAATGCAGTTTGGGTCTTTATTGGCTTGGATTTTCCTTACTAATATTAGGCCTGGTATACTGAGCTGAGCAGTGCCTCTTAAGAGACCAGTTGAGGACATTCAGCATAACAAAGATCAGGCCTATTGTCAAAGATCCATAACCAATATTGTCTGGTGCTTTTCTGGACAAGAGTGCATATGCTTTATGCACTCCCCATCTAGGTACTGATGATCATCCCTAAGCCATATACTAGTAATTGTTTCTTTTCTACAAAAGGGACTTAAACCCATTTTGCTTTGGGAGTGTCAGGAACATGTACTTGTGAGCTCAAAATATTGATGCTCACTACATCTCAGTTCTGATTGACAGGTTATATCTTTTGAAAAATAATCTTTATAAAAAAATTAATAGTCTCCCAAACAGTGGAAACCCATTACTAGAGACATTTAAAAGTAGATTGGACATAGTGAGAAAATAGATTGTGGCGAGAAGGGTGGTCTAGGTGTCCAGTAGGTCTTATCCATCTCTAATCACTGTGACCCATACCTTCATGTCTGCCACAGTTTTTGCTTGGCTCACTTGAAGCTCTGTGGCAGATATGAGAACATGGATCATAGCAAGTAGAGATGGATAAGACCTTCTGAACATCTAAACCATTTTTCTGGTCCACTAAGAAATTGTTCCCTACAATCTATTTTCTCACTGTGTTCAGTCTACTTTTTAATGTCTCTATGAATGGTTTCCACCATTTGGGAGACTACTGATTGGCCTAAAACGATGTTTGTCAAGCATCTTTCCTTTTTCTTAAATTTATCAGATTTTGCATCATGCCAAACAATTCCTCCCTATTTGATCACACCTTTCACATTTTTGCTGTCAAATGTTTCACTTTATATAGCTTGGCTAAGCAGTCACTATGTTTAAGCCCCATTCCTGCAGCTCGATTCACTTGAATTATTGTGCCCATATAGAGCACCTACGAAGGTCAATGCTGTTCCATACAGATGCATGAATTAGTCAAGAAAATCCAGGGAGAGCATCAGGACCTTAGTTATTTTATTCTTCATAAATCACCCCCTCTAACCCTTCCATGTTTGTTGCTATTCTTCTAATTCCTTCACTTTTGACTTCATGTCTGAGATAACGCTTAAAAAGGACCATTTCAGTGATATTAATCATATGACCTCTGTATGGCATATAAAATGGTTGTTTCTATTTACCTTGGAAGAGTTGAGATTCAGAGATGGATGTGTTTAGTGAAAGAACATTAAAACCATCATCTTTCACCTCTGACTCACAACCTTTCTTTCTTTGAGGGTTAATAGAAACAACCATTCTATATGCCAGGACCGGTATATTCACTGTAACAGAATCTCTGAAGGATAATCTCTTTTTCCTTAGAGGCTGGAGAATTAGTCAGAGAAAAATAACTTCAGCATAAAGTAGGAGTAGCAGTTTCATTAGATTTTGTAATTATTTTCTATCACATCTGCCTATAATATAAATGATATCTATATAACAATACATCAAAGAATCTCTACAAAGTTTTCTCTCTACTGAACACTATGGAAATACCTAGACAAATTAGATTTAGATTGTTTTCATTGATCTTTCACATCTATATCAAGATATCCATAAGCCACATCAGTCTTATGAAAACATCCTCTCCACCCAATCTTAAAAACAAATTCCATGTGCATGCCATCTATTGTGAGTGCTAGATTCAACAGCTTTTTTAAATTTAACAGACGGAATGAATTAAAATTTCCACATCTGAAATGATTTTTTATGGTACATCCATACTTTCAGTGGCTTATTTATGCAATAAGACATCTGCTTGATTTTAAGAAAATTAAACTAAAATGGCTTTCTTGGGCTAAGTTTGACTGTAACATGCTATTTAGTTCCCAACTATTTCTGAAACAGTGGATCATGTATGTCAAATCTGCTCCAAATGTTCTATCATTTTAAAGCTGGACAGGGAGCATTGTAACTAAATGCCAGTCATATTTTTACTTTCTCCTACTGCCAAAGACAATTTCAAAGCCCTAGAACTCTGTGCTAAACAGAAGATCTTTATCTGAGTTCTGCTTGGAGCATCCTATTTCTTTGCAATCCTCAACACTATATTTGAATGGCGCTGTTTTGTTTCATTTCTCTTAACTTGAATTTTTTGAAAGTGGCTAACTTAAGCATTTCTTTCTGATGGAGCATTCTTCAAATAATATCCTAACTTTTTTTTTAATTGCTAAAGATGTTTTCCTTCCTGGTTTTCAAGTGAGCCTGAGACCAACATCAAACATGTCTGAATACCCTTTATCCTGTTTTTTTCTTGAAGTAAACAAATATCTCTAATTTCAGGTGTTATATTAACTATAAGAGCTCTTTGCAATAATAGATACCCAATTTTCAATGGAAATGTGATCATCAAGTTGACTGTGCCCCTTTAATCAGGTTGCAACACAAGGATTAGCATCATTTTATTTACTGGTCACTTGTGGAATATTGCTTAGTAACCTCATAGAAACTAAAGTATGTGTTTTGAGCGTCAATGGGTTCCAAAAAAAATAGGTTTGATGCCTGATCTTACAACTTTTACTCATTACAAACATAGGTTCCAGAGGGCTTCAGTGCTTTACTCATTAAAGAAAGGACTGTTCATATGAACAAGGGTTCCAAAATCTGGTGGTTCATTCATAATTCTGCAAAATGACATCTTGTATATAATTTAATGATCAGTTACAAATAAAACTAACTCTCTCTTTTCCCCTTAGCAGATACAAGGAACAATCTTCCCATCTCCCAATTTCAACCCAGTTATGGATGCCCAGATGCTTGGAGGAGCCCTACAGGGAATAGGTGTGTATCCTGAGTGACAATTCCAAGCCATCTCTTCTTTCAGCCCACCTTGGAAACACCTTTAGAAAAAGAACAATCAAAGAAACAAGCATCAAGCACAGAAAGAGATAAGCAATGATTTATTTAATTGATTTTTAACTAAAAATCATATATCACTGACATTAAAAGAAACTGTGCAATTGCATTGGAAAGAATTATAAGATGTTCAGGGTAGACACAAGCTTACGGGAACTTATTCAAAGCTTTTGGGGTTTTTCTACTAAGCTTCCTTTTTCTAAAGGTTCTTTTATATCACCAGCACTCTTGAGAAAAAAGAAAAGTCTCTTCATCGTGACATCTAAAATTAGCAATTCTCAAAGGATGTTGGCTTTTAAAAAATCAATCATTGCCGGAAAAAAAAAACAGACGACAAGATTATCTTATTGATTCCTCTTGAGGAATGGCTGATCTATGTACTGAAAGCAAAAATCAGACAAAAATGCAGTTGACCAAAGCATTTTTCTCTCTCCAGGTTTTTGTTTTCTTCTTTGGGTATTGTTGATATTGCTGCGGGTCAGAATACTGAATCTTTGACTGAGACATTTTCCTCATCAAGATAGCTGTCTGCGTGGGGAAACATACAAAAACACCCTGCCAGGCTTTACACAAGTATTAAAATTGTCAAACAATTAAAAAACTAATCATAATTAATTGTGAGATTAAAAACACACGATTAATTGCAGTTTTAATTGTACGGTTAAATAATAGAATATCATTTATTTAAATATTGTGAATGTTTTCAAATATATTGATTTCAGCTGCCAGACAGAATACAAAGTGTACAGTGCTCACTTTACATTATTTTTATTACAAATATTTGCTCTGTAAAAGAGATAAAAGAAATTGTATTTTTCAATTCATCTCATAGAAGTACTGTAGTGCAATTTCTTTATTGTGAAAGTGCAACTTATAAATATAGAATTTTATTTTTTACATAATGGCACTCAAAAATAAAACAATGTAAAACTGTTGAGCCTAAAAGTCCACTCAGTCCTACTTCTTGTTCAGCCAATCACCAAGACAAAAAAAATTGTTTATATTTATGGGAGATAATGCTGCCCACTTCTTAATTACAATGTCACCTGAAAGTGAGAACAGGCATTCGATGGCACTGCTGTAGCAGGCGTTGTAAGGTATTTACATGCCAGATATGCTAAACATTAGTATGCCCATTCACGCTTCAACTATCATTTCAGAGGACATACTTCTGGGCTGTTGATGGGTTCTGCTCAATAACGATCCAAAGCAGTGTGGACTGACAAACATTCATTTTTATCATCTGAGTCAGGTGCCACCAACAGAAGGTTGGTTTTCTTTTTTGGTGATTCAGATTCTGTAGTTTCTGCATCAGAATGTTGCTCTTTTAAAACTTCTGACAATATCTTCCACACCTCCTCCCTCTCAGATTTTGGAAGGCACTTCAGGTTCTTAAACCTGGGGTCAAGTGCTGTAGCTACCTTCAGAATTCGCACTTGTACCTTTGTGTTTTGTCAGATCTGCAGTGAGAGTGTTCTTAAATCAAACGACATGTGCTGGCTCATCATCTGAGACTGCCATAACACAATATATATATGGCAGAATGCACGTAAAAATCAGAGAGCAGGAAACATACAATTCTCCCCCAAGAAGTTCAGTCACAAATTTAACTAATGTATTATTTTTAATGAGCATGATCAGCATGTAAGCATGCCTTCTGTAATGGTGGTTGAAGCACAAAGGACATATGAATGTCTAGCATATCTGGCATGTAAATATCTAGCAACGCCTGCTACATCAGTGCCATGTGAATGCCTGTTCTCACTTTCAGGTGACACTGTAAACAAGAAGTGGGCAGCATTATCTCCTGTAAATATAAACAAACTTGCTTATTGTAGTGATTGGCTGAACAAGAAGTGGGACTGGGTGGACATGTAAGCTCTAAAGTTTTACATTGCTTTGTTTTTGAGTGCCATTATGAAAAAATAAAATTCTATAAGTTGTACTTTCACAACAGAGATTGCATTACAGTACTTGTACGAGGTGAACTGAAAAATGCCATTTCTTTCTTTTTTACAGTGCAAATATTTTTAATTAAAATAATATAAAGTGAGCACTGTACACTTTATATTCTGTTGTAATTAAAACTGATATATTTGAAAGTGCAGAAAAACCTCAAAAAATATTTATAATACATTTAAATGGTATTCTATCATTGTTTAACAGTGTGATTAAATCGGTGATTATGTTTTTAATAGAGTTAATTTGTTTTGAGTTAATCTCTTGAGTTAACTGTGATTAAATGACAGCCCTACTTAAAACACCAAATCTGGCATTCTGTACAGCCATTTTCTTCAGTGGAGGGTGTGTGCCTCTATTCAGCTATGTATACTTTGTCCCAGGAAATACCAAAAAGTATTATTAAGTACAATCTGCCTCTCTTTTTTTTTTTTTTTTTGATTGATTAAGCTGGCTACATTTTAAGGTTTCTCATATTTTACTATTCTTTAAGCAAGAACTTTTAATGAGTCATATTTTCACTGGGATTAAAATAGACAAGATTTTGTTGATCATCTATTAAATACATATTGCAATAACACAGTAATACATTTTAAACATAATCATGTAAAAACATGGGAACAAACTTCAATTTTCATGCATGACGAATTATCTGACAAAATTAAAGCAGTTTGACTTCAATGAAGCTATGTCCATTTACTCCCCACAGCTTTTGCCCTGAAGAGTTGCCAGTCTGTTGCCCTAGTCTAGCTAACAATTATGCATATAAATGAAATTATTCACATAAGTAGTCCCACTGAGCACAATGAGAGTACTCACATGAATAATGTTACTTATGGAGATAAACAATTGCTGTGTTGAGCACTAACTTCAAGGATGGACCACTTTTCATTATAAACAAACCTTCTGTTCTCTGAAATGTAAAAACAAAACTGGATTTGAAATTGCATGCTTCTTGAGTCTGAGGCTACATCATTGAACAGAATGGGAGCTTTGCTATTGACTTCAGTGCGCACATCCTCAGACTCCAGATGAGAAATAAAATGGCATCCGTGTCATTCATGAGAGCCAACAGCTTGTCCTGTGGTGAGGAAATGGTGCTCTGCCAATTAAACAAGACTCAATCTACTATATTACAGACTGATGTCATTTATTCAGAATCTGTGGTTATACTGTAGAATGTTTTATTACCATGATCAGCACTTGGCAACATAATACAATTTTTGCAGCTAATATCAAATTTGTCAAAACAAAACCTAGGAATTAAAATTCATACAATAAAATCTGCATAGTCCCAAAAAAATCAAGAATTCATTCAGAATAATGCTATAGAACCTTAGAGAGTATCCTGCTCTAACCCCATGCTACCCATCACTAAAGTTTCCATTCAAAAACGTTGGTAACTTTCATTTAAACATTTTGTTTTTTGACATTCGAGAAGTCAGATACAACATGACAATTAAAACAGTTTCATTAATGGACTTGCTGACATAGAGAATTGTCATATCAGTTGCATAAAGTAGTATTTACGGAAGGGTTATATAAAGCTGGTAATTGATTAATGAAAATATTGAATGATGATGTTAATTATATGGATTTAATGTTACTAATGAGAAACTACATCTGGCAAACTAATCTCATTTGCCCATTTTTAATGCTCTGAAATTTTATTGAAGAAACAACCACTAATTCGTGTAAATGAACAGAAGAATATAAGCAGTCTGAATATGTATAACAAAAGTAAGGTACATTGCAGCAGACACTCGTATTTCGTCCCTCACAGATTCAGTGAAAGTGTTAAAAATAGATGGAAATAAAAATTTACCAGACATCTAGCTACCTTTATCCATTTGTGTTTCTAACTGAATAGTACAATCTCCCTAAAATAGTCTGCAAATAGCATTGGTAGATATTGAGTTTTCAATTACATTTTTCATCAGATTCCATTTTCAACTAAAGATATCCTGAAATATTTTAAGTTTTCATTTAAGTTGTTCATAATTTTTGATGAGCTACAGGCTGGATGAATTTTTTCATGAATTTAAAGAAATGAAAAATTTAGTGGTTTTTTTTTTAAGTAAAAAATGTTGGTGAAAAAATCATGTAACTTTTAAATCAGCTCTTTGTAAAGCTATCACTGACCCTTCCAGTCCCCCATTGGGCATCACAGTGGAAATGAGTCACAGAACCTGTCAACTGACCATATCTAAGCCATGGTCCATGGGGGTACTCACAGTTATTGAAAATAACCTTATGATTGAGAACCATTACTTTAAGCACAGCCTGTTATGCACATATTCATATCACTGTTACCTTAGTTTTCTCTTTTACTTCCACCTCATTTGTTACATTCACTTTTTTCTTAAATTAGATTGTAAACTCATCAGGACAGGGACCATGTCTTATGTGTATGTACAGCACACAGAACACTAAGACACAATCCTGATTGGGCCTTCTGGTTCCTACCACAGCACAAATATTAAATAAAAATAATTGAAGAACTATCTGATCTGCTGCATCCCTAACATATAGTAGGTACAATACAGGTCACAGTTCAGGGGAACTGCACCTGTATTCCTCCTCCATGGTCCAGCAAGAACATCCACTCTTGGTTCCCCTGCTGTCATCTCTCTTTGATGGATACATGGATCTCTTCCTTCTGACCAGGATATTTCTGGACTCAGCAATTCCCTGCCTCTACTATACAATCCCCCAGCAAGCAAGGCCAGCATCTTCACTTTATTTGCTCTTCAAAGACTAATAACAATAATTGCCAGTAATTAGAAGTTACCTCAATGTTTTTCTAAGCAATCCCTTTTATTCTTAAGGTGAAAGCATTACAGACAAAACATTAAAACTAAGAACTTATATGAATACTAATAATCCTATCAGAGATCACACACACACACACACAATTAGTTCTTCAAACCCTCCAGACAGGGTTTTTCTGTGGTGAGCAGCTTTCACTTAGAACTAACTGCCCCATGAGTTAGTGATTCCCTCCTTCAGCTAATTTGGACCTATAAAGAGACCATGAATAGGTAATCTGCCAGACAATAGGTTTATCTTTAAGGCACAGTTTAAAAAAAAAAAAAAAAAAAAGCTCCTAAGGTGAATAATTTACATTCCACTCTTCCCAAGTATTTCCTAGGACCCCAGTTAACCAAAAGTTCAGTCTTATCTGGTCCATTGTTTTAAGAGTACTTTTAGGCACATAACACTTTATAGTATTTATACTAGTTCTGTTTCCCCTTTAAAAAGTTACATGCCATCCCACAATACATAAACATTGTCATTTTTAATACAATGGCCTAAAAGACTTTAACATAATATCTTTCTAGATATTGTGTTGTCTGTTACACAGAAATCTGACAAAAGATCACAGAATCACATTCTGTGGGTACCATTTGTAACCTATTGGTCATGCAAAGGGTTTATTAAGCAGCTATCTGTTTTCCTGCAACAGTCTTGAGTCAATGTAATTTAAAAGTGCTGTTTAGCTTGTAAAGACCTTTACATAACCTTTGATTGGCTGGCTCTTTTAATTATTCTTTCTAGGGTGTTGCTGCTTTTTGATATAAAGATAAGGAAGGCTGGCCCATCAGTATAGGAAATATAAAACCTCAGCTTTGTGCAAGTTACTACCACTTTCCTTGGAATTCTACCCCTTTTCTCCCAAGCACCACTCTTTATTACCTGTTCAATCATCCACTTTTCCAACAGGAGGGGACATGATTTTGTTCTGGGAATGTCATTAAAAAGGCAAGTCATATCAAATTTTGGGAGATAAAAGCAAAATGAGTGAATTAATTATGAATTATTTTTACCTCCTTTTGAGTTTTAGCAGTCATACTGATTGCATATTAATGAAAACATTGCTCAAAGTGACTGAGGAATAACCAAGAAATATAGGGCAAGATATAGATATGTCCCCAATTCTTCCATTTTTCTTTTGTATAATTGCATTGACTCCCCTAAAATTATTCCTGATACATCATGGCCCCATAAATTGGATTTTCAACATGTGCGGAGTCCTCAGCTGGTGAGGAATTTGTGCATGACATTCCTTTCCCAGCCTGGGCCGGAGGATGCCAGGCCAGATGGTTACTGTAATCTACCAATCCCTAGCTGGTACAGCACTCCTATGCAGGGAAGCCTTTAGTAGCCAGGGGAATTTAAGACATTAGTTCAGCAAAGCATTGAAACATGTGCTTGCCATTAGGCATATGAGTAGTCCTAGTGACGTTAATAGGCACGTCAGAAAATTAAACACCTAATAGGTGTTTTTCTTAATAGACCCTTAAGTTAGTTCAGAAGAATTCTAGAACTGAGACCAATGTAGCACCAGCCTCATGATCAGGGAGTTGCAAATGATTCTTTTCTGCTATGCCTTGCAGATTCTGGGTGCAGCAGAGAATTTGGTCTATACACAGAAGTGCGCCACTGTTGTATTCATAAGCTTTTCAAATGGGTTTTCTACTCATTTTTTCAAGGCTTCTCTTTCATTGCTGTGTCAGACTCATTTCAGTGCTCAGTATAAGTTATGAGGCTTGATCAAGCATCGTCAGCATTGAAAACATAGCACATTCCATAAATTAATGCAATTAAAATTCTGAAATTAAGTCTACAATGCAAATCAGGAGAAACATTTTGCTCCAGAGCAGATAATCTGTGATTTTGTTGCAGTGGTTCTGAAATGTGGCCTCTCTCAAACAACCTTCAGTAATTCCAGAACTATTTGTGCTCCCACTTAGTGTCTCACCCCACACCACAGACAAAGATTATTAACAGTAAAGGTTTGGTTTAATAACTGCTGCTTAAAATAATAATTTTCCCCTGTGTAAAAAGAACAAACAAGAACATAGTATTGTTGTTTCTTTTTACACAGGAAAAATACATTTTTTCATGTTTTCAGCAGCAACAGTTCCTGCAGGTCTTATATAAATATAAGAAACAACAGATGAATTTGTCCTATATCCACTAAAATCAATTGAGCTCCACCAGGAATGAATTTGTCCTGGGAATGTCATATCAAAGAATCATGAGTTCTCTTTTGGGAGGTAAAAGCAAAATAAGCAAATTAATTGTGAATTATTTTCTATCTTCTTTTGAGTTTTAGCAGTCATACACAGATTGCATAAATTTAGCAGGTAGTTCTAGTCACCGGTTACAAGCTAATGATCAAAGATAAACTTCTTCCACAAAGTAATCCTTGGTCCTAATGTATCATTCAGAAATCAGTATTAATAAATAATCCTTCAACATCTTATTTGATACCATCCAACTGAGCACCTTATTCAGCAATTTTACAACCAATGGTCCCTCTGTAAATAGGCATTCCGTTACTGGAAATCAATCACTTGAAAATAACAATTTAATCAGCATCGTCACATCCAAACTCAACATTCCATTCTTACCTATAAATTCTACCTGAATACCTAGCTCTCATTTGATGAAGGCCTTTATCCAATTTTACTGATATTTTAAAGTCCATTCCCCTTGAGAGTATGATAATGCATCTGATGATAATACAGATTTCTTGACTATTTGTCAGTAATACACCAGCAAGTGAAAGGTACATAAGTGTGATAAATATTATTGATGTTTGTAAATACCAATCTGATATTAATCTGTTGAGTTTTTCCTGCAAGAAATGTGGTTAATACATTTGAAAAAAACATGGTGTCTTACTTACATTCACCAAACAATTATAAATATAAATAAAAGTTTAATTTAGGCATTTTGTCTTGTTTCCTTTCCAGGTTGTGAAAAGGACATGGTGATTAATATTCTAACACAGCGTTGCAATGCACAAAGACTTATGATTGCAGAGGCTTACAGGGACATGTATGGCAGGGTATGATGACATTGGTTTGCATATGTCCATTCTTATAACTCTCCTATACTTATTGCTGTTGGCCTTTTCTTCAGGTCATTTTCTGGAATCCAGTCTCTGGCATGAAGCAGTATCGTCACCTGATTGACAGACAACTACTTCATTTATATGACTATCAATATCTCTGCAGGTTTTAGACTGTCATTTATCATTTATATGACAGTGGAAGTTAAACATTTCTTTAGACATAAAAAAAACTAAGGAGGAAGCGAGATGGAAAATTTCTTCTCCCACAGGTCACTCACTATGTTCCTCTACTGATCTTACATATATTCTTTAGAAATACCTCTATCTTTCCCTCACCCCAGCTTCTCAAATATAGTTTGCTCTCCTGATTACAATGTGTGACTTAGGATATTTTACTTAAACTCTGTGCCTCTGGGTTCCCATTGGTACATTGGAAATCAATTATCTGACAGAAATATGGTGATATGTAAATAATGTGTGTAAGGTGCTTCACAACTTGTATGAGATCAGATCTGCTCACATCCAGAAATGATGTGGCACAATTTTTGTGATAATACACCACCACCAATTTTTATACTGAAATACACACACATGCTTTTCAAATATGGGAGGACAGGAGCTTGGGTAGCTTTTGTCTTTTGGTCAGATTCTATTTTTGTAATATTCTATTTAAATTTATTAAAAGCACCTAACAATGAACATTAGCATCTCTTATACATGTCAGAGCAGGCAATATTGCCTAGTGGACAGAGCGGTGACCTGGGACTCAGAAGACCTGGATTCTATGCCCAGACCTATAACTGACCTGCTGGGTGCCTTTGGGCAAGCCATGTTGTCAGTTTGTGCCTCAGTTTCCCCATCTGTAAAATGGGGATAATGATGCTGACTTTTTTTGTGAAGTGCATTGAAATCTACAGATGCAAAGGGCAGTGCAAGAGTCAGATTTTCTTATTAAAATACAAAATACACAACTAATGAAAAATCATATGATTAAACTGACCAGATTCCCCCCAGTCATAATAGAAATTAGTCCAATAGCTTGAGTTAAATCCAATTTCCCTGAACTCTGGATCACTCAGTCCCCTTCATCTACCAGCTCACAAAACCCTGGGAAAAGAGATTCTCCTTGAGAAGTGCCTTGATACTTATAGTGGAGCTTCTCAGGTATATGGGGATTGCTGGGAGGGTGTTCTTCATAACTTTTGAACTTATTCCCTCCCTGATCCAAAATTGCCCAAGTCTGTTGATTTTTTTATATAGGCTGCAAAGCCCACCTGTTTTCTGAGACAATGAAGGCACGGAAGGGCAAAAGGAGAGCTGGTATTTGTGGGCAGAGGGAAGAACTGTGAACTTTATTTTCATGTTTAGTTGGTTATTTTCTAGTTTGTAGGGCAATGGGGGCTGCTGATTTTGTCTGGATTATTATATCTTTAAACAAAGGTAAAGAAGGGTTTTTGTGTTATAAATCAAAATGAATAAACTACAGCTAAGCCATAACTCATCTCACCTTCCAACTTCTGATGTTCTACTTACATTTAATTGAAATCACTAAAACATCAGTATGTACACAAGTGAATTCTATTACCTAGAAAGCTTAACTACTTTTATGCCTCCTGTCACCATAGTACCTGAATACCTCAGTCTTTAATTTGTCCATCTTCACAACACCCCTGTAAAGTAGGTGGTGGTGTTATTCCCTTTTGGAAAAGGGAGATAGAGACACAGACACTTACATAAACTCACACAGGAAACCTGTGGCAGAACCTCGGTCTCCTCAGTTGTAGGCTATATCCCTAACCACTATACCATCCTTCCTCTCTAATATAACTGTAGTAGTTGCCATTAAAGAGTCAGCCTTTGCCTACACAGTTACCATAAATTCCCTAAATTTAGTGAAAACTATGGTAATCTCAGACAATGTGTGTGGAAATAGTTGGTAATTGAGGTTTAATGATTTCTGCCGTACCAGTTATGTTTGGGATTGAATAAACAGTTTTTTAAAAAATCAGATAACGTTACAGGCACTGTAACAACTTTTAATTATATTTTGTTAAGAAACTGAGCTAATCTAATCAAGCTAATCTCATCTCAGGTGTGTGTACAGTCCACAGCACAAACCCTCTACACAGCATTTCTTTTCATCAAGTGCTCCTCTGATATTTTTCTGAAATATTACCTGCAACTGGAGCTATCATTATAATAAAATTAAAAAGATAATGATATTTCATTTTAAATTACTGAACCTATGGGTAACTGGGATATAAACCTATATTATTTGCAGAAAGAATTGCCAGTTCCTTTTTAGGGGATGGAGTTCACATATGGTTTGAGATATTCTGTATTAATGAAGGATAATTCCTGTTATGTCTACTTAATTCAACAATTTGGATTTTCATTTTAAAATCCTGAAACAAACAATAAATAAAACAACAAAGAATAGATTCCTCTAGGTCAATTTTACCTTAAATTCATCCTCCTTTTCCCTCCTCCCAGGAATAGCCTCTTGGCCCTGTAACATTGGTGGCTGCAGACCTCATGATAATGGGGAACTGGAGATGTAAAAGAGTATCTCTGCTTTCATTTTTAAAGAAAGTTTCTAGCCCTTTTTTCAATGTAAACAAGTTGCTAATGTTAAAAGGAACAAGCAGAATGTGTGGGGTAGAGAAGAGTCTAAAGATACACAAATTAAGTGAAATTAGTCAGTTATTGAGTGCATCTTGCTAATCTTCCCAAAAGTCTTTATGCCAACACTATGTAAAGTGATGTGGAACTGGTGGTTAGTAATTAGTTACTATTTGGTTGAGGAAGCAGGCAAAAATGCTAAGGGTCTGCCACTTCTCCACATCCTCCCTCTCTCTTCCTCATCCCATTTGTCTGGTTTATAGCTCTCTCCCATAGGACATGTTCGGCTTTAATATTTTGTTTTGATTTTTTTTTAATTCATCGAACAGTCCACTGTGTAGACACTAATATATTGACTTCACGTGTTTAGACCTCTGTCTAGATCAATATTTAATATAGTAGCTATTGTGTTTTCAATAGCATCCTGTTCATATTGACACTAACATGAATCACAAACTGGAAATGGGGCAAATTAAAAGGAGAAAAGGAGAAAAGCAAATGCTGAAGCTAAATACCTTCTGGACTGGCTGTGTAATTCAGACATATCCAGAAACTTAGGGATTCCTTCTTACAATTAGCCTTTAAGGATTTCTCAGAGAGACAATTGGAAATTTAATAATGATAACTTAGAAATGTCTTTTCTTATTTTTCACTTCTTCTCTTCATTCCACCCTGGTTTTGATTGCAGAGGGTAATTTTTAATTAGTCTCCATTTGTATTATTAATCCATATTCCCACAGGCATGCTGCCAGCACTAAAATGTCTTAATGAATTAATTTCAATTCTATGTGTGATTTAGCAGTTGTCAACTGTATCTAATGCACATTCAGGGAAGATTGCATATTGTTTCTTCATCATAAATTCATTTTTTAATTTGTATGTCTCCTTCCTCATTGCTACTCTGTTTACTAAATTGATTATACTCAGATATCCTGTGGTTATCTTTAATTCTTCTTCTTCTGAGAGATAGAGGGGCTTTTGCATTAACAATGTTGTTATTTTCAGTTATAGTTTTTCCACCATCCCCATGGATCTCTCAGTAATGAAAAATCTTCACCAACACACAAAAAAGTATTTAAGACAATTCACATTGGAAGAAACACCCTTAATAGTTTTGGTTCAGTCCATCAAACGCAAAGTCTCTCTCTTTGGACTGAAAGAAGATATACTGTACATGGGGAGAGGGAGGACTGGCTGGTTTATGGAATTGGAGTCCATTTGATCACTGATTCAAATCCAAGATCAGGTCAGTAGGATTCTGAGCCCAGGTCCTCAAAGATATTTAGGCTCCTACCTTCCATTGATTTCAAGATTAAGGCACCACTACAATCCGCAGAACCCTCACTCGGTTGGAGCCAAGGCTCACTCCTAAATTTCCACCGTAAAACTCACTATGTGCCTAATCTTCTGCTGCAGGCAGGCACTCTGGCCTATCTCATGCCTCAAGCCAGGCAAGGATAGATGGTCTCCTCTCACCTGCAAAGCCCGATCTGGTAGCTCTGAATAGGGCTCATTCCACACCAAAGCTGGGTGGAGGAGTTAACACTCTCCCTAACAAGCTTTAGCCCAGTGCTTAGGACACTCATCTGGAATGTAGGAGACCGTAGTTCATTTCCCCCTCTGCCTGAGGGAAAGGAATTTTAACAGGTGTTTTCCACTGCACATGTGAGTGCCCTAATCACTGGACTAGGGAATGGCTGCAACAAGAGAGACTGAGATACACCCTCTTCTCCCCCTCTTCCGAGAATAGAGTTATAGGATTGGATGGCACCCTGAGAGGTCATCTAGTCCAGTACCTTTCACTCCTAGCAGGACTAAGTACTGTATTATCTATACCATCCCTGAAAGGTATATGTTTAACCTCTTCTTAAAAATTTTCAATGATAGAAATTCCACAATATCCCTAGGCAATTTATTCCAGTGCTTAACTACCTTGACAGTTAGGAAGTTTTTCCTAATGTCCAACCTAAACTTCCCTTGCTGCAATTTAAGCTCTTTGCTTCTTGTCCTATCCTCAGAGATTAAGAAAAAGAATTTTTCTCCCTCCTCTTTATAACAACCTTTTACATACTTGAAAACTGTTATCATATCCCCTCTCAGTCTCCCCTTTTCCAAACTCAACAAATCCAATTTTTTCAATCTTCTCTCCTAGGTCATGTTTTCTAGAACTTCAATCATTGTTATCACTCTTCTCTGGACTCTCTCCAATTTCTCACATCCTTCCTGAAATGTGGCACCCAGAACTGGACACAATACTCCAGCTGAAGTTTAATCAGCACAGAGCAGAGTGGAAGAATTACTTTTCATGTCTTTGCTTGCAACACTCCTGCTAATACATCCCAGAATGATGTGTGCTTTTTTTTGCAACAGCATTACATGTTTGACTCAAATTTAGCCTGTGGTCCAATCCCTTTCCACAGTACTCCTTCCTAGGAAGTCATTTCCAATATGCCAGAGTTTCGTGGTTCAGGCACTCACTTAAATAGTGGAGAACACTTCTTCAAATCCCTTTTCCTCTTCAGATGCGGAGAAAGAGAACTGAACTAGGTTCTCCCACATGAGTACCCTAACCCCCTGGTTAGTGGTTAAAAGGGAGTCCACCTCATCTCCATTCAATTTAGTATGGAGCTAGGCAGGCACATTAATCAGTCTCACAAGAAATGGCTCAGGTATCCAACACACTCCAGGAGATGGGTTCCCAGCTGTATATCACACGTAGAGATAGGTACCTCCCTGCAGCTCAGACATAGACACCTAATTCTGTCAGAGTGGCAGGACTTAGGCACCCCTCTCCTCAAGAAACTGCTGTTGACTAGTCTTGTCAGCTTCCTGCCTAGCGTACTGACTTTTGTGGATCCTATTCTCAGGTGCCTGTCACTCTCCATGCATTGTGTAGGGAGTCTAGGCATCTAACCCAAGATTTATACCTAACTTAAAAGTTAGGCGGTATGATGCTAAGAATCTGGGTCCTTTGTGGATCTGGGTCCTGATGCCTGTTTAGTAGTGTACAGGAAATAAGTGAATAGGTATCTACATAATAACGCACCACTACTGTAAGTGAGAAGCTTTTTGGCAGTCTTAAGAGGTTGAAAGCCTCAAAAAGAAAAGGAGCGAACAAACATGGACATTCTCATCCCCTCAATAAGCACACTGTAGATCAGTGCAGAGGCCTGCATATGGGGCTGTGGAGAAGCTTCCAGTGCCATCATACTAGTTTTGTTAATCCCGTACCTTTCACAAGTCCTGAATTCAGGTAAAATAAAAAACAAAAAGGGAGAGACATAGACTAATTGCCAATAACCTGAGGCATGTATTTTCAAGAATTCTCATTGTCTGTGGAGTGAATAACACTGGGGAGGGGGCAGGAAGTCCTTAGAAATCTCCTATACTCCAAAGAAACAGTCCATGAAGAGAATCCTTTAGTAGTGAGGAAGAAGCAGTATGTAATTTCCAGGGGGAAGATTCTCAGCTGAGAGTCTGCCCCAAGAAGTATATCTGTGGGATAAGTCATAATATGCAACAATGTTTTTATTTTCCCATGTATATTACAACTACATGTGCATTATTAAAATCAACTAGGGGGACATTTGCTACTTAGCACTTACCCATAAGTCTCATTAACCTTAACAAGAATCACGTGCTGGTATCCAAGAGAAAAAAGTCCAGCAAATGTGACAAATGCAAATGGACACATTCACTAAATAAGTCTAGGATTCACAAAGTATAGCAGAGGAAGTGCTGGAAAACAGAAAAAGATAAGCAAAGATAAAACCATTCCTCGTGTTACCCCTCTAGTCAGGGACAGTTTCCTTGCCATTTTAGATTCCTGACTAACCTCCATCTCTTCTCCCTGACATAGGACTAGAGGAATTTTTGGCTAAAAGGTTTTTTTCGATCAGAAAATGCTGATTTGTCAAAACAGAAATGATTTGTAGGAAGGGGTTAGGTTCAACAAATTTGTCAAGAAAAGTTCCTTGGATCCAGGATGGAATGTCAGGGAGGAACAGGTCTAAGAGAGATTATAGTCCTGTGGTTACAACATGCCTCTGGCCTATGTAACAGAGTCCTTGCTCCAAATCAGTGTCTCTTTAGCTCAGTTTTGCTTGCTGAAGCTGTTACATTTTGTATAAATTAAATATTGCTTGAGAGAGCGGCTAACTATAGCTTAGTGGCTAGATCACTAACCAGAGATGAAGGTTCAAGTCCCTGCTCAAATGAAGAGTTAATTATTTATTCAGTCCAGAAGCACTCCAGCAAAAGAAACAGAAAGAGTGGGTAATCAGACTAGCCAATAGTCTGGTGGTTAGGGTACCCAAGTTAGAGAAACTAATGTTCAAGTCCCCTTCTGCCTCATGATCTGCCTCAGATCATTCCAGGCAAGTGCCATAATCATCAGCCTAGAGTCTCAGTTTCATCCAGATGTAGAATGAGTCCATTGTCAAAATGTTGACAAGTTTCACTGGTTGGGAAAACTGTTTTCTATCCAGCTCTATCTATGATTACAAACCTACTTACACATATAGTTGAGTACAACCCATAAAAATATAGCTATGGTGATTTCCCACAAAAGCTGTTTGTGTAGGCATACCTAAGGGTCTGGGTTCATAAAGATTTGCATACAGAAGTTGAGGCAGAATGTTTCAAAGCAGATTAAAGACCCCTTTAAAATTTGGCCCCAAATGTCTTTCCTTACCAGTGTCAGTCTTTTCCATTTATAAACACTGGAGTTTTTTTCACCTGTGTTCAAATTAACCAACACTGCTGTGTTTTTTCTTTCTTTATGTACAGCAGCCGTGCCCATATTATCAACAAGGATAAGCACAGCTTTAAGAAAAGTTTTTGTTACTTAACTGGAGCCACAATCCAGCCTGGAGGGGTCATCTTTTTTAATATATCGCAAAAATAATTGCTAGTTTTTATTTTTTTTAATGTTTTCAGTGATTAATATTCCACTGCACAGCATGAGAACCACAATAACCCTGATTATCCTTTTTCCAAGGATTTGATTATGGACCTGAAAGAGAATCTCTCTCATCACTTCAAAGACGTTATGGTTGGCCTGATGTATCCACCTGCATCCTATGATGCCCATGAGCTCTGGCATGCCATGAAGGTTCTTGTCTTACTCAAAAATACTTAGACTATTATTTATATGCCCTGATTACAGCAAATGACATCTGTTTTATTGATTCTTTGACATAATAATGATAAACTGTTAAAAAGGCATTTTTCAGTTTAATGGGAGAGAAGAAATATACAGTACTATACAATTTATATGTATTTATATTAAAGGGAATATAAATAATTTAGCCTTAAAAATACAGCAATCATTTAACAGATGTATATAAACAGATAACTGAAGAAAACATATTTCTACAGTATGGTTTGTTAACTGAAATGTAAGGTATTGATCTGGCAAACGCTTACACATGTTCTTAGATATGCTCATATCAGTAGTCCCATTGAATCTATCTTATGAGACTACCCACATGCATAAGGCTAAGCACATGCGCAAGTTTCTGCATGAGGTGCAACCTAATACCTACCTTACTCTTTTATAAATCAATGGACTATCTTTCAATATTTTAATTTCATTCCCATTTTCAAAGCTAGGAACTATTTTATTGTATTAAGCAGTCATTGCCAGCAAATAAAATGAGCACCAACTTTGTCATTTTTTTAACAGTTGATATCAAGGCATTTTTAGAGCTACTGGTATATTTTTTAAATGATGGTCAGCAGTGAGATTATTATAGCCCATTATTAGCACCAGATGTACTATTTTTATGACTATTGACCAGAACTGGCAAATCTAGATTTTTTCTGTATTTGATTCACGTTTGTGCTTTTTTACACTATTGTACCTTAATTGTGGAGTCAATGGGAGTACTCGGATGCTTAAAATAATGCATATCCATAAATCTGCAGAACTGGGGCCTTGCTGACATTCTTCTCCTGTTCTAAATGCAGAATTCTCATTGTCATTAACAAAAGCTATATGCACCTATCACAAGCAGTACATGTATCATCCATTCACCTGAATTCAAAATCCCAAACTGAAGTCGACAACCTTGTGGGGAAATGTAATGATTTGCAATCCTACATGGTATAACAGTAATAAAGAAGTGTTTCATATAAAAATCAAGTATTGTTGTAAACATTGCAAAACATACTTCTAAGCAATTCCAGAAAAGAGAACCTGAAAGCACAGGATGTTATCGATGCTCAAATACATTTCAAATTGTCTAAACCCATAGCACAATTAGGGACAGCATGCTTGACATATGCATTTAATTCTTTACAAAGTCCCATGTATTTAAAAGGGCTTTATTGCTCCCTAGGAATGAAATTCATCCCAGTGCATTTTCCCCTTTGGTAGGGCATTGTCTCACCATGTTGCCTTAGCAATAAGACACTTCTCATGCTTAACTTTAAGTGTTTGTGTTGGAGGTGCAGTTCTAATACTAATTACACTGAAGCTCATCAGTAACCCTGAAAAGACTGAAATCAGTACTCTTACTGCCAGGAAAATAACCCATAAAAATAAACCATGAACTTCTCAGACAGAGACTAGCATTCTTTCACTGTCCTTGACAAATATTACACATTGTATTGGAAGCCATTATCTCAACTAGTAATGACCTTGCTTGTTTGCTATTTTTTCCTTTCAGGGAGCAGACATGGAAGAGAACTGTCTAATTGATATATTAGCTTCAAGATCAAATGGGGAGATCTTCCAAATGAAAGAAGCCTACTTAATGCGTACTATTTTTATTTCATTTAAGTATACAGTAGCATATCCTGCAAGGGTGCAATTCTGACTACAAGAGTTCTGGATATAGTTGCATGACTGAAAGAGAGAGAATTCCAAAGATGAATTATTAAAGCCAATTGTTTCCCCTCTTTCCTTGTTTCAGGATAATTGTACATAAAAGGCAGAAGCAAAATGTATAAATCAAGTTTAGTTTTTTATTGTATTAGCATAAAAATCTCAATATTTTTAGCCATTCAGGATTCTGCGATATTTGAAATGTCTCTCAGTCCACAGACTGATATTTTTGGACTATAACTTTTGGAGGAAGATTAAACTCTTTAAATTTTTAAAGAGAAGGAGGGGTTGTGTTTGTTTTTGGAAGTTTATTCTCTATCTTATAGCTATTTCACTAATTTTACACTACTGGTCATGTTAGGGTTGAACCCACAGTCTCTGTTGAGGTAAAAATCCTGTTAAAGTCACTGAGGTTCTTGCTAGCAGCAGGGACTACAGAGCAGATCTTCTTAGGGATTTAAGCACCTAAAGATGCAGATAGGCACCTCATGGGATTTTCAAAAGTGCATAAGCAAGTTAAGTAAATTAGGTGCCTAACCTGCTTAAACTCATGTGAAAATCCCTTTGAAGATTTATTCCCACATGATTAGGCCAATTTATTGCTTTCTGCAGAATGAAAAGTATTAAAAGACTTGCAAATGTCAATATAATGAGTATAATTTTTTATTCTAGTTACTCATCACTGTTTGCAAATCTTCACTAATATTATTCAGATAATATTTGTGTGTTCTACAAATTGCACATTTAATACAAGTTTGTTGTGGTTTGCACCCCAGAATACAACAATGATCTTCAACAAGACATTTATTCTGAGACTTCAGGTCACTTCAGAGACGCACTTATGAACATCGCTCAGGTACTGTACAAACTCAAAATACGTTTTACATTTTTTAAAAATGGAGAACTATCTTCTAATATTGTTGAAGGAACCTCAGATTTTAAGTTGGCGACAGTAGTTAAAACTAATTCATGCTTAATATGGTTGAAAAGCTACATTTTTAAAGTGGCAGCAAAAAGAGGAAAGATTAGAATTTAAATTCTTTCATCTGCTTTCACTTTGGTTTTTGAATGCAACCATAGGTCAATTGAGTATTTTATTGAATGAGAATCTGAAAATGCCAGCCTCTGACTGTGACAGCAAGACAACTCATCCCTGCAATGCCTCCTGCTGGTCATCTGGGAATTAGCTCTTTTTACCAGCCCCAGAGCACCCTCTGCTGGTGTCTCACCATCACTGTCCCTCCCGGATCCTGGTGCCATTTTATCGCAGGTACTGGCCCCTGGCAATATCCCATAGATCTCTCTCTGGGTCTCCCCTCCCCAGGGAACCCCCAACCCTCTATGCCCACCTGTCTCAGTCTAAGGCTACTGCCAGTCATCATCATGCCCCTGCTTCCTGGGGCAGACTGCAGTGTAAGAGCCAGTCATCATAGGCAAGGGTTTTTTTGGACCTGCTGCCTTTCCCTTCACCCTAGCACCCTTTTCAGGCCTTTTTATCAGGCCCGCAGCTTGAGAGGTAACCCAGACTGAGCTCCCCAGCTCAGCCTGCCCCTTCCCCAGCACTGCTCCATCCTCAGTTCCCTTTAGCTCTCATGCAGCTAGGTCCAACTCCCTTCTCAGCTAGAGGGAGACTGCATAGCAACTCTTTTTATAAGAGCCAGCTGTAGCCTGATTGGGTCATGGCCCTCCTGTGACTGCTTCCCCAATCAGCCCAGGCTTGCTGCTTTCCCTTGCCGCAGCCCTCTGTAGGGCTGTTTCAGCCCCTTCAGGACTGGAGCGGCTGACCACCTGGCTACACTGACCCTATGCTCAAAAAGAGACTACTTTCATATCCAAATGAGATTTTCTTTCACAAGTTCCATTTTTCTTCATTAATGAAGTGTACTGTCCATGTTACGGTTTGTATGTCCCATAGAAAAATGGAGAAATGACTATGCAAGAAATTATTAAACCGATCTTTATATTCCTTCTGTTTTCAAAAAAACATGTTCTTTGTGCTGAAGAAATCTGCCAAACAACACACTGTCTACACTAGGGGTCGGCAACCTTTCAGAAGTGGTGTGCCGAGTCTTCATTTATTTATTCTAATTTAAGGTTTTGCGTGCCAGTAATACATTTTAACATTTTTAGAAGGTCTCTTTCTATAAGTCTATAATATAAAATTAAACTATTGTTGTATATAAAGTAAATAAAGTTTTAAAAATGCTTAAGAAGTTTCATTTAAAATTAAATTAAAATGCAGAGCCCCCCAGATCAGTGGCCAGGACCCGAGCTGTGTGAGTGCCACTGAAAATCAGCTCATGTGCTGACTTTGGCTCGAGTGCCATAGGTTGCCTACCCCTGGTCTACACTGTGGTGGTACCTCATGCAGAAGAATTGTCAATATTATTTACAAACTTCCTGATCCTGTAAAGGGCTTGAGTGCTTTTTGTTGAGATATGGTCAATTCTCACTGAATTAGGAGACTCTCAGCAGCTCAAAATTGGTGATCAACTCTTTACAGAATCAAACCCTAAAATATTGTGCCTTAAGGCAAGGGACAGAAGAGAAATGGGGACAGTAAATGCTGTTATCAAAAAGACACAGAGGAGGAATATGCCTTCATGCTAGTGGCCTAATTAATTTTGTTTGTATTTCAGGATTTATTACAGTTTAAACATCTAAATATGTTTAGCGTGAAAACTGAATTAGGGACTTTTACAATATGGGTCAAAAGGAACAGGAGCACTGTCAGAAATCTACATGTACCTTTGCATCTGCATTTGTTTTTACAAATAGGTACACAAATGACTATTTGTACATGGAAAATGGAGAGCAGCAGTCACAATGGACAACTGCACATTTTTGTGGTTGCACCTTGACTCTACATTTGTATTACATTAAAAAAAAACCCAACAACAACTCCTACATTAAAAGAACACGAGGGTTGACAAGTCAACCAGCCAAAAGTTAGGGAAATACCTGGATTAAGGTTTCCTGCGAAACTTTATTTTGGCTCCCTTGTACTTATGTATTATGATATAGTCTTATTGCTGTTTTTTTCCACATGACCCCTACCTCATTCAGTGCACAGGATGGACAGTGCTCATTTAATAAGCATTCAGTATTTCTCTTTATCCTGATTATTCAGCATGTAGCTGCATGGATTATTTAGTGAGTACAATCAAGCCCTGGACATCTTTGAAAATGTTGGTTTATGTGACTTTTCTAGTACCACATAGAAACTATGAGGAGAGGCCGGGAAAGTATCTAATTTTTCTGGGTGGCATTCAATTGGTTTAATCATGAAACCATCTGTGACAGAGTGCAGGGATTGAGTACTTATTGAAGATCTGGGGGAGGTAGAGACAAGTCTCACCCTCGTCTAAAGGCTCCTTCCCCAGCCTAAAAGGAGGAACTACTGAACCCAGCTTTCAACTGAAATCAGAAGATAACAGATGAATACCAGGAATGGGAGTGAGGGTAGGATTGCCAACTGACTAAAGCTATTCTGGCAATTTTTTTTCCAACATGACATAATGTCATTTTCTTAAAATATCCTATTAAAATGTCCAGGATTGCTTTCAAGTCACTGGGAGATTGATGCCGATTCCTGGAGATTCCAGGCCAATCCTGGAGAGTTGGCAATCCTAAGGGAAGGTCAAGGGTCAAAAGTGAGGAACCAGAAGGAGACACTGAGCAGAGAACACCAAGCAGCATCCACTGCTCCTCAAAGGTGTCCAGGGAACCAGTGGACACAGCCCACAAAAACACTGGTTGGATATGTGATCTGAGGGAGGAGTGGAAATAGGCCTCACAGTCACAGAGCATCTCCCCATTCAGCATCCTCCTCTTGGTATGGTGGATGGCCACCTTGACCAGTACCAGGAGGACGTTGATGAGGAAGTCTTATGATTTTGTGGGTCCACAGCTGGGGCATTCGTAAATCAGGAGGTGTGGGGAACAGTGCAGCCATAACCTAAGGAGAAGCCAGAAAAGGGGCTGTAGCCTGGCACACTCAAGATAGATGTGTACCAGGGTCTCCCTCATGCCAGGCAAGGGGCAAGAAAGGTGAACTGCACCAACTATATGCCCATGCTCATGACTCCATGAACAAGCTGCCAACTAATATCCCCAGCAGGCCACAAGACCAATGTGGAATACAGACTGGCCCTCCACTGATGGTAGGAGATCCCGCTCGGCGGGTAGCGATCAATCTATCGGGAGTCAATTTATCGCGTCTAGTCTAGATGTGATAAATCAATCCCCAAAAGCTCTCCCGTCATCTCCAGTACTCTACTGCTATGAGAGGCGCAGGCAGAATTGATGGGGGAGTGACAGCAGTCAACTCGCCGCCATGAAGGCACCGCAGTAAGTCGATCTAAGTATGTAGACTTCAGCTATGCTATTCTCATAGCTGAAGTTGCATATCTTAGACTGATTCCCCACCCTACCCTCACAGAGTAGACCATGGCTTAGTTCTTACCCTCATTAAAGCCATGGCATTTTTTTCTTACAATCAGGACAAATACAAAACATCCTGCCCTATAATCTGCAGTCCTCATTATCAAAACATATTGCCACAAATATCCCTAAAGAAGGTGAGTGGGGATCACCAAATAGGCAGGATTCCACCATCTACTCATTTCAGATTCTGGAGCCTAAAAAAGAGCTCTGGAGAACTGCAACTGCACTGTTTCATACTGTACTTCTTTGTAAATGTTTGTTATCTCTGTGTGAATATTATATATGTTAATAAAAGCAATTGTAGAAAAGTCAGATGGCACAATTTAAAATTTTATCCTTTTTATTGTTTCTCTTTTGGATAGTCTTGTAGAATAAACTGGACAATGTTATAGATTAAAATACAAAATTAGATTCTTTCTATCTATTTCTATTTAACTTATAGAAAGGATATCATTCTGTGTCAAGAGTTTCTATTTTTTTATGTTTTCTAAAAAATCATATTGGTTTACTCCCTTAAATTCTGGGGCCTTGATCCTGCAACTGATAGCTCACAGGCAGTTATAGTGTGGGTCAACAGGGTTCTGTGTAGGAGCAGCAATCTACCTGATTGCTATAATTACAGTACTGAAGCCTATAATACTTTTCCATAAGGGAAAAGCATATGTATCCCCTACCCCACCACCATCACCACCAATCAATGGGTAGTGGAAAAATCCTTCAGAGAGGCAAGCTTCTGGAAAGCTTATTACATCCTAATTAATGTAATGTACTTGGATCGAATTATAATTATCCAGACTTCTAATATGACATGAAGAGTTTATTTATTTTCCCACAGGTTTTGGCATGGATATGAATTAAAATACCATCATTTTCTGGAATTTAAAAATAAGAATATTAATGCAGCTTGTAGGATTTTCTGATAAAACAATGCCAAGAATAGTCATTTAAAAATGTAACTGTAGGGCTTTTTTTGTTTATGTAGAGCACTGCTGCTCAGTTTTTATTGTCCACTTGTCATATTTTTCCAGTTTCATGTATTCAATCACAGGAAGTCACTCCAGCATAATTTCCTTTAAGCAATTTATCTTGTCACTAAGAACTTCATTCTTTGTTCTGTACAAATTCTTTACAATTTAATTAAAATGTGAATTAACATATTTCCCAGGCAAGAGTTGAAAATTGGTCATTCTAGTAGTTGGCAGACAATACATAATTTTAATCCTTACTTTAATTTTTGTAGCAGAATGATTGTCAACTCCAAACTAAAGTAAATTGCTTCAAAAACATATCATTAAGGCAATATCACAGATTAAGTGCTGTCTGTGAATTATGACTCCTACAACTGGGGCTTATTTGTATCCTTACACTGTAATTATGATTAAAAGGGGTTATTATAAAAGACTTTTCTTTTGTTACAACTAAATATATCTGACTCTAGTGTATTAACTAAATCATATCTGCTTGGTTTACAGAACTGCAAAACCAAAAGAGCTACAGGAGAATAAGCTGTACTCTCTTTTGACTCATACATCATCAAAATTGTCAGGCAACTTCTCAATCTTGAATCTTAATTATAGGTGATGATGGCAACATGCAGTGTAAAGCAGATTGATCACTGTTTGATATGGATGATCTTGCAGTATGGACAGTGAGAAAAAAGTGTGTGTTTTTTTTCCTTGTAAAAAATAGCAAAGGTATATGAATATATCAGTGGAAAATAGACTGGAAACACAAAGATGACATTTGTACAGTTATTTTCCACATCATAACCATGTTATAATAACTTTATAAACAAGTAATGCCATCTAGTTATTCACTAACTTTTCTTTTATATAAGTAAAGGGTTAGATAAAAATGTGATCTCACAGGGAACCCACCTGTATCCACCTCTACTACTACTTCCTGTCATAAGTCCCATTATGATTCTACAATTCCTCCACCCTAAGGGAATGGCCCTTGGAGAGATGCCATAGCAATTCCCAGTGTCACCTCTAGAATATTTTAAGGCTGTATGGACCAGCTCAATCACACACCGTTCTTGTGTAAAATCCTGGAATGGATATCTCAATGAATGAGACATAGTATTATACAAAGACTATCTCATTCTCTTGCACTCATTTTACAAGAACTAATAGAGGAAAATGTTTTAACGTTTTACAGGGAACCCGAGAGGAAGGGTATGCAGATCCTGCTATGGCTGCTCAAGATGCAATGGTAACTACAATCAGCTGTCAGTTTCTCAAAAACAACTGAAAACAAAAATGTAATTGTTTGAATGTCTTGTTTAAAGGGGGTTGGGACTGATGATCTTTTACACCTTGTTATTATTTTAATGCCTTAGGTCCTATGGGAAGCATGTCAGCAGAAAACAGGGGAACACAAAAACATGATGCAAATGATCCTGTGCAACAAGAGTTACCAGCAGTTGTGGATGGGTAATTATCATCATTTATGAATCCAGCTACTCAGTATTTGAATGTATAATGGAAAGGGAACATATAGCTTACAGAGAAAACAGGCATAATTTTAACTAGACACACAGAAGCTGAATTCACAAACCAATATTCAGGTTCCAGTGCAGTCTGAAACAGGAGCTTGAGCCTACATTCTTTGTGCTCCCAAAACTCCAGCTGAAGTTAATGGGACTTTTGGGTGTACAAGGACTACAAAGCTAAACCCAGTGTAGAATAGATAGTAGAAAAAATGCAGCATAGAAATGACAGTTAAGGTGATGGGCTAAGTCTTCAGCGTACTGACCTCACCAGTGGTGCTGGAACTAGAGTCCTGGGGGCACTACCGCACCCCCTGGCTTGAAGTAGTAATAACAAACACCAAGTACATGGTTTTCATGGTCAGCATCCCACTATAAAAATTGTTCCAGTACCCCTGGAGCTCACACTCAATTAATCTGGTGGGGAGGAGTCAAGAGTGCACTGAAGCCACCTTTCCACTTTTCCCAGTTTTGGGGGGCAGACAGGGCCAAATACTATCCCCTCCCTCCCAAAAAACCCAGCCAAACAAATGACAGCTGCTTAATAGAGTTGGATGGAACCGTTTTAATTAAACATATTTTTATCCAAACATGGTGTTCCATCAAAGCTGATACATTTTGCACAAACATGTTAATTTTGACATTTTCTATGGGAAGGCTTCTGAGGTCAGTGTGGACTCCCCACTTGTTCATGTGTAGCGAGAGAGTGAGATTAATTGAAAACCTGACCTTTTTAGACCAAGAATGGACATTTAGACACAATTCCATTTTGAGAAAATGTTCAAAACATTTTGGTTTTGTTCCAGTGTGGAATGAAAACAAGTCTTAAAATAGAATTGTCATTCTCCAAACAGCTCTATCACATAAACGGTGGCCTAACTTACTTCAGTCTGTAATGCTCTCCTGGAGGTTATTACATCAACAATGATAAGCAGGAACATACTCCTAACCCCAATCCACCTCATGGGAGATGGGGGCAGGGTTAGCACAGATCTAGCTGTGCTATTCTCTACCCCACACCCTATGCCAAGAAATTGCCAAGTGCCTTTTTAGGGCAGCTTTCCAGCTGCTTTGCTCCAAGTATTGGGTTCAGAATCTGTCCCAATCTCTTATTTTAGATTAAGTTTCATCTTGAGGTAACAGACATGAGAAAAATAAACAGCAATAAAACTGCTGGGACTAGTTTCTACTCTTAATACAGAATATAAATAAACATGTATTCATTTCTTTCAAGTTTTTCAGGAGTTCCAAAACATCTCTGGGCAAGATATAGTAGATGCTATTAATGAATGTTACGATGGATACTTTCAAGAACTGCTGGTAGCAATAGGTAAAATAAAATGATTATTTTACACTAGTAATAACTTCTTAATAAATAAATATACAGTATAGTATATCTGGTCCATTAAAAGGTGCAAATATAAGCTTTTTGTGCTATTTTCCCCGCTAGTTAATTTTCATATATGGTGTAGAAACTTTGAACATTTGGAAGAAAATCAACCAACAAGTCTAAAGCTATATAGAAGAAAGGGCATTTAAATTGCATCATAGGTTGAGGCTAAAAATTAAAATGTGGTTACTGGATTAGGGCTGAGGAGAATTGGATTCTGCTTCTGGTTTTGCTACAAACTTCCTGTGTGACCATGGCCAAGTCCATTAGGCACTGATACTGCTCACACTGAAACAAATGACAAAACTGCATGTCTTCAGTGGTGTAGGATCAAGCTCCTAAATTATCTGTGCCTTGGTTTCCCCATCTGTAAAATGACGGTAATCACGGCCAATGCATAATGAAGGCTGGGGGATGCTAAGCTTCCCCAAACCTCTGTTAATGCTTCCCACCATGGCGCTGGTGCTAGGCTGTGGCAGGACTCAGAGCTCCTCCTGGTGGCCAGGGCTTGAGGCGGTTCAGGCGGCCAGGCTGGAGATAATTTGGGCATGCAGGCTGCAGTTTGGGGCAGCTCGGGTGGGTCAGCCAGGAACCATCTGGTTGTGATGAGGGGGTTGGGGCTCCTCTGGCAGAGGGATGGAGAGCTGGAGGAATGGAGTGGGGGCAGGACCTCATGCAGAATAGGAGAGGTAGGGGGCTAGGCTTCCCAAAGGGAGGTTCATGCGTTGCCCATGACAGTAATAATATTTCCTTACCTCACAAAGATGGCAAGTGGCTAAATTTGTTAAAGTTTGTGAGGCACTTATGTAGTATGGTGATGAACACCATTAAAAAAAATCTATAAATAAACAGCAGATTAGTATGACTGAAATATACAACCATAAACTTAAACTACTAACATCTTTAAGATGAACCACAGGTAAAGCAGCCCTGCCTGCTCGGGGGGGCTGAGGGGGAGTGGGTGGGAGGCCGGAGGCCCACAGCCAATACAGAAACAGAGAGGCTCCTTCCAGTTGGCCTGAGATTAGGATTTTATAATCTGCAGCATCAACAGGCAATTCCATAGGACTGATAATTCTGCCTCCAGTCACTAAATGAGCATTGTTAGGAAAACATTTTGAGGAGCACCCCAAGTTTTTTTCTAAGATAGAAGGGGCAACCTGTCCCACAGCCATGAACTGTGCAATGTGAGAAAGTTTCTATCAACCGGCATCAACTTGTTTCATTTCAACCCAGTAAGCACCCTCAAGATCACATAACCACACTACTGATGCAGGTTTCTGAAAGTCTCTAATGTTTCTCCTTTTCTCCATAACGTATCTCTCCTAGTTCTCTGTGTTCGAGATAAACCTTCCTATTTTGCATATAGGCTTTACAATGCAATCCATGTAAGTAGCACTATTCTTTTACATATTTTAAAGAACAGTTTTACTATCTCTTTTTTGAATGAGTTAGCTCATTTGCTTGAAAAGGATTAGGGTTTTGATAGCTTTCACTTTAAAGTGTTGCTTGCTTGTTTTAAAAATTTTGGTAATGTTATCAATTTCAAAGCCATAGTGCTTGAGCAACAGATGAGTTTTCTTTCAACACTATTTGTCCGGTAACTGCATTCACTTTTTGAAAATGGAAAACCATCATTTTGTATGGACTGCATCTCCCCCTGGTGTGCAAAACTCAAAGCGCACATTTTATTCAACATGATCTATTCTTATTATATGACTGTCCGCTGTACAGCTTTAATAAATATCACGGCGAATGGCATAATACAAATACCGTAGTGTGAAAATACTAATCGCCATATTTTCAATGGGACTGCATTTACATGTGCAAATCCTAATATTTTTATGCACATTAACTTAGAAAAATTAACATTGTGTACAAATGTGAGTCTCTGCATATGAACTCAGAAGTATCCACAGATAATACCACGCATATGTTTTTCATCATATTGTGTGCTGCCAGTGTAAATTTATGTAAAGTATTCATGACAAAATTTAAAATGTTCAGAATCTGAGCATTTTCATATTTTTTCAAATTCAAAATTGATTCTATTTTCACAAAATCATTGTGCTAAATCAGGATCATTTTGATTGAAATGTAATTATTTCTTATTTTCACAATCAGATTACATTTTTGAGAGAATATATTCAATAAAACTGCAGAAAAATTAAAATAAATGTAAAGTAAATTTCTCAGTTTCCTCCTAGTGTCTAATTATTGATGTCAATGAAATGCTTAGTAATATGGTATTGTTGCTGATAGTAGGCATTTTAAAGAATATTCCATTCCACAGTGCATTAATCAATCAGAGTCTATCAAACTTTTGTCAGATTTCTATTTAGAATATTGCATGATTAGCATCAGTCTGTTAAGAAAGATTCTAATATTTAGAAATGTGGTTTGCATAATATACATAATGGGTTGTTAGAAAGATTTTAGTGCACCCACCAAATAAGAATCAAATCCTGTACATACAGCTTTTTGAGTATCCTTTACTACTGTATTCTGATAATGTGAATAGCTAATTGATACATTCAACCTGCCACCTTTAAATAAACCAACATTTGTAATAAGTAAATATTGCCCTTGCAACCTTCAGTATTGTTTAAATTAATGTTACTGTCCACTAGATGTCATCATTCCCCCAGAAGTGTCCAGATGAATAAGCTTGTCTCTCTCACTAACAGAAATTGGTCCAATAAAAGATATTATGGTGAGGAGTTGGGTCATAGAGACCCCCTTGAGACTGTCACCTGATGTGCTAAAACTACCTCTGACCTCATTTTCCCTGCCAGCTTGGGACTCCAGAACCCTGGCTTGTTGAGTCAAACAATGCTAGTCTGCTGCAACACAGACCCAGGTCTGAACCACGTCCCCAAAGCTGCAGGCTTTAACCAAAAAAGGTTCTCCTGTTTCCAGCACCCAGACACCCAGCTCCCAATGGGATCCAAACCCCAAATAAATCTTACTCTGTATAAAGCCTATACAAGGTAAACATAAATTGTCTGCCCTCTATAACACTGATAGAGAGATATGCACAGCTGTTTGCTTCCCCAAGTATTAATCACTTACTTTGGGTTCAGTAATAAACAAAAGTGCTTTTATTAAGAATAAAAAGTAGGATTTAAGGTTCCAAGTAATAACAAACAGAACAAAGTAAGTCACTAAGTAAAATAAAGCAAAAACATGCAAGTCTAAGCCTAATACATTAAGAAATTAAACACTGGTAAATCTCATGCTCAGAATAAGCTTCTTTCACTTTCACAGATTAGACTCCTTCTTAGTCTGGGCCCAATCCTTTCCCCTGGTACAGTTCTTGTTAGTTCCAGCTCAGACTGTAACTAGGAGATTTCTCATGATTGCAGCCTTTTATATCTTTGGCACAAAGCAGAAATCCTTTGTCTCTCTCTCTGGGTTTCCACCCTTCCTTCTATATGGAAAAGCACCAGGTTTTAAGACAGATTCCAGTATCATGTGAAATGTTCATATGTCCTGTGAGACTTAATTACTCACTGGCTGGCACTCACATATACAGGAAGGCTTACAAGTAAACAGAGCCATACACAACCAATTGTCCTAGTTGATGGGAGTCATCAAGATTCAAAGCCACCATTAATGGCCCACACTTGCCATAGTTACAATAAGACTTCAGAGTAATACTTCATATTTCTAGCTTCAGATACAAGAATGATACATTCATACAAATAGGATGAACACAAGCAGTATATCATAAGCTTTGTAATGATACCATGCAAGAGACCTTTTGCATGAAGCATATTTCAATTACATCATATTCACATTTATAAACATATTTATATAAGCATATGGATTGCATATGGAGTGCAACGTCACAGTTATCTCACCCACCTCTTTCTCACCATTCCTCCATGCAGAATCTATCTGAGAAATTGAACAGCTCACGTGATTCATGGCTGCATACAAAGCGTTAGAGTTCTAAACCACTGTTTAGAATCCCATGGTTGTTCAGCAACCTATGTGAAAAAGGATGGGGGTCTCAGTCTAGTCTTAAGTGGACAAACTGTACATAATAAAAACCACCAACCCACCTGCCATTCTTGTGGGCAGTCTCAACAAAAAAGACTAATGACTAAGGCCCTGATTCAGATTAAGCAAATGCTTTCAAAAAAGTAGTAGTAAATACAACTGTCCATTAATAAGATAACAAGGAAAAATTTGAAGTGGCATTTGAAGTACAGATTTTGTTATCTCAATTACACAGTAATATGAAATGCACTATTCATACATGACAAAGCTTAGTATAGTGAAACCTCTGTACACCTCAAACTTCTCGCAGATCCAGAATATATATCTAGATGGCCTAATTAATTTGCTCATTTGCACATAATTAATAAATAATAAATAATTATACAATTATTATATTATATTATTGTTAATTATTGTATTATTATATAATTATTACTAATAATAACAATAAAAATAATAATAAATAACTTCTGTATACCTCAAACCTCTCACAGATCCAGAATATATATCTAGATGGCCTAGTTAATTTGCTCATTTGCAAATAATTACTATATTCGGATAGATAGACTCAGCCAAGTTTCCTCGTATCTTTCTCCTCTTTTAGGAATATGGTTTCCATAATAAAACTGTTATCAGGATTCTGATTGCCAGAAGTGAAATAGATCTGATGAATATAAGACGACGATACAAAGAGAGATATGGGAAATCTCTGTTTCATGATATCAAAGTAAGTCACTTTATACTTTTGCATGTATACAGTACCTAGTTCAATAGCAAAGTTTCATATATCCATATGAGAGCTTTAACAATTACAAATGTTGAGTTAATTCTGAATCCTAATCTAGTCATTTGATAACAAAGGCAGAAAGAACAATATGCTGCCTGAACTCATGTTACATCAGTTCAGTACCTCTGACTACTTTCAGTAAATGAGCAATACAGATGAGATAATAATTCCCATTAAATTCTAATCACACTTTCATATTATAGTCCTGATTCTGTCCCATCCCCCACACTCAAGGACAGAACTGCCTGTGTGGGAAATGCTTTGCAAATAGTGTTCTCCTACTGGTATAGAACTTGTTGAGCAGCTCTGTGGTCTTCCTGCAAAACTCCCTGATGTGAGGTTGTGTTCAGAGTCAGTTTGGAGAGGTAGGTGGTATGGCCAGAGCACCCTCTTCTCTGGGTATTCTGGGCTGTGGAGTAACCCATAGGTGGTCATACAAGGTTACTGAAGTGATGTAGGATGACCTCTGCAGTTCCCTTGCCTGTGCTATGACTCTTTTGTTAGTCACATGGCAAAACTAATTTTGGTTGAAAATATTCAGGTGTCCTTGCCACATCCACCATGAAGCACATTAGCAGCACCATGCACTACTTGGGAGCATTTCAAATGTATTTGTATTATTTAGTCTCATCACATCCACCCTAAAACAGTGCTTCACAGTCCCTAAAGCTCCTCTTTCATTTAGCACTCTTTCATTAATCTAATTAAAGCTGATCCTGCAATCAGTTTGTCCTTGATCAGCATGGACTTGTTTCCATCTTTAACCGTATAAACTTATTGTTATGAAGCTAGATTTTCACTTCCTAGTGTATCTGTTTCCTCTATAAACAAACAAAATGCTGCATTACTGCATTTCATATGAATCTGATGCCAGTCCCACTGAAGTTTTGCCGTTAACCTCAATAAGAGCAGAGCAGGTTCTGTGTCTGCAGGATGTAGTCCGATATTTTATTTTGAGTTATTTTCTTGAAAACATGATCAGCCAGATTTTTATTTGATTTACAGTGATGTAGATCCAGAGTATCTCCACTGACTTCAATTCATGGGAGTTAGTGGAGGTAGTCTGGCTTTACATCAGTGTTTTTTTTTTTTACATAGCAACCACCAGAAAGAGTTATTTTTCTTGTACTGTCAGCCCCATATCTTCAGACAATCATGAACTGTATTGTTGAATTCTTATAAAAGGATTCAGTGTAGTAAAAACCTTTCCAACGTTTTTATGATGATTTATTATTTTTATCAGAAAATATCTAAGACCAAGATTTTCAAAACTGATCAGTGAATTTTCAGTGCCCAATTTGAGATAAATTAAAAGGACCTGATTTTCAGAAAGAGCTGAGCAGACACCTTGTGAAAATCAGATGTCTCAGGTTGCCCCCCCCCACACACACACACAAACACACAAAAAATGAGAGATCCAAAATTACTAATCACTTTTGAAAATCTTGGTCTAGAATTTTTATGAAGTATTGAAAGTCCAGTGCAAAACCCGCAACTTCTCAAATGTCTTCCAGTCCCTAATGCATAAAAATGGTTTTCTTGGCCAGGGGTAGCGGGGAGAAAGAAGAAAAATTATTATCACAAAAAGATTCTTTTCCTTGCAGCATTTTGCTTCAGGACATTATGAGACAGCTTTACTTGCCATCTGTGCTGGTGATGCTGAAGATTATTAAAGGAAGAGGAAAATGAATTTTGAAAGCTGTATGGACCCATTTTTAATAGAAATCCAAGCCAGGCACATTTCTTATAACTAGTGGTTATTCTTGCACTACATAAAAAGTGGATGAATCAATGCTAGATATTTTCTAACTTTAAATCTTTTTGAAAACAAGACAAGTGTACAAACTTGTTTAGTCAGGAATATGATTTTTCCCATGTTTGAAGAAATGCTATTACTATGAGCTGCATTATCTAATATAAAATTAATACAATTCTATTTAAAATTTATGTGTATTATTTTGCCTTTTGATGGGCCCATGCCAATGGAATGATGGAGCAATTCTGGAACAAGAAACCCCTGCTTCTCTACAGCTGCAAAGCATACTTCAAATAGAAGACCTATTCAAAAGGGGACATTTTCACACAAGGGGTGGGAGAGAATAGAGAAGCTGTCTGCAGGAAGAAACAAATAAGCCAGTTTATAGCACTAGCTTCTGGGACAGAGGATCCATAGGGGAAGGGAAAGACTAGTGTGGGTACCATAGGAGGCGAATCATATTGGCCCATGGTACCTGGCCACCAGGAATATTCCTGGCCTGGGGCTCGGTGCCAACAATGTTTGAGGCTGGGTCTCTCCCTTGGCCCTGCCTTCCTCCCCTGGGCACCCTCCCTCCCCCAGGCAATTTAAAATGGCCCGGGGGCCCCACCCACCACCAGCAGCACAAAGGAGCTGAACAGCTTCCTGCCTCTCAGTGCATGGGGGTAGCAGCGTGTGTAGACTCCCAGCCCACCCTGCCTAGGAGCCCCAGGTAAGCGCCGCATGGGCTCTCTCACCCTCTAGGAGAGCCTGTACGCCTTACCCCCTTCTGTACCCCAACCCTCTACCCCAGCCTGGAGCCTGCACCCAGCACCCAAACTCCATCCCAGGGCCTGTATCCCAGATCTTCTCCCCCAACCCAAACTCCCTCCCAGAGCCTTAGGCAGGTGGGGCGGGAGTGGAGTTTGGGTGCGGGCTCTAGGCATTCTGTGCACCACTAAAATTTCTACAAACCTGCCGTCCCTGGGTAAGACCTGACTGGGAGGCCAGGTTCTGACTGCTTTTCTCTCCTCTTCTCCCTGACAAGGGGGAATAATGACACTGAAAAGTGAGCTGGGAAGTCCCAAATGACTATCTGAATTGTTGAGGCTATTCGAGTAACCCTCTGCTGGGATGAAAGCAGTGTGAGACCTTGCCCCAAACCAAAGCGAGAACAGGAGAAGCTGGTCTGGTGTACCTGCAAGAAGGAACTGAGACACACTTAACCCTTTCCCCTTTGAGCCCTGAGCCAGGACATGGTGGAGAGGGAGAGCCTTGGTCCTCCTACTCTTCCCTTCCCTTTTGTCAAACCTGGGGACCACTGAGAGATGACTGACTGTAACTTGGCCACCAGCCCCTCCGCTTGCCTGGCAAGGCCATCCCAGGACTTTGGGGACTTTTGAACCATTGTCTGCCAGTCCCCAAGCACAGTTGCCAACTTTCACACAGTAAATAAGCACCTTGACTTTCACAATAAGCCAAAAATCAAGCTAATCCCATTTCAAAACAAGCCAATCCTTAAGAATTCCAACACTCTATGTACTAGATACCCACGGCGTGCAGTCTGGGACTGTGGTGAGCTCACTGTGCACCCCTGACTCTCTTCCTCTCCTTGCCCTTGCTTGCCGGGACTTGATCAAAAAAAAGAAGCAACAAGCTACAAACCAAACAAGCAACAAGCTACTAGCCAACAAGCAACTCACAAGCCAATTAAGCCAAAAACAAGCCCAAATTCTGCATTTTTTCCTTGGGTTTGGCATGTCTGGGGCGCAGGTATCTTGGCAAGGGGGGGCACAGCTGGGCTCTAGGAGAGGGGGCAGAGAAACAAAAACTGAGTTGTTGTAGAGGTTTCTTTAACTCTAGTCCTGGGGAAAATTTTTGGGTGTGTCTCTATTGTTATAGACATACTTGCTGAATTATTTACCAAATAATTACCAAAATAATTGAAACTGGTGTGATTACGTACAGTTATTTTCACAAATAAAATGTGCACATTTTGCAGAATTTTAAAATATTGTGTGCAGAATTTTTAATTTGGGGACACAGAATTCCCCCAGAAGTATTCAGCAAGAAATAATCTGAGCCTAAATCACTTTGGCCCCAATTCAGGAAAGCACTTAAGCACATGAGGAGGAATCCCTTTAACACTTGTGCTTAAGTGCTTTGCTGAATAAGGGCCAATGTATTGAACATTTAAATAGTAAATTGCTCTTTTGGCTTTCCTCTTCTTATTCTTTTATATGACCTCCCTAGACTTCATCACTCCAGTATTTGCACTTCTATGAGGTAGTGATTTAAGCAAAACCAGGTGTGTTTGAAGGAAGATCGTTAAACAAAGAAAAAAAATCATATTGATTTTAAATGCTGTAAATATTTTGTAAACCTGCATACTGTATGAATTATTCTAAGCATTCTGAAGCCAGGGCAGGGTTTTATTTTATTTTGGGGAGAGGGGAGTTGCATAGCACCTAGCATAATGAGTGCTGGTCCACAACTAAGGGCCCTAAGTGCTCTGGTAATACAAATAATAAAGAATAGTTCCCCTATCTGTACAAATTTACAGACAGAAGGGAAATTGACTATGTGGTATAATTATCCTATGTTCTTTAATGTACGTTCAAGATGTCCAATTTAGTATAAACACTTGAAGATTTTTAATTTGTGATTTTTTATAACCATAGCTCAATATGATTAAATAAAGTATAATTCTAAAACCTAACTGTCTAGGTTGATTGGTTTGCTCTGGCATGTCACCTCAAGGCTATGCAAAACTGATGTGTAGTTTCAGTCTACCTTGGATAGGGCAAACCTTGTTTTTTGTTTGTTTCAAAACCTTTGTGTTTGATTTACAACAATCTGAAAACTCAAAGGAAAACAAATCTGAAATTGATCAGTATCAAAAGGTTTTGGATTTAAATCATACCTCCTTAACCAGAACTATGAAAGAAAGGTTTTGGGAGAGTAAACTTGACCATCAGTAGCTGAAATGTTAATACCTGGTGATTGTGGACCAAAATATGCCTTATTAACAAAACTTGAAGCAATGTGAAATTATGTAGGTTTGGGATTTTGTTATGAATGTTTTAATATCGCAATGCAACTGTAGTGAATGTTCAAAAAGTACTTTCAGTTCATAGCTATTTCATACTAGCATGGAGCTAATTCATATAAGAATAAGAATAGTAAAATATGTAGATGTTATATTACAAAGTTCCTTTCTTTGGGTCAGATTGTGAACTTCTTACTCATGCAAGCACTGCCTATGAATAGTCCTATTGAATTCTATGGGACTACTTGTGTGACGGAATGTTCATCAGTGGGAGAAAAGAATCAGCAATTATTTTGATAATTTGTATTTTGTAGTTCAAACATGGAAAAATAATCAACATTTATTGATCCCTACAGACAGTAGGGTATGAGAGTCATAGGAAATCCTACCCCAATTATTTATTTATAATGCACTGGGGCCATTGCCCTCGGCTCTCTACGCAGGTATATTCCCTGCCCTTCAGAGATCACAAGACCTACGGCTTTGTGACTTTTCGGCACATGAACACCACTGCTTGGGGTACGTCTCACAGCCACTCCGCTTTGCACCCGCCGAGCACAGGGGCTGTAGCTCTTCCCGGCCCTTACACGGGAGAGCTCGCGGAGAGGCTCCTGACCTCCTTCCCAACCCCCCACCTGTGCACGGCCACACACCGACAGGGTCAGGCAAAAGCCCAGCTAGTCGCGCTACCCACCCACCCAGCCACCCAGATCTCGCGCTTCCGCGGGAGCTGCTACAGCCCTCACGCGCCGCCAGCCCGTAGGAAACAGCAGCGGCCACAGCTCGGCGTCCCACTTCAAAGCGTCTACTGGGCAGGGCTGCTTTAGTCCCGCCCCTTTCATTGTGATACGAGTGGTGTTTCCCGAGCCCTATGTTTTGACTAGTAGCTAGCGTTGTCAATCTCTCACCTTCCTCCAATCACAGCCGCCCCCCAGCCCGGAGTTCCGCAGCCGCTCGCGCTCAGTTTGGGTCGCGAGGCGGGCGGTTGGAGGTCGGTGGGCTGTTGCGCCCGGCCGCAGGGTGGCGGCGCTGGCCCCCGGGGGAGCGGGTGTCTGCGGAGGGAGGCCCGCGACGCCGCTGGCTTGGCCCCGATGGAGGCCAGCCTGACCTGCGCCGTCTGCCTCGGCCTCTTCGACGATCCGGTCACGCTGCCGCTCTGCTCGCACAACTTCTGCAAGGGCTGCGTGCGGGAGTGCCTGGCCTCCGGGGAGCCCGGCCCGCTCCCCTCGCCCCGCGCCGGCCAGGGCCAGCGCTTCGCCTGCCCGCTCTGCAGGAAGCTCTGCCCGCTGCCGCGCGGCGGCTACGCGGCGCTGCCTGTCAACACCACGCTGGCGGAGGTGGTGAAGCTGTACCGGGCCGGCGGGGGCAAGGCGGGGCCGGGGCGCGGCGAGGCGGGGGCGCTGAGCCCCCCGCCGGCCTTCGGAGCCGCCTGCGAGAAGCACCCGGCCCGGCTGGTGCAGCTGTACTGCCGGATGTGCCGCCAGGCGGGCTGCGGCCAGTGCGTGTCCGAGGGGCACCAGGGCATCTTCCACGCCGTCAACCTGCTCGACACCGTGTACCAGGAGGAGAAAGTAAGACTCGGCCCCGCGCCCCCTGCCAGCCGGCGGAGCCCGGGGTGGGGTGAAATGGGAACCTGCCTGCCTAGCTAGGGCCTCTGCTGAGGCTTAGCGCCGAGCACCCAGCAGTGCAGGCCTGCTTGGCGAACACAATACGCCCGTCTGCCTCCTGAGAACCTGTCAGAGCCAAATGGGCCGAGTGTTGTAATAAGTCAGAGTATTCCAGTGAGCGCTTGCAGGGCCAGGATGCTGCAGTAACAAGTCCTGGTCTTTCCTGTTTCGTCCTGCATACGTAAGACCAAGCCATGTAGTAACATGGCAGTGCCATGACCTACTTATCACTCTGCCCTAACAAGCTGTTTCTCCCCCCATCCCAGACAGATTAATGACTTTAACTGAATAGACTAGTTAATCTAGCTCTGTTGCTTGGGTTTATAAAAATTCACTACCTTCCTCCCCTGAAGATGTAAGTAAGCCAACCTGAGCCCCAGGATAGACACCACTAGATCAACACAGGAATTATTCTGTCAACCTAGTTACAGCTCCTTGAGGAAATGGATTAGCTACAGCAATGGGAAGGGAAAAAACACTTTCTGTTATAGCAAATGTCTGCTGTAGACAGGACCTTAATTACTTCTATGTTGACCTTGTTTCCCTAAGGCCAAGAATATGCTAGTCCAGCAGTCCCTACAGCAATTTATAGGCAGTCATGTTACCTATCTGCTTTTTGACCTAACACTTTTGGATTGGGATAATGGATTAAGGAAAAACAACTAAAGTGAAATAGACAGCTCCTGGAGTATTTTAACATGAAGAAAGCACTTGCCACTTTATCTGCAATGGATTTTTGCCAAATAGTGGACATTCAACCACTTTTCCAAGCTCCATCTGAAGTAGAAGTGGGATAGTACATTATTAAGCAGTCCCCTTATGCTGCAGTTTAATTGCACTTGCAGAATGTCCTTGGTACATGGGATGGGCATGGGGCATAGTAGAGCACATGGCACTGTCGCTGTTCTATACTGATGTTGCAGGCTAAACCATGGGAACTCAGGCTGGAAGTGGGAAGGGCAAAGGCAGCTTGTCGGTTCAGCCCAGGAAAAGAGGAACACAATCTGGTCTAGGGTTAACTATACTGATATAGTTAAAGCAGCAAAACTTTCTAGTGTAGACAAGCCTAAAGAGGAGGAGAGAGGAAAAATAGCAAATGCAAGTTTCTTCATTGTCCTAAAGGATGAAGTCTTTTTATATAAGTAGTGTCTTAATAGTCTAGTTAAATGCTGTGCAGTCTGTAGATATATGATTAAAGAGCATAATGTAGATTTTTTGTTTATATTTTTAAAAAGTAGATTAAGTGGCTATAAACTTATGTCCTACAGTTAACCTTCTTTAGCAGCCTGAAGAAACTGAGAGCAATAAATGAGACCTTGGTGAAGGAACTATCAAGTGATCCAAAAGATATTGAGGTAAGTTAGACACAGTGACATCTGTAGAGAGGAGTGGAACCCTGTGTTTTTTGCAAATGCGAGATAACAGAGTAAAATCAAAACAACCTATAAAACAAAATAAAATGAAAAACATACACTGCAGCAGCTGCTCCTGGAGGCCCAACCCTGTGTGGTGAGAACCACTGCTGCAGGGTGAGTACCAACGCAGGTTTATTCTCTAATGCAGCCCCTCAGGCAGGATCCAATAGCATCCCCACCTCCACAGGGTGGAAAGACCCCTTCCCTTCTCCCCACCTGGGTGACAGTATACCACACACACACCTGGAGACTTGGAACCAATACCTCTCAAGGCCTCCTTGTCCAGAGCAGCATCATAAGGAAGGCCATATTGGGTCAGACCATGGTCCATCTCTGGCCACTGTCAGAGGAAGGGCTAATGTTGGGTGCTTCAGAGGGAATGAACAGAACAGGCAGTCATTGAGCTCTCCAACCCCTATCATCCCCTCCCAGCTTTTGGCAGTCAAGTGGTATGGATACCCACAGCATGGGGTTGTATATCAAACATAAGGATAACCATACTGGGTCAGACCAATGGACAGAACAGATAATCATCCAGTGATCCATTGCCTGTTGCCCATTCCCAGCTTCTGGCAAACAGCGGCTAGGGACACCATCCTAGTCCATCCTGACTAATAGCCATTGATGGACCTATGCTCCATGAATTTATCTAGTTCTTTTTTGAACCCTGTTATAGCTTTGACCTTTACAACATCCCCTGTGAATGAGTTCCACAGATTGGCTCTGCACTGTGTGAAGAAATACTTCCTTTTGTTTGTTTTAAACCTGATGCCTATTAATTTCATTTGGTGACCTTTGGTTCTTGTTGTGTCTGGAGGTGTAAAGAAGTTTTGTATTCACTTTCTCCAAACCATGCATCATTTTTTAGGCTTGTGTTGTATCCCACGTAGTCATCTCTTTCCCAAGTTGAAAAATGTCCAGGTTTTTAATCTCTCTTTGCATGGAAACATTTACATACCCTTAATTATTTTCGTTGCCTTTCTCCTTACCTTTACCTATTCTAATACATCTTTTTTGAGATGGGGTAACCAGAGCTGCACATTGTATTCAAGCTATGAGCAATTTATATAGTGGTATTATGATATTCAGTGTCTTCTTATCTATCCCTTGCTTAAAGGTTCATAATATTAGCGTTTTGTTTTTTTTTTTGACTGCCACTGCATATTGAGTAGATGTTTTCAGACAGCTACCCATGATGAGTCCAACATCTTTCTTGAGTGGTAACATCTAATTCAGGCCCCATCATTTTACATGTATAGTTGGGATTATGTTTTCCAATGTGCATTACTTGTCATTTATCAACATTGAATTTCATCTGCCATTTTGTTGCACAGTCTCCTAGTTTTGAGAGATCCTTTTGTAGCTCTTCGCCGACTGCTTGGGACTTGAGTAGTTTTGTTTGTGTGCAAATTTTGCAACCTTACTGTTTACCCCTTTTTCCAGATCATTTATGCATATGTTGAATAGCACTTGGCCCTGGGGGACACCACTAATTACCTCTCTCCATTCTGAAAACATCATTTATTCCTACCCTATGTTTCCTATCTTTTAGCCAGTTACCAATCCATGAGAGGACCTTCCCTCTTATCCCATGACAGCTTCCTTTGCTTAAGACCCTTTGATGAGGGACCTTGTCAAAGGCTTTCTGAAAATCTAAGTACACTATATCCTCTGGATCCCCCTTGTCCACATGCTTGTTCACCCCCTTAAAGAATTCTAGTAGATTTGTGAGGCATGATTTCCATTTACAAACACTATGTTGACTCTTCCCCAACAAATTATGTTAATCTATGTGCCTGACAATTTTGTCCTTACCTATATTTTAAATCAGTTTGCCCGGTACTGAAGTCAGGCTTACCGGCCTGTAATTGCTGAGATCACCTCTGGAGCCCTTTTTAAAAAATTGGAGTCACATTAGCTATCCTTCAGTAATTTGGTACAGAAATTAAATTAAAAGATAGGTTACAGACTATAATTAATACAGTTAATAATTCTGGCATTTCACATTTGAGTTCCTTCGGAACACTTGGGCGAATACCTCCTAGCCATTTATTACTGTTTAGTTTATCAGTTTGTTCCAAAACCTCTTCTAATGATACCTCAATCTGGGACAGTTCCTCAGATATGTCACCTAAAAAGAATGGCTGAGGTTTGGGAATCTCTCTCATATCCTTAGCCATGAAGACTGATGCAAAGAATTCATTTAGTTTCTCCACAATGGCCTTATCATCCTTTAGTGATCCTTTAGTATCTTGAGTGTCCAGTGGCCCCTCTGGTTACTTAGCAGGCTTCCTGTTTCTGATGTACATAAATAAATAAATAAAATTTGCTATTACTTTCTGAATCTTTGGCTAGCTGTACTTCAAATTCTTTTTTGGTCTTTCTAATTATATTTTTACCCTTCATTTGCCAGAGTTTATGCTCCTTTCTCTTTTCCTCACTAAGATTTAACTTCCACTTTTTAAAGGATGCCTTTTTGCTTCTCACTGCTTCTTTTACTTTGTTGTTTAGCTAAGGTGGCACTTTTTTGGTTCTCTTGCTATGTTTTTTAATTTGGGGTATACATTTAAATTGAACCTCTGTTATAGTGTCTTTAAAAAGTTTCCATGCAGCCTGCAGGGATTACACAGTGTAAAGACTTACTGTTATCATACCTTCGTGCAAAATGCTTTGTTCTAGATTCTGAACAAAGAAGCAGAGATAATTATGTTGGAATTTGAAGAAATTTTCAAAATTCTGGAAATGAGAAAAAAAGAATTGTTAGAAGATATTGAAAATCAGAGAAGTAAGAAAGAAAAGGAATATCAAATTTGGAAGAAAATGAAGGAAACTCACAGGAAAACCATTGAGAGTTTCCTGAAGGATTGTGAAAAGCTTGTTGATGAGTGTGATCCTGAGCGTTTCCTGGAGGTGATAATTTTTATATTACTACTTGACAGCAGAACACTGTAGGTGCATGTGACACTCTCCGCCCTTTCCCCCCTCTCCCCGTTTGGGACATCCCTTGAGATATTTACTCTAAAGGTAAATTCTGTTTAGATGTTACTGTGTAATCTGCTTCTCTGAAGGTGTAATTCTAAGGCTCTTCTCACTTCCCTTCAGAGTGTAATAGAAAATCTTATTTTGATATGATGATGGGTTTTTATTCCCCCTCTCTTTTATTGCACAACCTGTTTTGAGGCACTAATTTCTAATTCACTTGAATTTTTGTGATTGACTTATTTTCTTCATTTCCAACTCCATCAGGAACTGCTTGGCAAATTCCTAGAGATGGTTAAAATCCTGTGAGTCATGTACTCCCAAGTAGTGGGGTGGGGCAAGTGGCTGCATTATAAAACACTATAAGGCACCCTTAATGACCAAAATTTGTATGACTTTGGGAACTCTGTCAGGACTAGTCCACATGATGGGGTAATGCACTCTGTGGAGTGTGATTTCCAGTGTCCACTAACATGTTGAACATTAATTGCTTTGTATAGGTGCCATTGGTGTGCTTTAACATAGTTTATTTTATAGCTGTTTTATGTTGAAGTGCCCTAGGGAGCCTTTTGTGTACACCAGCAGGGTATACGTGGACCAGTTAGTGTGCTCTAGAAATCACTGCCCTGTAGAGAGTGCATTCCGCTACTATGTAGAAAAAGTCCCTTAGGGTTGGTCTACACTAGCAATTAGATCGACCTAGCTATGTCACTCAGGGTATGAAAAGTCCACACCTCTGAGCGCTATAATTAGGGTGATTTAGGATCCTGTGTAGACAATGCATAATCAACAGGAGAATTCTTCCATCGACGTAGCTACTACCTCTCGGGATAGCATTTCAAGTGTAGGCAGACTCTTAGTCTTTCATTAAGGGGCATAAGTCCATAGCTTGAAAATCCTGCCAAAACATTTTCAAGTACATTTTGAATTCAAAGACAGCCATATGGCTTTTGCCTCATGCACAGTGTCTCGAATTTGACTTCTAGGAAAGATTTCCCCTTTGGCCTCAGAACAAAATATACAGGGTAAGTAATTTCCCCAGACATACACATTCCATGTGAGGGATTATTGCTCTTTTACTTCTGTGAGCACTAAACGTTCTGATTGTCTTGATAAAATGAAGAGTTGTTTTTTAATGGTTAACTTTTGTCAGATATTCTGGTAAAGTAATTTTGTTTGATTTTTAAATAACGTCCTTAACTCTAATGCAGTCTTATTTTAATTACAGGTGGCATGTGGCTTGAATAAAAGGTACATACATTTCATGAGTTCTAGTTTCTGTGGTTTGGTAGTGTATAGTTGAGTAAGGTAATATGAATATTAACTAAACTTTGTTGTATCTTATTATGATTGTGGAGGGTTGGGAGAGGAGTGTCCCGGGCATCCAGTTATTATGGAGAGATACACAGAACAGTTTTGAACAGAGTTAGAAGTTCTTTGAATATTTGACATTACTTTCTAACATTTAATTTCAAAATTCTTCTAGAGCTGTTGGAATTAGTGTATCACTTTTACAGATTTATTATTGAATGCATAAAAGTGGAGCTTAAAATAATCACTTCAGATACTTCGTTTTTCTGTTGAAGTACATGATATAAATACTGTCCTAAAAAAGCATTAACACGGTCTTTTTGCTTTGTCCTAGTAAATAATATAAGAACATAAGAATGGCTATACTGGGTCAGACCAGTGGTCCATCTAGCCCAGTATTCTGTCTTCTGACAGTGGCCAATGGCAGATGCTTCAGAGGAAATGAACAGAACAGGGCAATCAAGTGATCCATTCCCTGTCTTCCAGTCCCAGTGTCCATCTGTCAGAGGCTTAGGGACACCTGCTGCATAGGGTTGCCTCCCAGATCATCTTGGCTAATAGCCATTCATGGATCTAACTGCCATAAATTTATTTAATTCTGGATTATTGAATCCAGTCATAGTTTTTGCCTTTACGGTGTTTCGTGGTAACCAATTCTGCAGATTGAGTGTGTTGTGTGAAGTAGTACTTCCTTTTCTTTGTTTTAAACCTGCTACCTATTAATTTCATTGGGCAACCCCAGGTTCTTGTGTTTTGAGAAGGGATAAATAACACTTCATTATTCACTTTCTCTACACCATTCATGATTTTACAGACTTCTATCATATCCTCCCTGAGTCGTCTCTTTTCCAAACTGAATAGTCTTTCTTTTTAATCTCGCCTCCTCTGGAAGCTGTTCCATACTCTTAATCGTTTTTTTTTAAGCTCTTCTCTGTACCTTTTGCATTTCTAGATCTTTTTAAAATGGAGTGACTAGAACTGCACATAGTATTCAAGCTGGTGGCGAATAATGGATTTATATAGTGGCATTATATTATTTATGGTCTTATCTATCCCTTTCTTAATGGTTCCTAACATTGTTAGCATTTTTGTTTGGTTGGGGGTTTTTTTGGACTGCAGTCGCACATTGTGCGGATGTTGTCAGAGAGCTATCCACGACGACTCCAAGATCCCTTTCTTGAGTGGTAATAGCTAATTTAGACCCCGTTATTTTATATGAGTAATTGTGATTATGTTTGCCAATGTGCATTACTTTGCATTTATCAACACTGAATTTCATTTGCCACTTTATTGCCCCGTCACACAGTTTTGTGGCGTACCTTTGGCAGTCTGCTTTGGATTTAACTGTCTTGAGTAATTTTTGTATCATCTGCAAACTTTCCCTCCTCACTGTTTGCAGCTTTTTCCAGATCACTTATGAATATGTTGAACAGTGCTGGTCCCAGTATTGATCCCTGGGGAACACAGCCATTTACCTCTCTCCATTTTGAAAACTGACCCTTTGAATATCTTAGTTTCTTTCTGACGTAAGGTTGTGCTTTAGTTTACTAGATGCCATGCTGCTGTGAGACTGTAAAAATCTAGTTTTTGTAGGAGTATTAAAGAAGGTTTCAGGAATTATGCTTATAGGTTCTTGTCAGGATTGCCTCCCCACTCTGAACTCTAGGGTACAGATGAGGGGACCAGCATGAAAAAAAGAAATAACCCCCCAAGCTTATTTTACCAGCTTAGGTTAAAACTTCTCCAAGACACAAGTTTCTCCTGTGTCTGGAACAATAGGCTGCCACCACCAAGCGACACCCCAAGATCTTGCAGCAGGGCCACTTGGAGCCCCGCTTCTCTTTCCAGAAATCCCCCCAAGCTTATACCTCCCTCCCTGGGAAAGTCTTGGGTGGGGGGAACCCCTCACCAATCCTGCTAGGTGAGGCTGATCTAAAAGTCTGAATCTTACACAATGGAAACCAAAGCAGTCCAATTCTTAAAAGAGAGGATTTTAATTAAAGGGAAAAAAAGAGAGAACAAATCTCATATTTGAAAAACAGTGGAAAAGCACTTACAATCACAAAAAGAATCAAGGAGAAAAATTCCTTTCCCCCCCCCCCCTCTCTCTCTCTCTCTCTCTCTCTCTCTCTCTGAATACAAGTTACAGAGACAGCACAAGGATATTTCCCAAAAACCTGAGAAATTCACAAGTGAGAAAACACAAATTTAAAACTTAAACTGCCTTGCCTGGCTAAATTTACTTACTGTTGCTGTTTAGAAAAGTTATAGATAGATGGAGAAAAGAGAGCTGTCTGATTCACCTGATAGCCCCAGAGCGAATGAAAGGGAAAACAAAAGGCTTTCTCTCCCCCTCAGGTTTGAAAACATCTTCGGTCCCCATTGGTTCCTTTGGTCAGGTGCCAACCAAGTTTCCCTTAGCTTAACCCCTTAAAGGTAAACAAGAATTCTAGGCTACTTTATACTTATGACAGTCCTGCTAACGTAATTAGATAAAATAGCTTCTTTATGTATGAAATGCTACTGAGACACATTATAAATTTTGTGATGTAAATTTTATATTAAATTTAATATAATTAATTTACTATAGGTTGAACCATATATTATTCTTGTAATTTTCATTAAGCAAAGGAAATGCTCCAATTCACAAGTATCACATGTTTTGAAAACTAATTTTTTAGATTAGAATCAAGACTGAATTAGAATAAAAAATGTTTGAGCATATACAGATTTGTTCAGGCAGCTCTTGCATGATTAAACTTTTTATGCAAACTTTCTACAAAAAGCTTGCAAGGCTTTTTTTTATTTTTTGTCTAAGTAATGAAGTACAGCACCTTCTGTTGCTGATTTTTAAATGTTTGCTATGGGATACACAAAATGCCATGTTTGGCTCTCTTATGGTTTTGCACTTTCATGTCTATACTTAATTGGGAGATATATCTATCTATCTCTAATATAAATACAATTTTTTAAAAAGGCTGTTACAGTAAGTGAGAACAGAACTTTAAAATTCTGTTTCACAACTGAGCCTTTAGGAATGACCACTGAAGAAAAAGGTGTAATTTTGGGTTTGGACACAGTGGACTAACAATACTTCTATCTCTTATTACTGAAGAATATCTTTGGCAATGGTATTTCGGCCACATCTCTTAGTGCACATATTAACTCTTTTTTCTGCTTGACTAGTTAGTTATTGCAAAAACCGATACAGGAGAGGTGCAGGATTCTGGACAATGAAACTTGCAGTTTGTTCATATTCACCTATCGTGTGTTTAAAATTTCTCAGTGGAATAATTTGTCTCCCTGCTGATTGCTGGCTTGACAAAATTAATTATTCTGAACAATTACTGTAAGAATAATGTGCCTTGATGGTGATTGCCTGCTTCTTGTTTAAATTTCATTGTGGTGGGTTATGGGCCTTTAAATTTAGGGCAAACTAAACAAATGCTTAAATAACAATATCAGTTCTTCAATCTCTTCCCCCCCACCACCTACATTTTCCCTCCTCCTACGTCCCCCAAAAAACGTTTCTCACCGAAACTTCTTTTGCTATCTGTACATTTAGAAGGGGTTAACTCTTTTAGGCCATGAAATACAGCTGCTTTGCTGGACAGAGATGCCTCTTGGAAAAAGTTCTGTGATCAAAATAGCAAACAGATCCTCAAGTGGTTTTCTCTAATAAAGGAAATTAAGAAATTCTAGATAGAGGAACATCAATCTCTTCAGATATTTTCTGCCATCTACTGACTTCCTTTTTAACGTTATTTTTTTATTAAGTAGGTACACTGCTACCTCGATATAACGCTGTCTGATATAAGGCAAATTCTGATATAATGCGGTAAAGGAGTACTCCTCTACCTCAATATAACGCAGTTTCACCTATACCTTGGTACGATTTTTTGGCTCCCGAGGATTGCATTATATTGAGGTAGCAGTGTATAACTTTTTGTCAGTTTTGAGCCCAGAGAAACAAATAATTGTCTAAAAGATTTTTTTTCACTTTTTTTCCAGAATGAAGACTCAGCTTGACCTGATGCACATAGCATCTAGCTATGAAAAAGCACCAGTCTCTACCCAAAAGCAAATGGATATCAAATCTGTGGTTAAAGAAATCTTGGCCTTGCAGCTGACTTCAGTTGATTCATGCATTGTTAAAGGTAGAAAAAAGATGCATATATTTTGAACACCGTGCACAGTTCATTATTTTTAACACGTGTATGTTGAAAATAAATCTGTTATCCTACCACAATAAACTTTATATTAAAACAATACTCAGTTTGCAAAATGATTAGTTCTTAGCTGCCCTGGTTTCATAACTTGGTAAGTTTACATCTGATGAGTCAAGTGTTCTTTTATGTATTTTTTAAAAAAACATAATGATACATAATCTTATGTTTGTTCTTTTCTAACAGAACTTTCTTCAGGTGGAAATGAAGGTTTAACTGGAAAGTGTGTGTGTAAAAATAGTGCAAAACAATGGAAAGATCAGAAAAATGTATACAACACATATTATGTAAGTTCTTGTTTACAAGACTTATTTTTTTTTATGATTAAGTGTGGGTTTTTTTGGCTTTGTCCATTCTGGATTTAACAATGTCTGATGCAACTTTTTTCAGCCTCTAGTGGGACATGAGGAAACTTTGACTGACGGTAGTAAGATCTGTACTCGCTTAATGTCAATATCAGAAATGCCAATGTTTCAAAACATGAGTCATGAGGTAAGAATGCATTTTGGAATAAGTATTGCTTAGCTATTAATAATGTTTGGAAAAAAAAGTTACTGTTTATATAGTGACAATTTTTTACTTCTCTTGGAATTTACAATTGGTTTCCCTTTGTTTTTGTTCATTATGCTTAAGGACCTACCAAATTCAGTCCATTATGGTCAATTTCATGGCCTTAAGATTTGAAAATTCGTAAATTCCACATTTTCACATGTTTAAATATGAAATGTCATGATAGTGTAACCTCCAGTCTCCTCTTCTCCTCCCTCCCCCAACCACCCCTACCCACATCAGTTGTTCAGGGGATGGACAAGTCTTGTCCCTACCCAGCCAAAGCTAGGAGCCCCCTTTGCTGTGATGCTCCCAGCAGCACAGAGAAGATCTGACCCAACTCCACAAGTCTCCAGCTGCAGGAACCTCTGGGGCTGCTGCCAGGTCCCAGAGTGTCCTGCAGCAGAGGGGGACACCCGGGGTGGGTCTGGTGGTCTGGTTTCCTCGCTTTCTCCCATCCCCCAAGTAGCAGTGCAGGGGATGGACAAGTCCTATCCCTGCCCAGCCAGAGCTAGGAGTCCCCTTTTTTGGGACACTCCTAGAAGCAAGGGGATACTGGATTTCACAGGGAAGGGCTTATTTCATGGTCCATGATGTGTTTTTCACAGCCGTCAAATTGGTAGGCCACGAATTATACTAAACTGATATTCTTCACGGGGCAGTGACCTACTTTTAGTTCAGGCTACTGTGTACTAATTTTTCTTAAATTAAATGTAGAGCTATAACCTACAGGAGCTCCTCACTTCGTGTTGTAGTTATGTTCCTGAAAAATGCAACTTTAAGCAAATCCAATTTCCCCATAAGAATTAATGTAAATCAAGGGGCTAGGTTCCAGGGAATTTTTGTTTCCACAAAAGATTCATATTTTATATCTATCTATCTCACACACACACACACACACACACGTTTTAAACAAACAATTTAATACCACTACACAGTAGTGATGATGATTTAGGCCCCTCCCCTGCACAGCAAGCAGGAGCAGCTCCAAGGCAGAGGGCAGGAGCAGCACATGGCACTAAGGGGAGGGACTTCTGAACTGCTGGCAATTGATAGCCTGCTGGGCAGCTGCTGAACAGGGAATTTAGGGGAATGAGGAACTGATAGGGGGACTCTCGGTTCCAACCACCCACCAGCTAGCTGCAACGGGCTGTTCTTCCTGCAAGCAGTGGAAAAAGCAAGCGGCTGCCAAACAACATTAGAAGGGAGCATTGCACAACTTTAAGTGAGCATGTTCCCTGATTGATCGGCAACATTACAACAAAACAATATTAACTGAGACGACTTTAAGTGAGGAGTTTCTGTAGTTGCTTTTATTAAAAAAGGAAACAGCTAATTGTTCTGGATTGTTTACTGTTAAAAGTGCAAGTAGGTTATTTTTAAACTTACTTGAGAAGTTCTCATTTTTTGGCGACACTTCAAGTCCAAGTAGTCCATACTTAAGCTAAGGCCCAGTTTCAGTAGAAAAGATATTGTGATCAAACCGAAGTATTAATGAATGCTGTATCTTTTCCTGAGAAGTAGTTAATAGTCTGTTGATACTGGGCCTATGCTTCTCTGCATTTAAAGTGATAACTTGTGCTAAAATTTTTAAACAGTCCCAGTAGATTGTGTTACAATTTCTTCAATGATGGAGTATATGTGTCCCCTGGTATTATAAATCCCAGTTTCTTTTGACTGCAGTCAGTGAAGGAATATCTGAGTTACTGTGTCAAGCTTTATCAGCTGCACCACATCATGCCTATCTCCTTCCTCTTGCAGAAAATGGCTTAAAAAGATCTTCCCTTTGTGGTCATTTGACAGCTGTTTTGGCCTTCCATAACCAGTGCTTCTCCAGTTCTATATTCTTGAGAATTAGAGGCATTTGAGTATAGTAACTCATTTTATGTCTATCTTTTGCCTTCTTACCATGGATAACAGCTTTGACTGCTGTATATCTTAATATGGCTAAGAAAAATATGAATTTAAAAATTAATTGGATTTAGGTTTTCATTATTCTCAGAAGAGAATATACTCTTGCATCTTAAACCCTTCTTGCTAAAACCAGAATTGATCAGTTTATTAACTTGTAGTTATAAAGATGATATTTCTGTGTAGTCTCAGCCTTTGATACTTATGTCACTGAAGTATCTGGATTTTGGTTTTATTTAGGTCACTTAAATATTTGACTTTTAAAAAGTTATAGATGTCTTCTAATCTGAACAGTGTGTATTTTTTGTCTGTTGCCTTTTAACAGTGTCAGCAAAATATTCAAAGTAATTAAAGTAGTCTTAGAACATATAAGCACAATAAATTAATAGTTTTCCCTTACATAATATTTAAAGAACTTGCAACTTTGATGGCTGACTACTTTACCTTGTACTAAATAATTTGGTGATTTTTCTATAATTATAGGAGGTACGTTATAATTATTATATGAGTCATTGGAAATCAGATCAGTTGAAGATGCAGACTTCACCTGCAAATACAAAGCATGCATTTGTGATAACTGATTCTTTGAAGGATACGTTCTCAGCAGTTCCCCTTCTGTCCTCACCTCCCAGAGTGAAAGGTGCACAGAGAATAAAAACACAAAAATTACAAAAAGGAAGTTTTAGTAACACTGCTTTTTCCAGTAGTTACAGATTCAATTTTCCACCTGTGAACTGGAATTTCTCTGAATTGAACAGTAATTTGAAGTTATTTAATGGAACAGGATCTCCGGAAGTAAGCAAACTAACCTCTCCTTCAGAAAATTCCAATGGCTTGGTAATAAAAAACAAAGTAAAAATGGCTCAGTCATCACCGGTTCCCATTTCTGCAAAAACGCTAGCAAGTCCTAGCACTTCATCTGGCTTACCAGAATCAGCAACAAAACCTGTTCCTGTTTCAAAACCAGCCTTTTTAGGTGCTCCCATACAGAGCTTTTCTGTTCCACATTTTATCTCCAGCTCGGGTAATGACTCAACAATACCCAGTTTAAATAAGGCTGCAGCTACATTTTTCTTCGAAAAAGAGAATAATTCAGTTTCCCCCATTTTTTATGTGGGAGGATGTGATAATCAAGATAAAATGGGCAATCAACATGGAAATTATACAACGTTTAGCTCTTCAGCTTTACCTGAGGCTAAAGCTTCTGCTGCCTCTACAAGTCCTAAATTAGGATCATCAGAAAGTGGAAAGCCAGTTTTTTCATTTACCTTTAGCAATTCGGAAAGAGATTGTTTTACTGTATCCAAGCTCAGCAATTCGTTGAAGATTTCACCATTTCCCAGCCTAACTGAGAAGCCAGCTGAACAAAGTGTGATATTTCAAACTGGGGAAAAGAACATTTCTGTAAGCAAAGACGTGGAATATAACTGGCTAAAATCTCCTACAGTGGTGCCACAGGAGCAGACTGCCAGTACCCCAGATTCCACTGCCACTATAGCCTGCACTGCATCTAGTAGTGATACTGGGAAGAAAGATGTTTCCAAGATACAGCCTCTTCCCTGTAATATATTTTCCTTCTTGTCCAATAATTGTATTCTGGAATGTAAATCTTCACCTGTAACCTCATTTGAAGGCACTGTCGAAAGTACTTCCAACTCATCCTCAATGCTGTTTTTATCTAATAATAAAAGTGAAAGTGAAAAAATGAAAATAGAATCAATTGACAAAGCACATCCAGCTCTAGGAAAATCTACACCTCCAAGATGTATAGTGGCCATATCTGAACTTACAAGTCCAAAGTGTAGCAATTCCTTTTTTTCTTTTGACCTATCTATGGAGACTGAAACTGAAGACATGCTTGCTCAACAGAATTCTTTGTGTGGTCCAGCTGTAGTCAACTCTCTATTTTCAACAGGCCTTCCTAGTAAAGAAAGTAATGTATTTTCCACTCCTCCTAGAGTTGCATCAACTAAACCTCATCTGGATGTGAAAGTTGAAGATAATGTAAATATTGCTGAAACCTATAAGTCACACCAAGATTTAGAAGAGATTTCTAGGAAGCAAGATGAACTCGACACTCTGCAATTACAGAATGCAGCTTGTCTTACTCCAGTGACATGTGGTGATACATTTTTAGGAGACTTGGCACATGCAGTAGGTAAAGGACATGAACCACTAAATCATTCAGACTCTGATATAGAAGGGCTAAGTCAAGCATCAATGCCTAGTGACTGTAGCAGTGCATCAGAATATTTTTCGGTTGCAGAAGACAGAATAATAGTTAGTGAAAAAACACGTACATGCACCATAGAGAACAAAACAGAAGAGAATTCCCTTCAAGGTAAATAATATTCAGATATCTGTTTCAAAATGCTTAAATTAGGTAAATGTTTCTACTGAAATACATAACCAGTTTAAAAAGGGGGTGATATCCATTTTTCCCCCCCCTCCAGAGTTCTTTGTGTCTTGCCATGAACCTTAAATTTGGCTTATCTGTAATAGGAACAACTATCACAATCAACTAGAATTCAAAAGAAAGTAGGGATGGTTTTTATGGTACAAACTGACAAAACTGAATATCAGCCTCCAAAATGTTGTCCGATATTAGAAACCATGTTTAACCCTAAACTCTATATCCTTATGAAGGTTGAAGCTAGAACTCTAGTTTCTCACCTCTTCACACCAAAATTTGGACTTAAATCACTCCAGTACTGGCCTGCCTATAGCCATAAACAATAGTTAATTTGTTCTGTCCAAATGGGTAATAAAGAGATGACTCACCCTAGAGGAATTGTCAGGGTTTTACCAGGGGGTTTGTCTCTGGTCTGTAGTGAACTCCCCAGAACAGACTAATTCTGCTAATTTACTGTGGGAGGACATGGATACAGCCTTCTGCTCAAAGGATTGACATACAAGCAGCAATTCTTCATAAACAAAGTGTCATTTATTTAAAGGAAGATAAGTAGTAACAATACATTCAATAAAGCAAGGAAGAGTACACTAATCTATTAAGATGTAGTAAACCACTATTAAATCTTAATTAGCAATCATACATTTAAAGTAACAAAATAAAATCTGACAGACAGCACAGAACACATAACATACACAGACCGTATAGCAGTTACAATGTAATATTCAAGGTACAGAAAGACCCCTTGTACACGTGCATAAAGCCCCAACACAGTTAGTAAACAGAGTGTATATGTACAGAAAGCATTACAGTGTTGCACATTAAACACATGGAGACCTCCAATTCATATGTGTGAAGCCTACATGTAACATTACAGTATAATCATGAATTTGATATAATATGGGGTACAAGGCTTCTATATAGTGGCATAAGAGACCATCACAGTATTATATATTAATGAAATAGTTACTAGTTAACACTAATATCGTACGAGCAAAGGGCTGCCGGATGGGTGTGGTGGCTCTCATACAAATGCAGGCATCAAACTTTATTTACAGGCACACCCTTAAGATAAATCTTAAAAATCAGATTTCCACTCCTTCACTATAAAATCCCTCTGTATTGTCTTTGCTCCTTCTGCTCTGTCTGAAAAAGCCAGCTGTTGGCGTTATTGCTGGACTCTTGGCTGCTGCTTGTCCAGTTGCTGCCTCCGTCAGCTGCTTCAGGCAGTTGCTTCCTCAGCTCACTCTCTAGAACCTTCTTTCTCTCCCTGTGTTGTTCTTCAGTCTTCTCTGTTCTTATTCATCTGGCTACACACCCACATCCACCCCCCAGCCTGCTGGCTGTGTCAGCCTTATGTGCAGTTTCTGGCCTCCTCTGGTTGCTTCCTCAAGTTTGGATATTAACATAGATCCTCCCTGCCTAATTATACCAGTTCAGCCAACCACCTTCATCTGTCACTCAAGCTGGTTGATCTTCCTCCTGAGACTGCCCCTTGCTATTAGCATAGATCAGGGGTTCTCAAACTTCCTACGTTAGTGCCGCCTTTTCGCTGTGACACATCCACTGACGCCTCGAGTATGTCCGCCGAAAAGCCACTGAATTGAACTCACTCTGTGTCTGCCAAAATGCCACCGAAAGCGGAAGAGTTCAACTCGGTGGCTTTTTGCCAGACACGCTCCCGCATTTGGAGCATCTTCCGAAATGCCGCCAAATGCATCGGAAGCTTGCAACCCCCATGGAATCGCCCTGCGACCCCCACTTTGAGAACTGCTGGCATAGATCTTCCTCCTAGCCACACCCTTTAGTTCTCTTGAAATATGCTTACTCGTTCCCAATGAACTCTTACTTTTATCACTTCTCAATCTAAGGTGACCAGACAGCAAGTGTGAAAAATTGGGATGGGGGTTGGGGCTAATAGGAGCCAATATAAGAAAAAGACCCAAAAATCACAGTCCCTATAAAATCGGGATATCTGGTCACTGTATCGCAATCAAATCTGCTTCCATTTTGAAGTTTCTAATAGGAAATAAATGTGGCTGCTATTTTGGATTTTTAGCTCTAAACTATTATTACTTACCCAAAGCCTTAATTCTAAAATTAACTATTGTTTTATGCAAGCTAGAGCAGAGGTGGGCAAACTACAGCCCATGGGCCACATCTGGCCTGCGGGACTGTCCTGCTTGGCCCCTGAGCTCCTAGCCAAGGAGGCTAGCCCCCAGCCGCTCCCCCGCTGTCCACCCTCCCTTGCAGTGTCAGTGTGCCATGCTGCCAGCGCTCTGGCCTGCTGCTCCTGCCGAGTAGTATAGGTGGCCTGGCTGGCTCCAGCCACGTTGGGAGCTCCTGCTGTTCTGAGCAGTATTGTAGGGGTCTGGGGAGCAGGGGGTTGGATAAGGGGTAAGGATTCTGGGGGCAGTCAGGGGACAGAATGTGGGGGTTGGATAGGCGTGAGAGTCCTGGTGGGACTGTCAGGCAGTGTGGATAAGGGTTGGGGCAGTCAGGAGATGGAGTGCGGAGGGGGATTGGATAGGGAATGGGATCCTGTGAGGCGGGATCCTGGAACGGGGCAGTCAGGGGATAAGTATCGGAGGGTGGGGTGTTGAATGGATTGGAGGTTCTGAGGGCAGCGGGAAGTGGGAGGGGGCGGATAACAGGCAGAGGCCAGGCTGTTTGGGGAGGCACAGCCTTCTCTACCCGGCCCTCCATGCAGTTTTGCAACACCGATGTGGCCCTCAGGCCGAAATGTTTGCCCACCCCTGAGCTAAAGAATATGGTACTCTCACCACCAATGGTAGGTTAATTTGGAGAGGGAATTATTAAGATGTTTTAAACCCCTCTCTAGCTACTTTCCTGCATGTCTCTGTCCTGTGTGCTGTAAGCTACTACACAGGATCAAAGCAGTTTAATAAAAACCTTCTTGTATTAGCAGTAGAGAGATGGAATGATCTGTCACTGCATCTTGATTATCTATGCCATATTATTTAGCATATATTGAACATACAACAGTTGTAAGCCATTTTATTCCAGTAATAGAGAGCGCATTTAGATTTCTTCTATACTTTTTTTTAAAAAAAAATCTTGGCCTCAACCAGTTCTTGTGGAAAAAAAGTCCATCACCAAATTATTGTGTGATAAAGTATTTCCTTTTATCATGTTTTAATTTGCCATTTAATTTCCACGTGTGTTTTGAGATGGGGAGTATAGAATTTCCTGATCGATCTGTCTTTTCTATATCATTTATTATTTTATGTATTTATCACATGCCCTCTCTTAATCTTAGATAAGATTAAGATAAAATCCCAGTCTTTTCTGTCTCTTATGAGTTTGTTCCATACTTTGGATTATGCTTGTAATCTTCTGTGAAGCCCCTCTAATTCTGCAATATTCTTTTTTGAGATGGGTGTGATATTGGTAATCCCATCTGCTGGCCTTGTTTGTGGAAAGCTGCACACTGAAATTGCCACAGGCTAAGAGCTGACCATGGAGCTAAAGGTCTGAGAGCACGGATGGACTGGGTCATGTATATAGAAGGGTGCTGGCTGAGGTCCCTATTTTGTAAAGGGCTGTTCAAATCATAGAAATGGCCATGTCACTAAAACTTCATATAACTGCAACCTACATGATTTACTATGTTTACTGTGTAGATCAATATATTTTATAGCAGAAAAATTCTGATGAGTTAATACATATATTCAAAAAATTAAATATGTATTGTATGTCTCTCTTCACAGGACAGGAAATTAAGTCTACATCCATACAGAACAGTTGGTCAGAAATGTAAATGAATTTTCTAGAAACATTGATCTTGGGCAAATCTCTTGTTCAGTTTACAGTAATGTATTGATCATGGTCTGTTGAATCTATGCTGTATGTATAGGCATCTCCAGATATTAGATTAGTGAAATGTGCCTTTTACTGTCTGAAAAGATACATTCTAAAACCAGCAACCATTTAAAATAGGGCTAGAATAAAGTGTGCCTTTTAATAAAGACAAATATCTAGATTTGAAAGGCTGTTCTTTCTGACCTTGAGAAATATATTGAATATAATCAAGTGTGGCAAGTCATTTTCTGTAATAGTTCCTAGGTGACAAGACGGTGGTGTCTTTCCATGAAATGTTAAATTTGTAAAATTTTAGACAGATTTGTTTAGATATCCTGTTTACTATCTTATCAGACTACATAGTTAATAGCTGAAGTGATATTTTTTCTTATCTAATCATCTGATCAGTTTCTCCAGGTTCAGATATTGATCTTTACTGACTTCTATAGAGGAAGCAAGTATTGAATGCATTGTTAAAGGCAAAATTTTAGTTATGGTAGTTATCACTAATTAAGAAACATAACTTTTGACATTCTCTGCTATATAAAATGGTACCCAAACTCTTCCTCATAGGTATATTTAATACCGTCTATACCACTACTGTGTTTATCCAAGTTTTATGCTGAATTAGATCCAACAAAAGAGTGACTTTTGTGGTAATGTCTTCAGTACCCCTTGACATGGTTTTTCTGTGGGATAGAATTCTTGGCTCATCCATCATCTGGGCTATGCCTGATACTAATATAATGGTGTTCTCATTGACTTCATCAATAATTAGAATTATAACACTACAACTGATGCTGTTAAGAGGTTAGGATTCAGAATTGTTCTTAATTATTGATATGCTTCACTTGTACACTGTGTATAGAAAAAAATTTCCAGTGTTCTTTCCTGTCTAATCTTCATAGCATTGTGGATTTATTTGTTTATCTATTAGCACCAGTATCAGGTACTTAGTATATCACCACCTCGTATATTAAAATATTTAAAACCAACAGTAGTAACTTGTTCCAGTCTGTTTTTTCTTGTAATTTAATTACACTCAAGTGCTTTGATTATTTGAGTTTCGAACTTTTTAACAGAAGCATGCTATTTCTCATTTAATTTATAGTTGACGTAGGCCAATATATATGGGTCCCCTTTAATGAAACCAAATACCTTTTTGTATGTGAAGATAGTTCTAGAAATTTGAATTTTATTTTTTGCCATTACAGTAGTGCTAGTGAAGATAAAGTAGACATTTAGTAGACAGCATGTGCGCTTCTAAACTGAAATAATCCCTGAGTTGCAAAGCATCTTTTAACAAACTGCCTCTGAGACCTAGCAGGGAGCCTGATCCATGTGAATGGCTCCTGAAAGTATATTGTTAGGTAGAGGATGAAACAGTCCTAAATGTGCTTGGAACAGAGTTCTAGCCATGACAATAGGTTTTTCCCTTTTTAGTCTTCTGAGTGTGAGATATAGGTAGACAATGAAGCTGAATTATACGGAGAAGCATCCATACCGTGCTAGAAAAAAGAACTATGAATTGTTCTGTGTCTTGGGGCTAACTGGCTGACATTGATCTGAAGTCCATAATGGCTCTTTTTGGCTTCAGTAGTATAGGCTCATACTCAGAGTAAATTGCAGGATTGGACTCTAAGCAAGCAAATCCTCTGACTTTAAACTGCTCCACGAGGTTTTAGTCATCCTTTCATTCTCTTAAATGAACAGCCCATTATTTGGATGCAAAGTTACCTCTCTGCCTGTTGCTGCTACTGAAATGAAAGTAATATTTTCTGAGACCATAGCAAAAACCTATGAATATGATTAGAGGAGAAATTTCATAGAAGCCCCTGAACATTCATTCTATAAAATGATTTTATTGGTGACAATATACTGCATTCCTCTTCTATGCTTTCTCCTTTTATTGTGTAATACTAACAACTTTTCTGCAGATCTAAGAGACTTGTGAGGTGGTGTTGGAGAAGCTTTTTTCATTGATCTCAGTCTAGTGCTACATAAGTGATTTCTCCCCTTAACCAGAAGAGCATGTTCATATGGAATACTATGGTAAAATGACCAGTTGGCTGTCTACTCTGTGTATTCTAATACACTAGTAAAATACTATTTCTCTTCAGAAAAGCCCTTCTTACTGGATTGAAGCAGTAACATTCAGACTTCTGCTAGGGCTGGTGTACATTGAGAACGTATATTGGCATAGCTACTTCTCTTAGGGCTGAGAAAAATCCACACCCCCTGAAAAACTTAGCTATACTCCCCTTAACTCTGGTTACTTGTGGTGATAGGAGAACCTCTCCCTTTGGCATAGGTAGTATGTACACTGAAGCACTACAGACGTATGCTGCTGTAACATTTCAAGTGTAGACCAGCCCTTAGAGCAGGGGTGGGCAAACTATGGCCCGCAGGACCATCCTGCCTGGCCCCTGAGCTACCAGCTGGGGAGGCTGCCCCCGGCCCCTCTTGATGTCCCCTGCAGCCCCAGCATGCCGCCAATGCTCCTGGGCTGCGCTGCAGCAGCATGGCTGTCTCCAACGGGGCCTGAGCTCCTGCTGTTCTGTAAGGGGGTGGGGCTGCAAGCTCCTGCAGGGCAACATGTCTCGCTCCAGTTTGCCTGAGTGGCATGGTAAGGAGGGCGGGGCCAGGCCGGGGCTTTGGATAAGGGGCAGGGAGTCCCAGGGCTTTGTCATGGAGTGGGGATGTGGATAGGGGTCAGGGCAGTCGGAATAGGGAGCAGGAAGGTTGGGGGTTGGGTCCTGGGGGGTTGTTAGTGGCAGGGGGAGGGTGTCTCAGGAGGGGGTGGTCAGCGGAGAAGGAGTGGGGGGGGTTAGATGGGTTGGCGGTTCTGAGGTGGGTGGGAAGTGGAAAGGGGTTAGATAGGGGGCGGGGGCTAGGCTGTTTAGGGAGGCACAGCTTTCCCTACCCGGCTCTCCACACAATTTTGCAAACTTAGTGTGGCCCTTGGGCCAAAAATTTTGCCACACTTGCCTTAGAGTTTATTTCTATATTAGGTAAAGTATGATTTCAATCATTCTGTCAGACTTAAATGGGGTACTAAGTACTTTATCTGGTAGGGATGAGCTAGATAAATTGAACTTGGCACAAGTCAGCTTGAGCCAAGCAGCCATTTTCATAGACACCAGTTGGCTTTTATTACAGTGTGCACATTAGCAGTAATTGGTCATGCGTTAGCTCAGGAGTAGGCAAGCTTCTTGGCCCGAGGACCAAATGGAGGCTCAAAATTGTATGGAGGGCCAGGTAGGGAAGGCTGTACCTCCCCAAACAGCCTGGCCCTGCCCCCTAATCTGACCTCCCACTTTCCGCCCCCTCACTACTCTCCTCAGAACCTCTGACCCATCCAACCCCCCTCTGTGCTCTTTGTCCCCTGACTACCCCCCTCCAGAGACCCCACCTCCTATCCAACCTCCCTGATGCTCCCTATCCCCTGACTGCCCTGACCCCTACTACACCCCTGCACCCTGACAGACCACTGGGACTCCCACACCCCATCCAACCCCCCTGATCCCCATCCCTTGCCCACTCTCCCCAGAATCTCAGCTCTATCCAACTGCCCCTGCTCCCTGTCCCCTCACTGCCCCCACCCCCCCAGAACTCCCTGCCCTGTTATCTGACCCCCCCCCCCTCCTCCAACTCCAGCCCCCTTACCACACTGCTTAGAGCAACAGCCAGAGCCAGACACGCAGCTGCAGAGCCTTGCCCCCTACCCCCAGAGCACTGCCTGTGCGGCAGCGTGGCTGCAGAGGGACAACAGGGGAGGGGCCAGGGGAGCCTCCTCGACGAGCTCAGGGGCCGGGCAGCACAAGCCCGTGGGCCATAGTTTGCCCACCCCTGCGCTAGCTGTATCTGGCTTCATTTTTTTTTTTTTCAGTTCATATCTTTAGTATGGATTTTTCAAATCACTCAAGATTGACCTAACTCATATCATTGCAGCCAGCGGGGGTTCTGTCATTTATTCCAATGGTTATAGTAACAGGCCATTACTGAGCCCTTTTGAAAATCCCACACTAAAGCACTATTAATTATTAATGAGAACTAGGCATCCAGATCCTTAGGTGCCTTTAAAAATCTCAACCTAAAACTTTAATAATATCTCCCCTTCCTTATACTCTAGGCCAGCAGTCCTCAAAGTTTTTCGGCCCTGGCCCGTTTCCGCGGTCCAGCGTCTAATCGTGGCCCCCTGGGGTATCTCTGCCGAAAAGAAAGCTTCCGCTTTCTGTGGCGGCATTTTCACGGGACAAAAATAGACTGCTTGGAGTGCGGCAGTCTCCCGCGTGAGATCGGCGGTGGTGCCAGGGTCTTGTGCACCCCACTTTGCAGACCACTGCTCTAGGCGACCAACTATTCTCTCTTTCTCTTAGTAATTTTAAAGAGCACAAGACTACTAGAGTGATTACTAAAGCTTTGTTTCACTATCCTTCCCTGAAGTTTGTTACAAGCTTGGTTCCACTATCTGATTACGAATAATTAAAGCAAAGAACTTATTTAGGATCCACTGCCAAGGTTGATAGGCCCCAACTTTACATATTTTAAAAAATAGTTGGATTAAGACAGTGTGGGACTTCTGATAATCATCCTAATAGCAAAAAAATAAATCATGTATTTTTGAGGGACCCTCCCACTCTCTTGCCTCATCCTTAGACAAACAGTTTAGTTAACTGATGTAAATTTCTATTTGGATATTCTGAAATTAAGTATTTCCATAAAGGACTATGTACTACTTAAGTGACGGCAACTATTTGCATATGTGGGTGTAGATATGGACAAGCACGTAGCACAAGCCTGTGTGAACAATTTGGTACTAGCTTTAGTGGTGCCTTCTTAAGATATCTTGCAGATTTCATGCAGGAGCTTTTCGGAGAATAGGGATGCTCTAGGTTTCTACAAGGTCATAGATCAGATAAGGAGGGCAAATCAGATAAGTGTGAAGTTGATATGTATAAATTAAAGGCCAGGCCACTTCTCTCCTGCGTGAGAGCATCCTCACAGCAGTTTAACATGCTTTATTTAATGTACAAAGACTTGAGTGTCCCCTGTAGAAATCTGTTAATGACAGAGAGTGAGCTACAAGTAGCTGTCCCTAGAAATTTCCAAGTGTAAAGTGAATTGACTTTTTTTTTTTTTTTTTTTTTAACACTCTTCAAAAAAAAACTCTGGTTAAAACATTAATTTTAATTTGAAAAATGATACTGTCTAGTTACAAAAACACTAACAGTTTAATCTTAAGCTTACCACATCTGTTTTAAATTAAATATCCCCAAGTATATTACAAGTTTTTAAATAAATAATTTATATTTATAATTAAAAGAAAATGGGTCAATGCCTTACTGATAAAACCCAATATATTTATTGTAATTTTATTCCACGTGTGTGTGAGAATGAAGAGTGATTATCTTCTACTCACTTAAATTAGCTGCTAAAACTACTTTTTGTCCAAATTTTCTGTCCAGGAGACTATGTGTTACTGTCATTTCTTCATACTTTACTGAGTATGTGATGCTCAGACTTCAGTTTTGCACTGTAGCTTTCACTCAGTTGTTGAAATGCAAGTACAACACTGTCATCTGGATCATCACAAAGTTCACCTAAGGATGTTCTGTTTAAAAAAAAATAACTTGTTAAAATTGCTTGAGAGATCTAAATAGGTGTATAAAATTCTGTTTGGTCAGTAAATATGTCTATCATACCCAATTGCTTTAATGAGAAGTGAAAAATCTTTGAGTAGATTATAAGCATCTCCTTCATTTAACCTAGTAAAGGAAAAAAATCAAATTATTATAAAAGGTTGTTAAAATGAAACTTATTACACTACTCTAAATCTTCTCTCATTGCTCCCAGCTGGTAGGAAAAGTCCAAAGTAAAGAGACAGCCCTTAAACCAGGCCACAAAGATCAACAAAGTCTAACTTTAGCAGATGAATAGGAAATTAATTTCAAAATTGAGAGCTCATAATTCAAGCAAAACAAAGTTGCTGTATAGGGAGTAAGATTATGCATATTTACATAATCATGCTTAGCCTATTAATAAATTCAAAACAGTCACATTGGAAAAGAGTAAAAACACATCTGGGGAAAGTAGTTATTTAATACATTTGTTAACTTTATTGGATAGAAAACAGCTATTGGAACAGCATGCAAAAGCAAAGCAAGCTAAATAAACTGTAATAGAAAGTGGAATTCAGACTAATATATTGTCTAAATTAGGAATAAGAAGAGATCAAAGACTAACTGTTTTGTCTATAGGCAACTAAACTGAATTCTGCAGAAAGGCCCTCAGGTTATTAGTGCAATACTCCATGCAATGAGCTGGAAATTTTGCAGCAGCTTCAGGTAAATTAACATTTGTGACGTTTCAGTACACTATTTCTTCATTTCTGTTTATATAAACTCAACTATTTGTATTGCTCCATATTTTTGTTTCGTGTTTCAGAATTTTGTATAGAAAATATTATGAGCACTACCATAAACAATGTACTAAGCATTTGTCAAACGTTTGAAGATGGATAATCTCTAAGTAGCTAGCAATCAAAAAACAGACAAGTATACAAGTAATTTTTGTTCAGGTTAACTAGATTCACTATCGGCAGCAGGGGAGAAATAAGCCTCTCAGAGGAATTTAGGACTTGTCAACATGGTAAGTTAGTGTGTGTGGCAAATCAGGGTGTGAATCTACAGCATGCTAGTTTGTTGTGCAGTCAAATCCCATGTTGACCATGGTACAATGCTCTAAAAGTTCCATACTGTGTTGTAGCAGGGCCCACATGGGTTACTGCTGCATGGAGAGGTAGTATGCTGTAGATTCACACCTTGGCTTAACAACACATTAACTCTGTGTAGATCTTAAAGATGAGCTTAGAATATTTATACTATATCTATGGGGCTGCATGACAGAGTGTGGAAGTGACTGAATGAGAATCTGGGAACAAGGCAGAGAATGGATCGGGCAGGAGGCTTTGCAAAGCTTGACTAATAAGGATAAGTTGAGAGAGGTAAACCAAACTTGGAAGGCAATGACAAGGAACTTAAATGTGATAAAAGAGCTGAGGAAGCTAATGGAGGGATTCAAAAAATATCCATAGGAGAGTAATCCAATCAAACACACAAATAAGGAAGATGAGTTTAGCAAATGTGTGTTGAATGCATTGGTGTGGGCTGTGTGTTTGGTAGGCCAGAAAGCAGAGTGTAGCAGTAGCTGAGGAAGAAAATTGTGAGAGCCTGAAAGAGATTTGGCTCTGGGCAGCAGAGCTGAAAACAGTGACCAGAGCAATCACAATGTGCATTGTGTGACAGCTCTTGGAGACCAGTTAAGTTGACATAAGCAATGCGGTGTCTAAACTGATTAAGTTGATGTAGCAGGCAAGTTATGTCAGTGGAAGGAATACTCTAGTATAGAAACTGACATTAAGTCGACATAAGTTGCCTTGCATCAACACAACTGTAGTGTGTACCAGGCCTCGGTTGTCAGGGGAAGCTGGAAATCTTAGCAGTCTAAGAGATGGAGATAGTAGGAGTGTTTGGTGCTTGGGACACAGTGGGAGGTGGTGTGCATTTGTAGGCTAAGTACATTAGCCACAATGATTGGAACTGAAATTGTCATCAGGAGTTTACACTTAAATTGCCATTTTTAGGTTTTACAGTTAAAATGCTACTTAAATGAAAAGGGCTGTTCACACTTCTGACATTGTCTGCAGCCTCAGCAAATGACACTGTTCACAGTTGGAAGTTTGCAATTATAAATACCAGAAACTTAATATTTTAATAAGAAAAAATTCTATGCTGCTGGATAATCATGACAAGGGAGGGATCCTGTCCTATATTTTGTGGCTGTGCAATTGCAGGCAGTTAACTTATATCCCATGTTCAAAAGATATTCAGCCATTACAACTTTGCAGCAAAGTATTCAAATTAAACAAGAAGTACATACCAATTATCTCTTGTCAATGCAATCAAGGAGCCATGTTTAAAGAAGTCCAAGGCATAAGCATTCAGTGGCATTCTTCTTCCTTGATTATCATATTTCTCCAACCAACACAGGGGAGCATTTCTAACATTAACACCAATTGTACGCAAGACAGCCTGAGAAAAGATAACACATCAATTGTTTTTCAAATGTTTGTGTTTTTTATGATACTTTTGGTATGTCACTAATAACTGTATGCAATCTAGGATTTTAGCTCTATTACTAAAAGGAATTGCATGTCTATAGCTTGCGCCGCTCTGAAAATTTAGGATCATGTTGTCTATGGGTTGATGTAGCAGACCCTTTGCACTTGCAGAGTTTCGGTTTTCATTTTCTTTGTTGAAGTAGCTGGGGTTTTGGCCTATAATTGATAGCTCTTCTGAGCTCTCTATATGGCCACGAGGGCTCTGTGTTGTAGTGATTTACATGACTCTGGGCTGCCCTAGACTGCTCTTTCAACATTCAACACCATCTTATCCATGAGATGCCTATGAATTTGGGGTGGCTTTTGACCCGCATACAGAGAACGTGTTCAGATCTGCCTGAAATGGACTGAATATGAACTCCAAACTCAAACACCTTGAAACATGGAACAGTTTGGTGTTGGACTTGTATTTCCTGCTCCCAGTTTCAGGAGCGTTAGGAGGTCGGGATTTACTTTAGTGTATTATAGAAACAGGGGTCCTGCTGTAGCCTGAGGATGGTCCTTTCACTGGACTGCACACTAAAGGGAGACAGCTTGCACTTCCTGTATGTTGGGGTTAGGTAGGATTGCTCTGACAGTAGACCTAACTTACACCATGACTGCCATAGCCTATAAGGCTCATAGCTTATGTAAGAACACCTTCAACGAATGCCATTTTCCACTCCCAACTTACTGTGTAACACCCTCTTTACTGGAGGTCTTCACTAAGAGTCTTTATGGCTGTTTCATAATTGGTGCAAAGGAGCCATAGGGGAATTAAGAATTCCCCCTCTACCCTGAATGAAAAATAGATGCAGAACATAATGGCCATACTGCATCAGACCAGAGGTCCATCTAGCCCAGTATCCTATCTTCCGACAGTGGCCAATTTCAGATGCTTCATAGGGAATGAACAGAACAGATAATCTCCCAACTCACGTGATCCATCCCTTTCTGATTTTGAGGCCCTCTCTTCAAAAAAATAACTTACTTCATTAACATTTTCAGCATCAAATAAATCCTGGTCAACGGTTCCAGACAGGCATGCGAAAGGTGACACAGAAGTTATGCTTTTGGTGTTATTCATCAAATGAGATGTCAGTTCAGAGTTATCACATTCTTTATGTGTAAAATCTAATAAGAACAAGTTTTAAAACGTGAATGTAATAAAATCTTCACAAGCTCAAGTGCTTTTTAATAATCAGTGCATTTTAAAAGCAGTTAATTTTTTTCAGTTTTAATAGGTAATTTTAACTATCAAAATCTCAATTAGTTTGGAATTGTGTGCAAAATATATATCTCCCAAATGTGTCAAAAATTAAACCTAAGATAGCCTGAGTCTTGCTAAAACTGATTAAAATTTACCATATGGTTGATTTTTTAAAACTAAAATTAACCATCTCAACTTATTTTTTTTTTCCTGCTACCTTTCTGAAATTTTTTTTTAAACTAGGGTCAAAATAATAGTGCACACTAAACACACTGAAATATTGAAAAAGTGGTTGTACTGCGGGCTCACTGAAATACCTTTCACGAGATATGATTGCAGTTCCTATAAGGAAAGGGAGCACAAAGGAACAGCTGTTCCTGAGGAAGTCTGGGGAAGGAGAGGACAGCAACAGTCCTCTTTGGGGAAGTCCTCTCAACAGTCCTCTCTCAGCAACAGTCCTCTCTGGGGAAGTCCTCTCAACAGTCCTCTCTGTCCTCTCTCTTCCCCAGACTTCCTGTCTGGGGAAGGAGAGGACAGCAACAGTAAAAAAGGAGAAGAGGGTCCACAACAAGGAGGAGGGGACTGGAGGAATGGAACCTGCAAAGGGTGGCACTGAGGCACTAATCCATGGTGTGATCCTGCATTCCTTGCACATCAAAAAGAATCCCTAATGTAAATACCCAGTGTATTATGAAAGAGGCTGTTTTACAAAGCCTCTATTTTCTCTTGAGCATTTTGTTGTATATACAAACAGTCGAAGCTTCACTTTCCTGGTTTGTGATACCACCCCCCTCTCATTTACTTGTGCCATAAATAAATACTCACCAATTAATAAATCAGTATTTAGGTTTCTCCAACAGTGCAAAGCATTTTGTTAATTATTAAAATAAATAATTTTAATATGAACGTTACAAAACACAGGTATTTCATTGTTGCTGACCTAACACCAATACTGCACTTCATAACTGATAGGGTATGAACCACTTTGGAAGGCTCAGTGGGTCGCACCCAACTGCATGAGAGCTCCAAAGTTCCATGGTTGTTAGGAATCAGCAGGACTCTAGATGGAAAGGAAGGAGCAGCCCACCTGGAACTGTATGGTAGTTACTGATGCTGCTGCCACCATCTTCTCCCTGCTCTGCCTTTTACTGCCTGTGACCCGATCACACTGGAAGTCTGTTGTGATCCTCCTATCCATCTAGAGGAGCATAGACTTGGTGGTGGTGGTGAGGCCAGGCAGCTTTCCTCTAGTTCTAGTGGCTACCTGTCATCTCTCTGTGGGAAGCTGCCTGCAGAACCAGGCAATCGTCACTGGGTCAATGACATTTGGGTCACATATTCAGCCTTATTTTTCCACTAGGGCTAGACCCTTTCTTTAACTGGCAGCTGGGGCCTAAGGGATGTATGCATTATGCATTTGCCTTAAACTTGCCCCGCCCAGAGCTGTGTGGAATCCTGCTGAGAAAGAGGCAAAGCTGAGTGAGTGGCATTTCATTTGAACATCTCAGATAGGAAGAGTGGTTTGTAGGTGGAACCTGGGAGAGTAACTGCTATTTTTTCCTCTCCAATTTGTGCCCTACTAGCTCCCTCCCCTTACAGCCTTTCACACCAAGGCCACCAGTCCCCTCATCTAGATATCACTCCCAACTCAGAACCACCATTCTCCTCTCTTCATCCTCAAAAGCATCAGCATACTCTACCAGAAGCCCCACCCCCAACCATAAATCCTCCACCCAGAATCTGCAGTTCACAAAATGGTAGAAAAAACCCTACCGCGTGACCAAAATAATGCAGTCCTTTTGTATCACTAACAGACAGGTCAACTTGGATATGACCCATAAGAATTCAATGAGAGTCACTGAAATGTCACTAAGACAATCTACTTGAGTATCTACAGTTCAAAGATATGTCCCAGACCAGCAATCATGAACCCAGTTATTTGTAGTAACAGAAACAAGGGTATATGCTAAGTGTATTTGTCTGTGTTAACCTATATCTTGTTAGAAGTTTAACAAATCTAACAAGATTATATTGTACATGGTAATGCAACTAGTCTACCTGTGTATGCACAGGAAATAGCAACAATCTGCACTGCCTATTCTTCATCGGGGAAGATTCTGCTGTGACAATTGCTGTCAAGAGGTTTATCGGCTTGCAGAGACCTATAAAGCAAGCTTTGGGACTGATCCTTTTCTTGTCAGGTTTGCTTAAACTTTAACAGGGAAAGTCTAAGCCACAACACTGAGGTTTCCAGGTTTATTCTAAATTTATCCTGCAATGCTCATGGAACAAACTCTACACCTGGACTGCCTATTGCACTATAATGTTTTTAATTGATTACAAATCAGCCTCAGCATCTCTGCTATGAAACTAACATGAGGACTTTTCACACTCTGCACATATACTGAGCTCTTAACCACTGCAACACTTTTCCTTCTTTTTCCTTTAATTATTAAAACCTTTAGTTTTAAATATGGGCATCTGAATGATTATTGAGTAACATCTGAGACTCATATTAAGCTGGGGATCAGTGTCCAGTTCTTTGGGATTGAAGAACTTCACATATAGTGAATCAGATTTTCTATAACCTCTCACTAAATTAGGCTTGGCTGTCTAGATGAGGAGCGGGAGAGGCATCAAGGGCTGGAATGCTTAAAGGACAAATATAGTCCGGCTTCTTGGTAATCAGCTGTTTTGTTATTGGCTTGGTGAATCTAACTATAAAATAAACCCCCAGTTTTGGGGATTGTCTACCATATTCTTTGCAGTCTGCCTTGAGTATAGCATCCTCAGTGTGGCCCATGTAGGCACCCAGTCACACCTTTGTACCCAAAATGGATCGTGGGATATGATGGGCTGTAGGATGACTTTGTTGACCATTTTGTTTGTTATGGCTCAAAAGAGTTTGAGAACCATGACACTAATGTGAAAAGTGATTAGACATATGGCATAAATATAGTTTAATCTACAATTCATGTGCTTTCTCATCGAAAAAAAAACATCTCCACTTGTAGCCAATAGGGGTAGCTTAGCCTTTATTATATTCAGCTTTAATGCAAGGAACCTACAGGCCTGTATCCTGTAAGATGTTAGCTTAAGCAAGTGAACATGAGTATAGTAGACCTGTGACATTTGACAGAGATAAATGGTCTGGCAGTTACTCTTAGATATTGGGGAACTAAGGACAGCTTATGTAATAGTTGGAGTTGGAACTTAATGGTAAATGGAAACCACAGGAACATTTTAAGAATTGGAAGTAATACTGTAACTGTAAACCAGCTTAAGCAAGAAATGACGGATTTAATAATGAGCTAAATGACATTAATATGTTAACTTACAGAATAAGTACACCTTAATATTATGTGGATGAGGAAGTTAGATTTGGGCATGGAAGGTTCAGCACTATCATGAATATTCATGATGGTGCTAAAGCCCTAGAAGAGAGCAAACCACCATGTACAGTTAGCTTGGCTTCTCCATCATTGTTAGCTTTTTCCATCATTTGACCCTTCAGCTTTACTATCAGTCTTGGGTGCTGAGGAACTTGGACCATCTGAGTCATTTGGCATGCCAGAGACAGGGCTGTACTATGTCTCTTAATACGAGCTCCTCAAGGAATAGTATAAATATGCAAAACTAAGAGATTATGCAAAGAATGATACCACAGATATCCCCAATATTCTATTACTCCTATCCTTCTATGTGGCATGGAACTTTTCTGGCTTTATTCCTTATTTTAATAAAAATCTCTAATGCTTTGCTTTGTCCTCAGTGTGAGGGTCCTTCCCATAAACCCTGAGGGTCCCTGCAAGATTTTGCACATATTGGTTTTAGTTCTGTGTAGCCTGATTCTTGGACCAGAACCTTCTCATCAATTGACAGTTAATACAAATATTATTAACCTTTAAAAAGGGTCAGGCAACACCCTAAAATACTGCAATTCTAGAGGGGTTATAAGGTAAAATATCCATCCTTCTCAAACAAGGCAACATTTAATTAGTCCACCTAGCATCTTTCTTTCCAGGAAGCCATATAATAACATGCAGCCAATCAAACAATTTGACTAGGCAAAAATCTAGTGCTTTGTAATCTTATGATGATGTCTTTTCATACTGCTTTCTGATAGCCAAAGATTGCTTATTGGCTTATGAAGAATTCAGTTGTTTTACTCCTGGTACAATGCTCATCTATATTGGGTTACCTGTCTATTTCATTAGGATGATGTGGGGATGAATGTTTATAGTACACTTTGAAAACCATTATTGTATCATAACATATCTCAGAAGTTCTGACTGGATTTTTCAGCTGACAGATAATTGCCTGTATAGCTCTTTTCAGCACAAGACAAGGCAATATAGGGGTTCTGGAACAACTTCTCTTTCATAAAGGAGTATCTTTGATTTAATTCTTATTTCCTAAATTCTGAAAGGATAGCAGTTAACCCATGTGCTACAGCCCCACACGCCATAACACCTCCAATATCTCAATCCCTACCTACAGTAAAATGAAAGAAGCAATGGAACTTTTATCTCTGTATGAGCTTGACTGAATTCACCAACCTTTAGTTGCATAACATTTCACTCACCTCTGTCCCCATTATCAAAACGATCAGTTATTCACAATACAGCTTGTATCCACATTCACATTCATATTCAAGTGTGTTCCCAATGCCTACCTATGCTTGATAAAGGAAGTCGATATTCTTGATCCATGTCAGCCAGCCTGGCAACTATTAGAAGAAAACAACCAAAATTCTTCTGTATTTTGCAGTTGTATTCATGAACAGCAGCAGCAAACTCTTCTGGGAGATCTTTTAGAATCACCTGAAATAACATACAGCTTATTACCTTATTTAGGTAAACTATTTCTGTGTATCTGAGGAGCATTAGTCCTACCTTGATGCATACACACAACATCTGTGAAGATTACAAGCACACACTGGAAAGACTATAGTGACAAATACTTTGGCCCAAATCTTCAAAATGCCCAACTTTAGATACCTAGAGTTGGTCTACAATGAACAAAACTTAAAGCTGAATATGGCTTTCATGCAACAATGTATGGAATTTCTTGAGCTTCTCCTCACAGAGCTCAACATATAATTACATTTGAATGAAGGATTCATGCTGGTGCAAATCATGGGGGCAGGGAGAGAGAAGTGTGGTGGTGGGGTGACTGCACATAGCTCAAGAACCCATAAGGAATCCCTATGCCAGCCCTGCACATCTCAGTACCTGACTTTCTGCAGGCACCCCAACAACATGAATGCTTCTGCTGCTTTGCTGCCACTGTTCACAGCTGGCTAATAACACCTCCTATGAGGTTGGAAGCTATAAACTGAAAATTAAAAATGTTCTTTTCCTGCTTGGATATTTTAAAAAAATGGCTTGAGGAGTAGCTCAGCATACAACTGGCTACCCTCCAGCTCTATCCTTTTTATCCCATCCCCAGATGGTTTCATCCAAAAGCACTTTGAGTCCAAAATATGTTATTGTTTGTGTGAAAGAGCTACTAGTGACTACATTCTAAGTATGCTCCCCTCTTCTGCCCTCCCCATGCCCTTCCCCAGTGCATAATCAATGTTATTGCATTATCACTCTTCTAAAAGGTTTGACTCCAAGTTTGGATCTAGGTGTACCAAAGAAAATGTTAAAACCCCTAGAGCAAACACTCTACTAGTCAGTTTGTAAATTTCATAGATGATAGCACTTTAGACTGGAGGTCAAAATTAGAATGTGGGGAAAGAAAGGAGAAATTACTTTGATTTGGGGAAAGAGATACATGAACAATGTTTGAAATTTTTAGTAAAGAATGATTTAATCAACACACTTAAAACATAAAATACCAGCATGACAAGAACTGTATAAGCAGCTGTGTCATCTCTGAAAGAATGCTTGGGTAGTTTGATATTATTTACATTAGCCAGGACCCACTGGCCCTTTCTTGGTTAATTACTACTGCTTGATAGTCCTTAGTAATTAGATCTTTCAAAAAGGAATCGTCTTTTCACTATATGTATGTACTATCTTTAGAATAGTGGACCATGATCCCTAATTGGAACTGCTAAACATTATCACAATGCAGATGACAACTCAATTAAATAAATGAAATAATAATAAATGTTTTTTCTTTACCTTTGACTGGCAAGATGTTCTTCTAAATTTCATCGCACAGGCTGGTAGATATCTCCTTCCAAATAAATTTGCTAACACTAGCACTAGTTGTTCCATCACATCTTCAGAAAAAACAGTCGAACCTATTTCAGACAGAAAGTACACTAACTTAATAAGCAAAATAAGAAAATTCTCCTTAAGCTTTAAACACACACTTCCAACTTGAAGTCTAGTTATTTTAAAAATCAATTCAATGTAATTTCAGGTTCTAGACCTGTCCAAGAGTTTCTCTACCAATTGTGGTATTTTTACAGTCACTTTTCCTGTTTTTAAAAATTGTCTTTCTCTTCATGTTGCCCCGTGAAAGACCCACACAAATAACAAGGGAGACTGACCAACTCATTTACTATTACATACAAAAAGCTACATTAAGCAGAACATTAAGGTTGCAAAGTTAAGTATTCAAAAATTAGAAAAGGTAGATTTAAAGTTGTCTGTGCAACTTTAATTCAACCCCTTATATAATCATAGACTTTAAGGCCAGAAGGGACTATTATGATCATCTAGTCTGATCTCCTGCACATTGCAGGCCACAGAACTTCACCCACCCCCTCCTGTAATAGATGCATAACCTCAGACTGAGTTACTGAAGTCCTCACATCATGATTTAAAGTCTTCAAATTACAGAGGATCTACCATTTACTCCAGCAGGTGACCCATGCCTGGTGCCGCAGAGGAAGGCAAACATTCATGAACATTCATTTATTTTCACAAAACCTCCGTGAGATGAGTGGGGGTGGTACTATTCCTTTTATGCATATGGGGAGTTGAGGCAAAAATAATATGGTCAAAAATATCCACTAATTTGGGGTGCCCAGTTTGAGAAGATTAGGGCCAGATTTTTCAGAGCATTTAGCATTTCATATATTCAAGCACAGCTCTCATTGATTTCATTTGCAACTATGAGTGCTCAGCACATCTGTAACACTCACACCAGGATCTCATGTCAGGCATCCAGCAAATAAAGAACACACAAGTAGTGACCATCTGTGAAAAGTTTGGTTTAAGTGACTCGCCCAGCATCATACCTGAACTCTATGCCAGAGTTAGGGATAGAATCCAACTCTCAATGACAGTATTCAACTGCCTTAAGTATGAGACCACCTTTTCTCATCCTGCAGTTGTCTGCCTCATTCGTTACACACCTTCAAACTTATGCAATAAATGAAATGGGTCCTATAGATGACAATCTTTCACTAAACAACCCTGACACTCCTCAAGAGGACAGTCTATCCTGTGCATTGAATGAGGTATGCTTCCTCTGGAAAAAAAATTTTTATGTGGCCATGTAATTAAAAGGTCTGTATCATGATGCAGGAAGGCCAAATTAAAGTTTCAATGGAAATTCTGGCATTTCTTAAGTTTTGAGTGCTTGACTTTGCAATTTTAATAATGTTTTTAACATAATTTATGTGCATATAATTTCCTAGGATTTTAAAAAGGCAAAGTGGAAAAACAGAATTTCTACATGTGGCATCATACTGGCACCCTCATGATTCACCAGCACAATAGGAGCCTTTAGATCCATCACAGATCTCTGTCACTTAAGCTACCTGAATAATTGAGAGCAATAGTAGGTTGCTATCCTCTCTGTGGACCAGCACTGGAGGGGTATGACACACACACACTTTGTCTGTGGGCTTCACAGAATTTGCTGACAGCAGAGGAATGATGAGACAGGAATCTGGGGGTCCATTGCAGGCTCTGGAAGGGAATCTGCTACAGTGGACACTGGCTCTTCTATGCTTTGACTCCCTTCTACTCTGTCCCCTTTAATCTGTCCGAGTCCTTTCTCTTTCCCAGCCCTGGCTCCTCATCCCAGTCCTATTCACCTCACATAGCCAGTTCAGCCTCCCCTCCTTAGGCTTCTCATCCCAGTCCTGATCTCTCCCACATCAGTTTTAGGTCTCCCCATCTTCATTCCCTGTCCCAGTCATTCCTCCAGTCCCAGTCTTCTCTCCTTCTCCTAGCCCCCTTGCCTAGCCAGTAGCATTTCTCCCCCACTCCTCATGTTCCTCATACAATGTGTGTCTCCCCACACTGACCTTGAATCACCCTGCCACCCACACTGCAAGTCTTCTGTGGTTCCTAGTCCCAGTTTCCCTCTCCAGGCTCCTCACCGAATCTCATCCCCCACCTCCTCTCTGGTTCCCTGTCCCACTCTTAGCCCTCCCCAGCTCCTGTCACAGTCTTTTCCCAATCAGTGCTCTGCACCCCGGCTCCTCATCTGTCTCAACTCCCCGCGACATCACACTAGTGCCCAGTTCCAGTCCCCTTCCACAACCACTCCCAGTATCTCCTATCTGGTTTCCAGTTACAGTGTCCTTGTTCAGCCAGTCCCAGTCTTCCTGGCACCCCAACTTCCAGTCCTTCTTTTCCCTCAGCCTCCAGCACCAGCCTCTGCCTGGGCTCTTTATCCCAATCTACTCCCTCCCCCTCCAACTTCTAGTCTGGCTCTTATCTCTGCATTGAAATCAAGAAGCTGCTTCCTCTGCACTGTCTGTGCCAAGCACAAGAGAGACAATCTCCTTCCTCTCAGTTCAGGTCTCCAGACCTGGCACAGACAGCAGAAGCCCAGCATTTCAATGGCAGGAAAAGTCCAGCTCAGCCCCCTGCAATCCTGGACTGAAGCATGCTCAGTGCAAATAGGTTATTCTGAAATTTTAGCTGTTAAAGTCTAGCACATTTTTACTGAGCATATGCAAACCACACTTTTTAAATTCTTATAACATAGCCAAATTTGGAAAGATTTTCATGTGGCCACCAAAAGGCACATCTGTGACACAAAGGCCACCCTCTGCCAAATTTCAAGTCCCTGCTCCAAAGCATAGAAGTGCTATAGCATTTCAAAGAAAAAAGTTGCCAGAATGTTTTAATATGAGCAGCCTTGTTCCTGGAAACAGCTGACCACTTTGGCTGAAATTTTCCAAACCTGTGCAGACAGAGGCAGGTCTCATTGTGAAAAATGTCAGCCCAAATGGTTAACGTTTGATAAAAGTATGAGTCTGATGTGTCTGGCAAACTTAATAATAGTGAATAATTAGTGAAATTAGTGAATAATAGTGAATAATTAGTGAAACTGAGTACACAAAAAGTGCTGTCAAATGGAATAACACATTGAAAGCAAAGGTTTTTTTCCTCTGTAAATGCAACATTGATAATCTTTGGCATTACTTGTAACAATAGACAAACATTCACACACACGGGTGATTTTTTAAGATGAAAGCATCATTTAAACTAAACAAAACTACAATTTGAAAATCTTAAACATCTACCTACTTCCCATATTAATTACATACCAGAACCATATTGTACTATGGACTGAAAATCAATGAAAACTAGAAGTTTGGTAAAAATTCTTAGGTGCCCATCCATGTTTGCAGGATGAGGGCCTTTGTTTTTTCTTCACTCACATCTGTTTTTGTCTATATGTTTCAGCACAGATGATACACATGACAGCTTCAGTACTTTTGTACAGAACAACAGGGTGAATCAAAGACAAATGGGTTTAAAAGAATCTTAATACATTTTCATTTTTGACAGGGTGATGGATGGGACTTCAGGAATAGAGGTTGATCAAATGGGGATTCAAAATGGACCTAGCTGCAGCCTTAACTATGGAGTGACTGCTATAACTCCATAATTACAATGAAGTTTTACATGATATCTTCTTTTTTTTTTTACACAATACCAATTACTAAATTTGAAAAAACTTACATTTACACTATCTAGCATGAGAACTGAAATGCTTTAGACTTGAAACTTAGTGAACATATAACAGTAGAAAGGCTCTATTAACATTATATGGAAGGAAGTACATGTCACGTTTGTTTTGTAATTGTCTAAGATAATTACAGATCATTTACTTTAGAGCACATAATAAAATATGAGCATGATTTAGATGGTTATTCACAAAAATGCAGTTACATTAATTAAAAAGTATGAAATATTATCTTACCATTCTTAACTGGCTGGCACAGTTTGTGAAATAAACCTTTCACAAGAAAACTAACTAGGACAAAATTTGAAGGTTCATGATAATGTAAATGGGTCACAAGTCCAGTAAATCCCATGGGGTTACCTTCTTGATCCAAGTATCCCTAGTTAATAAAGTATTTTGTTAAGTTAGCTCAAGTGTGCAAGATACAAAGTGCTCGACATTTTGAAGTCTCTTGAACAGGGGGCTTGATAGAAGCACAGTTAGTAACATGCTGTCTTTGGGAAAATTCTGTCTTCAAATGCATTTTATGTATATGCGTCTTAAAATATCATATGGATGGATATCTCTGTTCATATTTTTCCCTGCCTGCCTTCTTTGATCATACTTATACATGAAGTGAGATTAGCACTCTCCCTATTGCCTTTGCTTCACAAAAAATGTACAGCCTTCTTTTAAATGTAGGATTGGAACACTAATTGTATTTTAAAAATTGGGCTAAATGTTTCTTTTATCTAGTTTTATTCATCCAGTTTTTCTTAATTAATGCCTCGGTGGTGCTATAGAACATAAAATGAGTGGTACAATAATTATATGAACGAAACAATACAGTTTTTAAGATGTCTGGCTTCGTTTCTAGTAATGTTTGAGAAAAAAATATATAACACAAAGTAGAATTCTGAATATATTCTCGTAACCAGACAGAATTAAAGCGTACCTCTTTGACAAGAAACTGCAAGGAAAAGATGAAGTATATTTTTAACATTTCAGTATTCCGTGGTTGTTTGAAGGACAGCAGGGAGTGCTTCAGTACTGACAGAACCTGGGTAAAGAGAGATGAATTTAGGAATTGCAATGTTTTAATGTCCCAAACAAACAAAGAAAGTAGGACCCAATTCCTATAGAATGTTTTAAACTTTAACTGGGAGTTGGCTACCCTAACTCAGGTGCTTTTGAAAATACCATCTCTATGACCTGTTCCTCCAAAGATTTAGGCATGTGCTGAACTTTATGCAATGGGCAAATGTATAAAGTTAAGCACATGCCTAAATCTTTGCAGGATCAAGGTATTAATATGTATTTGAATATTTAAACTAAAATGTGCATTGTTTTAATATTGAACATATTACACACACTGCTAAGGGCTATGTTCAGTATTTTAATAAGCATATTTGCTTTATTATTTTAAGTAGTTAATCCAAATTTTCCTGTAAATGAACTTAAATTAGTGCTTTATTTTCCTTCTATTCTAGGCCTTTTATTTTTCCTTCAATGAGACCAGATTTATGTTCACAGTTATTTCCCACCCTCATCCCCTTTTACTCATTTCTCTCACATATAGTTGAAATCCAGAATCCCATAGGATCTTCTGATTCTCTATGTATAATTAACATGAACAATATGGAATTGTAGGCAGAATGGACAAACACCAAGCTCCATGCAACATTCACCAGCCATGAGTTCAGGGGAGGCAGAGCAGGCTCCCAGAGGAAAAGCAATCCCCGAAAGCTCTAAGAGAGTGGTCCTCAACCAGGAGTATGCATACCCTTGGGGATACGCAAAGGTATTCCGGGGGTATATCAACTCATCTAGATGTTTGCCTAGTTTTACAACAGGCTACATAAAAAGCACTAGCAAAGTCCGTACAAACTAGAATTTCATACTGACAATGACTAGTTTATACTGCTGTCTATACTATTCATTGAAATCTAAGTACAATATTTATATTCCAATTGATTTATTTTATAATTATATGGTAAAAATGAGAGCATAAGCAATTTTTCATAATAATGTGCTGTGACATTTTTATATTTTTATATCTGATTTTGTAAGCAAGTAGTTTTTAAGGGAGGTGAAACTTGGGGATACGCAAGACAAATCAGACTCCTGACAGGGGTACAGTAATCTGGAAAGGTTGAGACATGCTCCAGCAGGAGGCCAGGAACAACAGCAGCAGCAGCAGCAGCAGAGCTTCATAAGCCCTGGGGCCTGTCAATGTCCTCAAACCATTCCTTCTGTAGGTTAGATTCTGGGTGGGGTGTTTTCTTTTTTGCTTGTTGACTTTTTGCTCTGATGTCTTCACTCTTTTCCCTCACAATCCCTGCCAGTCTTTCTCTGCCAGCCATCCTTGGTCTTCCCCATCCTCTTTGTTGCTCTTCCCCTCATTGACCTCTGTACCCTCCTTTGTCTTTTCTGTTGCCTCTTTTCTATCTGCCTTTCCCCCCCTTGTCCTACATCTGCTCCATAAGACATGAAAAATATAACACAAAATAAAAACATTGAACTAATATGATGTTTTCCAACCAACATTGACTAAGTCTGTATGTTTCATCACTTTCTCACCCCTTTTGTCTGGCTTCTCTAGTTAAACTAAAAATACGCTGGGGCAGTCTCTTATGTGTTTCCATAGCACTTCCCACATTAGGACCATAATCCTGACTGGGACCTGGGATGCTACTGTTATCAAAAAGTGAAGGGGAAGAAAAGAGGAGAAAATAGAACCAATAGAAAGAGATAAGAAGAGACACAAACAGAGGATGTAAAAGACAAAATGAAAACAGCGACTTCTATAAGCAAAACCAATATTTTAACTAAAACTCCTTTCTACAGGTAGCTATTTTGTGCTTCTTGAAAGACTAAACTTTTTAGCCATCTTGTTGGCAGCATCTTTTCTCCTATCAGTGAGATTTGGTGTCCTTATAGCACAAGAGACTTTTAGGGTATGGCTACAATGCAAAATTTAAAAAAAGAAAAAAAAGAAAAAACCCTCATGGGAGTGAGTCTCAGAGGCAAAATTAACAGACTCCGGCTCCCACGGTTTGCATTGTGGAGCTAAAAATAGCAGTGCTGGTGTTCCTGCTCAGGCTGAGCTCTGTACCCACCCCACCGCCGGAGTCTCAGAACTCAAGCTTCAGCCTGAGCAGGAATGTCTACACTGCTATTTTTAGCCCAGTAGCACAAGCCCAAGTCAGTTGGCCCAGGATCTGAGACTTGCTTCTGCAGGTTTTTTTCTGCAGCAGATACGTAACTTAAAAGGCTCTAGTAAGAAAATATACACTTTATTTGGTGTCAGACAGTTTATATTTGAAATGCACACTTTGTGCTTGAGTTAGAGAGAACATATAAATATAATAATATTAAAATACTTTTAAAAAATGAATTAATATACCTTTGCTCTGGCATCTGCTTTGTCATCTGCTTTTGCAGCCAATAGCATGAGTCTCAGTACCAGAGAAATACTCAGAGGGAACTGGCCTTTCAGTTTGGGTACATTGGCTTTTATAAGTTTTTTGACCTTAGGCATTGGGATATCATAGAAGAACACACTTCCTATCATATCTTGTCCTCGTCTCCCAGCACGTCCAGACATCTAAAAAGGGTTATTTATAAATTCTAAAGATTAATATTTCACAAAAATTGTTCTATTCTTTTTACTTAAATTGTATATGGTGCTTCTCTACGTTGTATATTAGGGTACAAATGCATTTACACTAATGATACTAGTTTGAAAAATAACATATGAAACACACAGTTTTTTAAAGCAGATTTTAGGAAGCAATCTAACTAGTTAATATGCCCTTAGGTAACACTGGTTCCCTTATAACCCCAGCTATAATTATACATGGCACTGTAAGTATTTTCTCCTTATATTTACTAAACATCTAACATCTTTGTCTTCAAATTATGTCTTTAGGTTCACCTATACAACTGCATTACCTGCAGTGGGTTTGCACAGATGTAACTGACTAATTTATAGCTCTGTTGATAATGCAAAAGAAAGAATGCAATTGAGCTCAATCTCTGAGCAGTGTCAACTCTGTAGTGCTAACCAAATTACCAAGACTTGGTGTATTTCAATACCTGTCTATAATTCAGAGCATCTAAATAGACAGAATCTTCACAAAAAACAACAGATTTACATGGCATATTGATTCCCAAAGCAAGTGATCCAGTAGCTGTAACCACCTAGGAAAAGTCAAACATAAGTGCATTTGTTAGCAGTAAGAGAAGCAATATTTAATTTTGTTTGCTCATTTAATTTTTTAACTTTGAAACTTTGGTTTATTAATATATATTTAAAATAATGTTTGCAATCCAGGCCCACAGAAATCACTGGGAATTTTATCATTAACTTCAGTGGAGACAAGATTTCACCCAAATAGGTTTAACAGAATTATGAATACAACTTAAACTTTTCTTCATTTATCTTTTTAAAGACTGTGCAAATAAAATATATATGTAATTTTAATATATAATTCTAAAAAGTGATGATTTTAAGCATACAATAACTGCATGCTGGGAAATCTGCTTCTAATTCAATAATGGTAAAGCTAAGTAACAACACAGTTGGAAATAATTCAACCATGTGAGAAAGCATGATCTAAATTAGATGCAAAGTAAATGTATTAAGTTTTAACATTATCTCATTAGTGCTTCCAAACATACCATTATATAGTTCATTCCCCTAAATATAATCACATTTAATTTTAGAAAAACTTTCACAGGTAATTAGAAAATACAGAGGCTGTAATATGGAGATATATGGAATACCCATAACCATACAGCGTCATAAAAATCAAAAGGCAGATCTAGTATCTGTTTACTTATGATTTTTGTGTGCAGAGATCTACTAAAATTTTCTGATACAGTGTCCTAATCTTGAAGATGGTAACATTTAGTCCCGGACCAGTCAACTTATTATTTTAGAGTTTTTAGATATTTTGTTTCTAATTTAGGAACTCTCCTGCCAATATATTAAAAATTAATGCTGGGAAACAGAGTGCAATATATTTTACCATAGTCAATGAAAATAAGTTTATATCTGAATTATATGGATGATGGTGAAACTGTGATTTAATTAAATGTAATGAGAAATTATGAAGTTATTCCTTAAAAAAGAATTGTCCATAAAAATGATTATAATTATAATATAAGATCTTCATCTGTTTAGCTTTTTTGAAATTGTAATCCTATGATTGTTGACAGCATTCCTCTGGATAATATTTGGAGTGTTTATAAAATCACTACACATGGAAAGTTCTTAGAATATTTTATTATCTTGTCTTTACACTTGCTTTCAGTTTGAAAAGGGATAATCTTTTTCTTTTGGTGAGAGAGAACCTTGACATTTTAGTAAGTGTAGGCAATTATAACTTTGTTTTTCAGGTGTTTTTAGTAAATTTGAGTTGATTCATTCTTAGACAATTGTATTACTTACTGAAGGATATGGGTGCAATCCAACTCTTGTTGACTTCAGTGGAAGAGGCTTGAACTAATATTTTTAATGAATATTTTGCCTGAAAGGCACTGAATAAACTATATTGTACTGTAACATAGCTAACTTCAACAGAATTGTTGTGCCTTTGTGTATATAAAACCTTGTTATACATGGCCGTTCTTTATTTATAATTTACCAACCCGGATATATCCCATCCTGAAAAGCATCTCCACGACTTGTTTTTCTTTGTATGCCATTGAAGCATGATGATATCCAATACCCTTCTGTGCCAACATTCTCAGCTGAAAATGCTTCCTTTGAAATCTAATTCGATGAAAGATCTTCATCAAGGTCTACATGTAAAGAAATGTTAAGGATTAATCACAATCATTTAAGTGCTGTAAAACAATATCAGAAAATTCTTACCTGATTTTTTTTCCCATAAGCAGCTTCTCTTCCCAATCCTCATTAATAGGTAATACAAGCCACCTGTGGAATTTAGAGGTGGTCCAATGTTGTTGCTTCAAGACTAAGCCCACTATAACAGAGTGCTGGCCAGGAGCTCCCTGAGCCAGGCCCCTGATAGCCGAGCACCAATTAAGAGGGATTATTTGGGGCTGGCTGGGTATGCCACGCCTAATTGCCTGAGGAAAAGCACCTGTGGGCCATCTTAACCAGGGGGCTATATAAAGCTTGCAGGAACGAAAGAGAGGGGGACACAGGAAAGGGAGGAGCCTGTGGCATTAGATCCCTGCTGGCTGGCGAAGTTAGCTGTCCCCCAGGGAGATGGGTTGAACAGACAGTATATAGACCAGCATATAGACCAGAGGTCGACCAGACGTGGTGCGCCGAGTCTTCATTTATTATTACTGGCACATGAAACCTAATTTAAGATTTCATGTGCCAGTAATACCTTTTAATGGTTTTAGAAGGTCTCTTTCTATAAGTCTGTAATATATAACTAAACTATTGTTGTATGTAAAGTAAATAAGGTTTTTAAAATGTATAAGAATCTTCATTTAAAATTTAATTACAATGCAGAGCCCCCCCAGACCAGTGGCCAGGACCCAAGCAGTGTGAGTGCCACTGAAAATCAGCTCGGATGCCGCCTTTGGCACCTGTGCCATAGGTTGCCTGCCCCTGATATAGATGTGGTAGGAACTGACACTGCAAATAAAAGGGCACTGGTGTTTGCACTCTGAAGCAGTCTCTGCTTGATTTGTGGCAAGAGTGGTAAAAGGCTCCCATTGCACCCACCCACCAGCTCAGGCTATGAGAAGTGTTCTTCCAAAACTGTAGCAATATTCCACCAGCAAATTATTAGCATTGAGAAAACCTAATAAAATATATTAATAACCTTTAGGTAAATATATATATAAATCTCCCTTTAGAGAAATTTTTCAGTTTGTTACAAATTCTATTCCAGTCATTTACCAGACTACCCGGATGTGTTGAATGAGGAGAGAAGCTGCTAACAGAAAAAAAAATGTTCATGTAAGACAGCTTCTCTTCTTGTTAATTAGAAATATAAATTGACCAGATGAATGAAATTTTCTGGCTGAATTCTGTCTAGATATCAAAAAGTACGATGAGTCTAATGGAGAAACCCTGCTGAACTATACTTTTCGTTCAGGCTAACTTTAACTGGATGAAGGGGTCCCTGCTTCAAGACATCTGGTGTTTTTTACAGGTGCAATATAGGTTCCCAGACTGCCTAATAAGTCTAAAGTGCCTTCTGGGCCAACTGGAGACTATGAGGAGGTCTTCCTAGAGATCAGGAGGTCTTCAGCTCTCTGTTTTCTGATGTAAGAACTGTCCTTAAAAAAAACAGCAGATTCTTTTCCTGGCTCTGGGCTGGACCAACAGGCTCTGGGCTGAAAACCAGGAAGGCACAATTCCCATTACACTGTAGCCTAAGACAGAGCTTCACAGGAGTATTAGGTTTCTCTGCATGCCAGCCAGACTGCCGGGTGATATGCCTTATATAGCATGTGAAAGACTCCCTGTGAGGAGAAAAGTGCTAGTGAACACTTCCCTCAAGGGGAGAAGGCAAAAACCAAAGGGCTTAAACCCTATTTTTTACCTCTCTTTCTCATTAAAAATACAAATGTTATGAAGGATATAATGACTTTTACAGTTTTGAAATTTGAACCCCCTGTAGATTGCAAGACTTACCCTGAAGCAGACTGTGCGGGAATCTCCTCTCTATGGGAATCCACAAGCTACTGATCAACCCTCCCGTGGTGGAGTCACGGCTTTAGGCAGGAGTCAATCTTAACACACCAGTGTGGTTCAAAGACCATGCCCTGGCAGTGCAAGAATCAGCAGCTTATAGCAGAAGGGTATAACTTGCCCTCTCAAGCCCCATGCCCTGGCAGGGCACAGGTTGATGCTTGTGCAGCAGAATATAGTTTTCCCTGAGAGTTGTGAAAAGCTATCTATAGCAACTCTTGAACTTGGCTAGATGCTTGCATGGCTTTTCTGCTGTGACAGTAAGACGCAGAGGGAGCCCATTCAAGAGGTGCTGTAGTGGAGAAGCCAGAGAGTTAGAGCTTCAATACCATGATAATGCCTCATCACAAAAGAGGAGATAGAAAATGAAATGAGGCTGCCACGGCACAAAAACAAAATCAAAATTATAGTTATAGAACAAAATGCTCAGAAGAAATTGAACCGCCAACTTTTTCTGAGGCAGAAAATCTGGTGGCCTAAATTGAAGAGTGGGGCATAATCCTGGAGCTTCTAGCATCAACACCAGACCAATTCTGAATCCCACAAGTGGGAAGCATTACCCACTAGTGATGAATGAGGAAAGAAACTACACAGAACATGCACACCAGTTAATATTTCCTTATCATGAAGGTAAAGTTAAAGGCTTATATTTTCAAAAACAGCTTTCTCTGTTTCAAGTGCAGTATTGATTAGCTTACCAGTATCTATCAAAGGCTGGGGTTTGGATAAGAGCTAGTTGGCTAAGTCTGAACCTGTATAAGGCTGAAGTGGTACTGACAGGTTTAAGAAAGTGTCATGGTTAAGGGCTAGCTGCACCTCTGGCACAATTAAAAAAGGATCTTCATCTCTTGAGAGTGAGGATATAATTGCTGTCTGTCAATACATTCAGAATTTGGCGGGGGGGGGGGGGCACGGAGAAACACCAGGGGGGAATTGAAAAGTATAATGCTGGCACAAAAACAAATGAGTATAAATTGGCCATGAATAATTTTAGGCTGGAAATTAGAAGAAACTTTCTAACTTCAGAGGAGTGAGGTTCTGGAAAAGCCTCCCAACTGGAGTTGTTGGGGGGAAACAACCTAAACAGTTTTAAAAAGGAGCTTGATAAATGTATGAATGGGATTATATGACAGAGTTGCTAAGTGCCTAGGATGTCACTTCCAGGCCTATGCCCTTGCCAGAGTTCCTTTGTCCTTTTGTCATGGTCCGGTCTTTTCCTTTTCCTCTCCTATTCCAAACCAGTTTTATAGTTTGAGTATAAAGAAGGTAAAATAATAACTAGTACTTCTGGAATTGTCCCATATGTGACAAAGCTCCAAGTTTGTACTTGTGGGTTCTGCGCTTCCTGGCAGATTTAGGGGCCTCAGAAACTCATCTAGGCCCCAGAGTGACCTCCCTTTCTCAGTATAATTGGCAAGAGTCACCGCCTAGTGAGTTACCTTCATCACAGGCCAGTATGGAAGGTGGAAAAGGGGGGAGCCCAGGCCCACCCTCTACTCCGGGCTCCAGCCCAGGGACCCTAATAGTATCAGCTAAGATGGCTGACCTTTTATCCACAAAACACAATACAATTCCCTGGGCTACTTCCCTACAGCAGTCCCCGCTTCTTCAAACTCCACTTCACCCTTACCTCAGGGCCTCCTTCCTTCTGTATGATATGTTGTCCACCACTCAGTCTCACCAACAGCACAACTTCCTCCCACAGCTCCTGACACCCACACCCCACCTGACTAACTGGGAGGTTTTTAACTGGTTTCAGCCAGTCCCTGATTGGCTTCAGGTGTCCCAATCAGGCTAGCTGTTTCTGCTCCTTTCTAGAAGCTTCCTGATTAGCCTGGAGTAGCCTTTGTTTGGCTATCCAGGGAACAGGGACCTGCACATCCTGAGGCTGATATACCTGTCTTCCAGCACTCTCCTATACCCTTCTGGTCTGACTCCATCACACTTAGCGACTCTGTTTTCTGAGAGGTGGCTATCTTGAGCCATTCTCTTCCTTCTTGCCTGTTTTCCCCAGACAGCCTTTTCTTGAATTAACCTAATATAGTCAGAGAGAAAACATCCTTACAATCTACAATTCTGGAATATGCCTTTCCTAACCACTCTCCTTACTGTGTAGTTTGACAGAGTCCACCTTTGTTGACTTTCATGACATGCTGCAAAGCCTCTGTATTTTCTCAAGTTTTCCTCAGGGAGCGGGTTTGTAGGGGTACAAGTGTATTGAGAGGAAAACATTTATTTCTTTGTTGTAAACTGGGACTTTTTTGTACTTTGATCCAATGTAACTGTAATGATAATGAGGGTGATGTACATGATTTGAAGAAATTTAAATACACACACACACAGAGGAAATATGCATTAAGACTCTGATTCCAGAAAGCATTTAACTGTGTGTTTAAGCATATGCTTAAATAGTTTCCTGAATTGAGTCCTATGATCAGAAAATCTAACTGGGAGCATCCATCATCTGTTCACCTGAATGATTGGCTAATTTACTGAAATTTAACATATACAATATTTGTAGTTTTATCCTGATGAACTCCATTTTGTAAAACAAATATTTATTCATCAGAATGTCTTATTCTCTAGTCTGATAGTTTGAAGATAGATTCTATCTTATCAAAAAGCCAAATCCAGAATTGTTGGTATAAGGCACTTGAAAGCATGCTTAAATTCATTCCTATTCAAGAAAGCACTTAAGCATGTGTCTTGTCATGAATCAATGGAACTTCATCAATATTAAATTGAACATGGTAGTCAATGTTACGTAAAGTTGAGTATGTGCTAAACGCTTTCCTACATAGATACGTTTTCCTGAAATGATACCATATGGCTATTTTATGATGTGTACAAGACCGGGAAGTCATGCTAGCTCCAAAGTGAGTTAGTCAATTAATCAAAAAATACAAGTCCCAGATCAGTCACTGGTGGAGCTGTGCATTGAGGAGAGTTCACAGGAATGAATTCCTTGCCTTGTATACTCCATAATTCGCAATGGATGGGCAAATCATCCTTTCTCCTCAGGCCATAGTGTCTTCAGGAATTACAAGAAGCTATAATGCTGGAGTAACTCCCCGGCCTGGATCTCTATGATCTCAGTGCGAGGATGAATGAGTCTGGATCCCTCCTAAAAATAAAAGTCAAATGGAGATGAAAGCACTCAATCTCACTAGAGGTGCTCTGTATCTTGCAGGACCGGGCTTTCAATTTAAACAAGTTTCATGACTGATTAAGCACAAAATTATAAAATACAGCAATATCACACATACTAATCCTATATTTAAATGTTTAAAAATATAAGCAAAAGTTATATTTATCAATAATGAATTACTCACTTCTTCATCCACAGCTTTAGAATTAGCATAAGTACTGTCTGGAGGGACCTTAGTTAGCTTTTCAAGTCTTTTCTTTAAATGTTGTTTTTCATTCAAAATAAGGATCATTCTCTCAAGTTTAGTGGAAGACTCCTTTTTTAGGTTACTGTATAAAACATAAAATTTTAAAGAATATTTTATGTAATTAAAATTGGTTACAAAGTACTCTTTTGACTTTTCAACTTTTAAATATGCATTTCCTATTCAAGTGACTCATAAATTAAGATCTCAAAACTAATGTAAATTCACAAATAATTAAATATATATCAATTGAATTGTATATCATCTCCTTCATACTAAGCAACAAAAACATTTTAAGGCAGAATATAAAGGATAAATAGATAAGGCAGAATATAAAATGACTTACACAGGCAAAAAGGATAATGATATACAAAAATGGAGGAAACTGAAAAAAAAGCAGAAATGTAAAAGTGGAAAATGTTGCTGTATTGTGGAAAATGTAAAGTGGAAAATGTTGCCAAGAAAGTACAATATTCTTGCAAACTAAGGATAGGTACTCTACTCTACAGTAAAGGAAGAGTGAAAGAATGCTACAGTAGTGTGGGAAGAGAAAGATGAAAGGGGTTTAATATTAGTTATATGCTAACATGAACGGGAAGATTTAAAGTCATGAATCTGAAAAGGGCAGAGTGATTTTGGGCCAGATATGTATCTTTGGATGCCTAAACATAGGAATCTACTATGACTTTCAAGAGCACCTAGGTGCCTAACTCCCATGGAAATAAATTAATGTACTTTCATCATGACACCAGAGTCCTCTCCTTCCTCAAATATACACTCCAGGAGGTTACAAAGATAGTACCTAGACACTTTCAAAAATCCCATTAAGTACTTATATGTATGTTTAGATGCCTAAATATCTTTAAAAATCTGGGTCTTAATGTTTGACAAAAATAAGCAAGTTCCAGGTAGACAATGGAGCAGAAATGAATGCTCTCAACTGTAGACACATTCAGTGCAAGCAGAGAAACACACTTAAGATTCATTCACTTTGAAATAACATACTCTTCATGGAACAATCACCATTTCAGTCCACATGAGCCCATGCTCCAGGGGACCATCCCTTAAACTCAAGTTGTAGGAGAAGGCTGGCTATATTGGAAAACAGCTATAAAAAGAAAAGCACTTTTTCTGCCAAAGTGCCTGGTCCATTGTTTTGGAGTGGGATTCTGTGCTGCATGCTAAAAGATACATCACAGAATTCACACCACCACCTGATCCTAGGCTGCTCTGGGGGCTGAAGAGGTCTCTGGCATAACTTTGACGGGGGCACCTGGTTAAGTTAAGGGAACCTTCCAAGACTGCCCTATGGATTGCATCACTGCTTGGAATCTCCACATTGCTGTTTGTTGCAGCACGGCCTCTTGCACCTTCTGTGCTAGACTTTGCAAATGGGTCCTTGGAAAGCAGCCTTACAGCTGTCTTCTGCAGAGCCTGCTCTAGAAGAATCTTCATAAAGGAACTTTTAATGGCCCCTTTATACTGCTCTGGCCCTTTCACATGGTGTAAGGGGCCATAGCAGGGCTGAGGATCTCACATCTGGCATGTACTTTTCTTAGGTCTGCTATCACGACTATATATTTCATTACATGATGTTATGTCTGCCATGTCTGAATTTGAAAGTTCGATTTTGATTGGGGGGACTCAGGAGTTGTTTGGACATCACACAAATCACTCTGCTCTATTGATTATGTAGAGTTAGGCTAAATGATAATACAGGAGCTGGATAGTGTTAGTATTTAAAGGATGTAAATAACATTTTTTTATACCATATAGGTAGCCTGCCAAAGGAAATGGTGGAAACCATCATGTCTCCCTTGCCCATTTCATCTATTTGTCCGTTACATACATTTGTTATTACTAGTATTAAAATTATAAACTTGTTGAAATAGGAATTGTCTCATGCTATGTGTTTTTACAGCATCAAATTCAATTAGGCCCTGATCCTGATTCAGGCCTCTAAGCACTAACAGAATAAAATAATAAATATATAACAATACTTACGTATCCAGACATTTCCTAAGAGTTTTATTCGTTTTTCTTAGTTTGTCTTTTAATTTTTTTATTTTTTTCCCAGTGTTTGGATCTTGTTCACTTCTTTGAGTTTTCCTCAAATTATGAAATATATCCTTGGCTGTTTTTTCTACTGAATGAATGTTAAACCTTAAAACAAAAATTGTAGTGAGGTTAGTTAACATCGATTGTTAAAGAGATACTTATTTTTTAAACCAGGTACTTATGTCATACTGTTAGAGTAATAGTCGCAAGTAGTCTTGTAATCTGCCAGTTACTTCTACACATTAGAAATATGACCCTATCACTGTTAAACAAATCACTTAAGCACATGCTTAACTTTAAACATATGAATAGTACTATTGAAATCAATGGAATTACTCAAATGCTTAAAAAGTTTAGCGTGTGCTTAATGCTTTGCTGAATTGGATCTTACACCTAAGCAAAGTGGGTAAGTGGATGGTAGAATTTGATGCTTACTTTGCACAGGTGTAAGTATTTATGTAAGATACAAGGCAGCTGAGAATCAGGTCCCTTCATATGGTTTGCTGAATCCATTTCTCAGAATTTTCTTGTTTTACTTTTATCATTCTGTATAGACACTGACTTCTCTCTGAGCAGTCACATCAGCTTCCTATATTGCTGAGGACAATTTCTTGTTTCAGATTATTTTATATCTCTCAGTTATACTTGTAATTGTTTAAAGAATTTTTTTTAAAAGTATGCTTTTTTTAAAAAAAAACTATTCATTTAGATTGTTGTTTGGAATTGTATACACATGTGCAAACACACACATACTACCCAACAACTCCATTGTCCATTTTCTTCAGGAGACAAAGAAGAGGAAAAGAATCAAGCTTTTTCTACTTAAAAACATTACTGACAACACAAAATGGATTACATACCATAAATATATACACATGTGCATATACCTCTCTATATATTTATAGCTATGAAGCTTAAAAATTCTGTTGTTGCAAAGCAGTGAGCACCTTCCTGATATACCTTTAATTATGTAGTGTGTGTGTACATGTACATACGCACACACAGTTTAAAAGGTTCCAATTGTGGTTCAGCTAGACTTTTTAACACCTCATGAAAGCGAACATGATGAAAGTGCTTCTGATTTACAGTATGAGCATTTACTTCAAATGTTTTTAAACAAATGGATATTCATACCTACCACAGTCTAACAAACAAAACTTAATCTCAGGAGACTCTTGTAAATCAATAGCACATTACAAAACATACCTTGCTGAGCCATGTCAGTATTAGCTCCAATACACACCATTTTAACTCTTGTAAAAAGATATACAATAAAAAAATGAATGTGTATATTTACATAAAAAATATGGCAGGCAATTTATCCATATCTTGTAGTTTTTCAACAAAATGTGCAAATTTGTTCCTTTTCTCATTTTCTGAACAATCCACAGGATGAGGTTTAAGGGACTCCAGAAGCTGATGCACCTAGACAAAGTAGTGTTAATGATCTGATTTACAGTGCAAACTATATGTTATGGAGCAGGCTATAAACTCTGTTATCTGAGGCAACTATCCTTCCTAATATCTTTATTCAAGGGAGTCAGAAATTCCAGACACTAAATTATGTGCTTGTTTTCCATTAGAGTGTGTTGGTCCCTCACCACTTACTGAATCCTAAATTCTAATTCTGGCTCAGTCACTGATTAGTCAGGTCACTTCACCTCTTCCATCATTTTCCCATGTTTAAAATGGGGATAATACTTACAGGGTTATGTGATTATTATTCAGGGCCAAATTCTGGAACGCTTGCTCAGTGTAGTCCCACTGGCAACAATGGGGTCACAATGATGTAGTTTAGGACACAACCTGACCCAGTATATTCATAATACAGATACAAGTTCTGGTAATCACAAAAGATTTCAGCAAGTATTGAGTTTATTTGTATTTAAATTTAGGAATTTAACAAGTCCAAAAGATGGTACAAAGTAATGATTCCTAGTCGGTCTTAAATGAGTGCAAACACAAAATTTGGTGAGACCTGAAAAAAATCAGAGGGTGCACAATAAAAATGTAAATGTTGTATGCAAATAAAGGTAATTTAAAACTCCAGCTTTCTGTTTAAACTTTCTATCTATTTAGGTTTTTATAAGGTCACCCATAATTGTGGCAGCAGTATACAGCCTATGGATGGATCATTTGAGGACTCTGTGAAACTCAGATTAGTTTCAATAAGAATTCCACATGTAGACTGGAGCCTTAAACTGCCATATGAATGCTACATTATTTTGAATGTAAGAATCATTGCACTGTTAGACATTTTGTTGAAAATATCACATTTTAAAGAGATTTTGCTTTTTTGTATTATTCATTATTGTTTCACTTGTCCTCCATCCACTGCCTAATGTTACTGCTTTTTATGGTATATCCACTGGTGTATCTTGCCGTAATTCGAGGGTGGATTCTCTTCTCACTTATACAGGTTTTACACTGGTGTGACTCCACTGATTTCAAGAGATGCTTTTAATTTATACCTGTGTAACTAAGAGTAGAGTGAGGCCCTAGATTGTGACCTGCTAGGAATAGAGATTTTCTGTTCTGTGTTTGTAAAGTGTTTAAGTGTGAATATAATCTAAATAATAATAATACTTAATACTTAATAATAAATAAATATAATTAATCAGAAAACTACTGGAAACATTCCCACTACCTACAGTTTGCTCAAAGGGATTCAAGAATGCACCAAGATAAGAAGTGTACTAAAGTAAAGTAGGGCCAGTGAGAAGGCATTAAACACAAAAAGTGGGATTTTTAAAACTATCTAAGGAAGTCAGGACTCCAGCTCGCACAATGGCAATTATATGACTCATTCACTTGAGTACTTTTGAAAATCTCACTCAAATACATTAGAAACACCACTGATATTAGGAGCCATCAGAACTGCTTTCAACTATTAACAAAAGAAACAGCAAAAAGTTAGTTTTAATAACTTAGGGGATACTTTTGTTTTGAGGTAGCAGGAAAGTTTGGTTAATTACAATATTAATATTGTATTTACACTTCAAAAGGGGTCACACTTCTGACATTTTTAGTTACCTTCTCTCTTTGGCCAAGTATAATCCAGTTGATTAGTTCTTTCTTCAACTCCTGTTCATAATTTTTTGCATCTGCCTTTGTGATTACTATTTTATTCTTGAAAGAGGTAAATTCCTCAGGATCTAACTCCTTGAAAACACCAGCAATAAAAATAATAGCAAACTGCTCTCTCAGGATTTTCAAAAAATATAGTCCATTCACAATTGTGTATACCTGTAATCTTGGGCACTCTTCCCAGACTTCTGCCATCATGTCATATAGCTGCATACTCTCTCGTGGAGAGAAGGCAATGTCTGAAGGAATGCCATAGTTCTCAATCTATATGTACGTAAACAAAAAATCAGAATAATTTTTTTTTGGTTAATGTTGTTAATATAAGAGCTGATAAAACAATTTTGGCTCTAGTATTATACTTACATGTCTGACTGTTAATGCAGCACATGGGTGATAGTGATCAATGACAAAATCATTATCCTTGAGAAAACACACATACTTTTCCAGATCATTGTATCTCTCTCCATGTAGTACTGTATATAGAAGCATAAATTTATTTATGAACTGCATCTGCGCTTGTTTCTTTTAAAAATTAAGGCCCCCATTCTATAAAGATTTTTACTTTGATGGAACTATCCACAGTTCATAAACTTTAGCACATGTAAGTCATTGCAGGATTGGGGCCACAAATGATATTTTCTATATTTAAAAATATTCTGATACAGACCTAGTCTAACTCTATATGATTGTTCTGTGTTTTGTAGTTTTTGCTTCCTTGTACATTTCCTGGCAGTTGTAGAAGAAGGGTTTTCTTCTATTGTACTTTCAGCAAGTTGCCAGTATCTTTTTACTGACTGTAGCCACCTAGAGTGCAAGAACAAAATAAAGGGAAAGCTTCTGTAAAAGAACTGAAAGAAAATAGGTAGGTGTATTTAGACCAGGTCAAAAGGCAATATATGTAAATATGTGGCTATGTTTTTAAAATCTGAGCCTCAGTTACATTCCTTGATTTTGTAGAAATATTGTGAAAACAACCTTTACAACTCCTTAACCAAACTTTCCTGCTACCTCAAAACAAAAACAAACAAACAAAAAAAAAACACCTTGAATTTTAATTTTGTTCTTGGAATGGGGAAGAAAGTTCAGCAAGAAAAAGGAGTTCTTATCTCTGCCAACTCAATCACCCGTGACTAGATATAGACAAGAAAACAACAAATATGGCCATCAATATAATAACAAATTACTGTTTTGTGTATGTATGTCTATATGTCTTTCCAGATCGGATATAGATAATCATGAAAATCAATTTCTGGCACTTCTCCAGGCAGAAGCAAGTACTGGGGTGTAGCCAGAGCTCGTTCCACTATCTCCTCCCTGCTCATGACAGTTGGTATCAGGGAGAAACCTCTGCTCTCTCCACCACAGCTGGAGTCACAATGTGAGCTGGGCCAAGTAGAGGTATTGGGTCTTACCAAGTAAGAGCTGTAGCAATCCAGCTTTGAACCAGATATTTTTTAAATAAACATGAATATTTTCACCTATGTTTCATGCTGTACTCTCTGAAGTAATTTTGTCCCGTCCAATTTATATAATTCACATGCTCTTGTAAGTAAAGAAAAGTTCATGCTTACTCAGTAAGATGTTCAGGGTTACTGATAGTTGCAGAGAGAGCCAGAAATGGACATCGAATCATAACCAGGAGGTGCTCCCAAACTTCTGCTCCAATTTCCCCACCAAGACAATGTACCTATATATATATTTATGAAAAAAAATCAGCTTGAAACATGGAATGACATTTCAATGAAAAAATAACTTTCTTCATAAAATAAGTGCCAAAAATCCAGAAAGTGCCGCAAGTGTCATTAAGGGCCCACTCCTATGCCCACTGAGTGCTTCTAATGACTTCAGTGGTATAGGATCAGATCTGAAGGACTCAACATTATATTCACTTTGCACCCAAGCCTCCCATTGACTTCACTAGCAGTGTTAGATGCATAAGGAATATAGAATCTACTCCTAAATTGCATGCTCAGTGTCAGATTTGGTGAGATTTATCATTTAAATTTGTTCCAAAAATTTTGGTACATTTCTATGCAGTTATAGAGGCACTATGAGGGTCAACGTGGAAGTGGAAGAATTTATGTCTTGAAAATTAAGAAGTTTACAGCTATATTCCCAGAGATGGGTGTTGACTATTAATAACAGATATTTTGAAAAATGCAGTCATTGGTTCTTTCTTTCAAACATTTCATAAATTAACTAATTTTATTTCTGTTAAAAGACACCTACCTCATCAAATATAACATATCTTATTCTTTTGACCCAATCCTGGCGATGAGGAGATAGCAACAAGATTTCTAAACACTGAGGCACCGTCACAAGTATCTGAAAAGAAATGTTTGTGACCTACTACTTCTAAGCCTATGGACAAATGAACTGTAAAAAAACCCATAGCATTCATTATTGAAAAGGAAGGGTAATAATAAATGTATAGTGTCAGCAATGAGGACTTGCAGCTGTATCGGCTTAGTTTCTGGGCTGCCTATGAACACAGCTGACCCACACCAGGGATACTTGATTGACTATGCCACCTGATTGGCCAAGTCATCAAGTCAGCTCCTAAGCCCAACAGCAACAAGTGATCTCTGGCTGTCCAATGCGTATGCTCATAGCTGTGATCTCACTTGTGCCTGTCTTGCTCCATCTTTTCTAGGCCTTCTTGCCTACTGATTCTGACCACAGTCTTTGGTTCCTGACTCTAGCTCTGACCTCTGGCTCCAGCCACTAGGCATGACCATCCATATCCCAGTGCATGACATACTTGCCTGATCCCCAGATATACAAGATATAAATAAACTTTAAGTTTAACCTGATCCACCATGCACTAATGCTATTATGTATATGAGAGTCACAACATTTGGCTAGAGTGACCACTGCAACAAGATCTCTAGATACTGCATGTAGTTTATGGCTTGTTTCACTTTTTCCCTGAACAAGGATACTACTTTGGGATTGAGCCCAATATGTGTTACAGATATCAAAAAAGCTTTGGCCTACTTCTGCTGGAATAATTAAAAAATGCAGTTCTATTTATTATATTTTATGTGTTTTTAAAAGTAGTGTTCTTTTTGTGGAAGAACATCAGCACAGGAATAAGTCCTCAAATGCAATGCAGTGTAAATATCACTTGTGAAAGAATAATGAATATGGATGTTGTTTACTTTATGGCAAAGCTAACAGTGGTTCTAAAACTGTAATGGCCATGGTAGTACTATAGCTTAACTATCATGTTCAATAAATGTGGTCCTATCTAGATATCTTAGGGTTTTATAACGCTGCCCATCACCACTGCAGCTGAGTACCTTCCACATAAAATCAATAGCAACAGTGAAGTCCCTAATGGACTTTAGAGAATCTCCTCCTTTTTCAGGCGGTTTTCTGTTTGGGGGGTTGGGATATTTAATAAGCTTGGCTATAATAGTACTACACCTTGACTTTCAGTTTAAAGCATCCACAGAAGTTGTTTTCAACAAAGACAGCAAATCCATCCATAGGTTTTTTTTTTGCCAGGATCAATCTAAATCCTACAGTTTGCACTCTTAGAGGCTATTAGCTGTGTGACTGGAGTCATATCAAGAACCCCAGTGTGGTTTTGGTGATGGATGCTGAATAGGAAAATGGTGGGAATGAAGACTAGTGGGGATATACGGCTTGGTGAGGCTACTGAAAGAGAGGCTGGTGTTCATGGGAGTTATTAGGGGTGGGAGATATTGAAGGCTCTGGCAGTGAGAAGAACTGTGCTAGTGCTAAATGGGCTGTATTTCTCCATCCTCTTTCAATTCCACACACAGCCTTCTGTGGGCTCCACACTTTCTTGTGGCACCTCAATCTGGAGCTCAGCACTATACAGAAGGTTAGGGGTTGAGCATGTGGAAGAGAGAGTCTGAGTTTGCACTGGAGTTGGGTTGTACAGCAGCAGCAGGAGAAAAGAAGGGATCAGAGACTCTCTTTCATTTCCCTATCCTTGCACTTGCTGGGTGCTAATGCCTGAAGGATTTTGATTGGTTTTCTTTCTGTATTTCTCAACTACAGCATACAATCAACCAAAGGCCCCCGCATGACCAACAGGAAGATTGTGCTCTACAAGTAGAGAGTTCCTAGTAGGCAGGATGGAACCTTGGGCTCAAGTAACTAAGATTTTTTCTAATCTTTACATGGTTATGTCAACGTTATTATAATCAAAAATAAACTTTCTGAGAAGTCAATTAAAAGCACAAAAGTCACAATTTAAATGAATTTAGCATGCAGTAATACATCAAAATACTGTACCTGACAGTTCAGGGTATCATGGCGATAATCCCTTGTGAAAGTTCCGCCTACTACTAATCCATGAGGCAATGTCTTGGTGAACCGATTGTATATAGTTCCCATCACTTGGTTTACAAGAGCCTAGTCATTATTATATAAACCAGATCATTAATAAAGCTGCTAGAAAATGTACATCTACATTAGTATGGTGCACTGAGATGTGCAGAGGCTTCACAATTTTTGACACCAATATTAATTTAGATTAGCAATAGAAGTTTAGAGTACTATAACAACATTCATTTTTTAGTTTTATTCATAACTGATACTGAAGAAACTTGATATGTGAATTGGTGTATATAATATTAATTCTTGATTTTTCCTCTTTTTGCAAAAGTTTAAAACACAGATCACATTCTACAGAATGTTTCCAAAAATCAGACTCTGAGGGTGCAGGCAAAATCTGTGTGCACAGATTCTTTATTTGCAAATGAAAATGCCATTGGGATTCCTAACAATCATAAATGTGTACAAGATTTGATTTGACATGCAGTATTGAAAAACTGCACATGCACTAGATGCATCATATATGCACTGAATGTACATTCCTATGTTTCTGTATTTTAATTTCCAGACTTATAACTGTTAATGCTAAAAATTAGCTATGAGAGGAATATAAAACCCCAATCTTCATGGTTTAAGGCCATTTCTAACTATCTGGGATTAGGATAAGAACCTCATAAAAATTATCCTACATTTGCCTATAATTGGGATTCTTGCTTCTTTCTCTGAAGCATTTGGTGCTATGACTATCAGAGACCATAAATTTGATTAGGTTGACCTTGGGTCTGATCCAGCAGGCAATTACTAGGTTCCTATGTTTTTTAATACTCTGATCAAATGCTTCTTTCAGCATTGTTTAGTGCTTTCCACCTTCAAAGTGCTGTATGAACATTAACACAAACTAAATTCTGTATATCAGATGGGATATTTCTAAATATGTTTAATTAAAGTAGATATGTCTAATTAAAACAGACATATATAATCTAAATCAGTTTAAATAATCACCAAAATTGTTTGTAATCATATTGGGAAATACTATAGTCAACATACAAAATACGTAATTAAATATAGCCATACCTTTGTTGGTGAAACATATACAACTACTCCTTCATTGCTCTCTTTCAGAACTTTCTCCATACAATAATATGATGCATACGTTTTCCCTGATGAAGTAGGTGCAACAATCACTGCAGACTCATTATTGTCTACAACATCAAGAAGCTCTCGCTGGAGATAAAACAAATCATTTATTTCAAGATATTTCATTATATATATAGATTTTAGATTGATATGCTTAATATCAGTATTATAAAGTTCAAAATATTTTTCTCTGCTGCTGCAGTAGTGTTATATTTTTTCCATCACACTTTGAATTTTAATTGTAAACTATTTTTTTTTCTGTAATTGTGCTTGGAAAATGCACTTGGGTTTGATTTGATTTGAACTGAATATGAGAAAGTTTTCAGTTCAAAAGTGAACTTTTCCAAAAAAAAACAACAAAATATGAACCAGTCAGTCAGATTGTATAATTTTAGAAGCAAAAAAGTCACCGTTTTCTCTGATGCAGTCATTGTTTCTTATGTCAAAAATGTTATACTAGTAATGCTTAACCACACAGCCCAGAACTCCCCCCAACTCCCACTCCCAAGCATTTCATTATTCTTCTCCCCACTCTACCAATGACCTTCAGAAGTTGGCCAGGGTGGAGTTTGGAGGGAGGAAGTGGCAGCACTGACAATCTTTTCCTCATTCCCAGCATATTTGTCATGTTTTATGTTGCTCCTCGAGCAAGTGAAATTTTTGCGGGTGTGAACATGGGAAATGATCAAGCTGTTTCTGATTCAGCCTTTCTCCCCCTTTCTACTGATAATATGGAGAGAGCTATGTTTGCTGAGGAAACAGAGATGTTCCTTCAGGATACGCAGCAGCTCAGATCAACTGTTCTTTTCCTAGAGACAGGTAGATGGAGAAGGGCAGCCAATCTAACAAGGATTTACCCATAGACTAGGCGTTTTCCCCCCAACAAAAAATTGTTTCTCTGCAGTGTAAACCCAGAGATTTGACAGGTTTTCTTATCCTTGGACCATTGAAAGCTTTGGGTGTACAAGGAATGGGGGATTGTTTCCCAGACAGTCCAATGAAATAGTTAAATGTAAAGCCACATTACAGTGTATTTGTTACAGATATTGTGTAAATAAGTAATAACACAGTAAATGCACTGAAATTATTATTCTCCACCCTGTGTAAACAAAAAAAAAAAGTTTGCTCTTCACTGGTACATTTCTAATTGTCTTTCAATAAATAACTTAAAATTAAAACTCAGATTATGCATGAAAGTGTATCATATTACAATTATTATTACCAATGCACACAAAGTTCCAGAGGTATTCTTGTTACTTAACAGACAGGTAAAAAATAATAGGTTCCTGCCCTGAGGAGTTTAGATTCTAAGATCCTCATCTCACATGAAGATCTGTGATTGCAGTCTTTTACCATGCAGAGTTTCACTGCCTTTCACAGGACATCACTGCGTTGTCTCCTGGGACACCATATGGCAGAGGTGGGCAAACTACGGTCCACGAGCTAATTTTGCCTGGCCCCCCGAGCTCCCGGCTGGGGAAGCTACCCCCAGCCCCTCCCCTGCTGTTCCTCCTCCCCCGCCTTCCTTGCTGTCCCGGAGCTTCAGTGTGCCATGTCCAGGAGCTGCCTTGGACAGCGCTGCAGCAGCGTGGCTTGTGGGGGGTAAGGTAGGGTGACCAGCTGTCCCAATTTTATAGGGACAGTCCTGATTTATGGGTCTTTTTCTTAAATAGGTTCCTATTACCCCCCACCCTCTGTCCCGATTTTTCACATTTGCTGTCTGGTCACCCTAGGGTAAGGTGAGCTCCTGCCACGCGGCCTGCCAGAGCTCGCAGCCCCACCCCGTTACCATGCCGTTCCCGCATCCCCTGGAGCCTCTGCGTGTCATGTCAAGGCACAGCCCTGTACAACGCTGCAGCGGCATGGCTCTGGCAGGGCCTGAGCTGCCTCTGGGAGCGGTGTGGTAAGGGGGCTGGGCTGCGAGCTCCAGGAAGCCAAGCAGCAGAGCTCAGGCCCTGCCGGAGCCACGCCTCTGCAGTGTTGTCTAGGGCCGCATGTTGTCTGAGGCTCTGGGAGAGTGGGGAGTCGGGGGGTAAGTGGCATGGTAAGGGGTGGGGGGGGGGGGGAGTTCCGAGGGCAGTCGGGGCAGGGAGCAGAGAGAATGGGGGTTGGATGGGGCAGAGGTTCTGGGGAGGGCGGTCAAGGTCCGGGCTGGGGGAGAGAGGGTTAAATAAGGGGCAGAATGTCCTGGGAGAAGTCAGGGGACAGGGAGCAGGTGGGGTTGGATGGGGCAAAGGCTCTGGGTTGGTGGTCAGGGGATAGGGAGTGGGGGCGGGGTTGGGTAGAGGATGCGTCCCAGGGTGGTGGTTGGAGTGGGTTTCAGGAGGGGGCGTTCAGGGGACAAAGAGCAGGATGGGTTGGGTATTCTGAGAGAGGCAGTCAGGGGCAGGAAGTAGGTGGGGGTCAGGTAGGGGGCGGGGCCTTCCCCACCCGGCCCTCCGTAAAATTTTGGAACCCCAGTGTGGTCCTTGGGCCAAAAAGTTTGCCCATCCCTGCCATATGGCCTTGGGAGTTAGAGCTAGCAGATCCCAGTGCAGGACTGGGGCTTAAAGTAGCATAAGACAGAAAGTAGCATAAGACAGTAAACAAAGGATAAAAGGAGATAAATGAGAGGATAAGTTACAACAGTGAGAGAAATTAAATATGTTTATAATCATGTATGACTCACATTCATTGCTTTTTTAAATTTTGAAAGAAAACCTTGACAGGATCTCTAATCACACTATTTTAAAATATTTTACATGTAATATTACCTGCCATGTGTCTGGTATAAAATGCTGTACTCTGGGATCTGGATCTTTCCTCTCTTCTCTGAACAAGTAACAGCCCATATACTGTAGTTGAAAACGAGCTGCTCCCATCTTAGTAGTATATTTGGCTATCTTCTCATTGTCACTTTCTATTATCTACAAGGTCAAATTAAAACTCAAGTCAGATTTAGAATTAGGGATAGAGTAATTGAAAATGGCATCTGGCTTTTGCATTGTAGAACATTATACAAGCTTTGAAAAATTAGTTTGATTTGTGCTAAAGAGGCGGGGTGACTTTCAGACACTTCCATACCGAAGATCGTACAATGCTGGCTTGAGCAATGCATGAAATCATAAAAGTCAATGGGAATTCTACATGCAGATGTAGTGAGAATGTGACCATAAATTTTGAATGGATCTGACAGTTATCAGCAAAGTCCATGTACTCTAAGGCAAGCTGAATATACATCTTCATTTATCTGCTACGGAAAGATTTGATTCCCCAAGTGTTATTCACTGTTAAATTGAAGACTGAAGTAATACATGAAACAAGTATGAATGGCTGCAGTTATGTCTCCTTGCAGACAGCCTAAAACAACAGCTCATACTGTATAATTGCATATCAGCTATGTTTTATGAAGAACTGAATAATTTATATAAATTTTTGTTGAGATTCTATTTTATATAATTCTGTGAGGTTTAGCACCATCTTGTTCCTGACCTACAATGTTACAATGCAACACTTGGATGCTATAAGTCACCAATGTAAAGTAACACATTGGGAAGTTGGCTTCAACTGGACTAGGTTCAGGCCCAGTGTGTGTAAACTGTCAGGAAATGGGCACAAGTGCCAAATTAATCTTGTACCACATTTAATTATGTTCTGTAAAAATTAATTGTATTCTATAAGAATTACCTGGCTAGACAAAGAGCATGCCAAATTCTCAAATCCAAGGTATGTCAGACATCTGGACAACTTTTCTACATGTGACTTCTTTAATAGTTCCTGGTATTTTTCAAGAAGTATGTGAATTCTCCTCATAACTTCGACAGCTATGCTTAAATTTCTTGAATTTGTGCCTAAAATAAATAAAGGAACTATTTGATATATGATCAAATCATCAGGAGCTCTTCCAATCTACCCTTCAGTTTTGGAAATAGACCTCACTCCTCCAACAATGTGTGCAATGGTTTTTAAATTTTATTTTATTTTTAAAAGATCTCAGGAGAGGTGGCATGGTTCTTTCCCCATGCCTGGACTATGTGACTGGACTATGTACAGACAAAGCGCGCCAGCTGCCCACACAGACCCAACCTACAAGGGGTCAGGGTGTAGGCGTCTGGCCTAGTGGTCACTGCTAGGTTGGTGTAATCAAATCAAGGATGGCCAGAAGGCAGTAGTCTGCAAGCAGGTACCAGTGTAATTGCTACAGCTGGACTCACTAGGCAAATGTCAAGGTCAGAGTCAAGCAAAGGTCAAAGATCAGACGTCAGCAGTAGTTATCAGGCTGGAATCAGGAGACGAGAGTCTAGGTCAGAGTCGACTAAGAGTCTTGTGGCACCTTACAGACTAACAGGCGTATTGGAGCATAAGCTTTCATGGGTCGTCAGATGCATGCCATCTGATGAAGTGGGTATTCACCCATGAAAGCTTATGCTCCAATACGTCTGTTAGTCTATAAAGTGCCACAGGACTCTTTGTCGCTTTTACAGATCCAGAGTAACACGGCTACCCCTCTGATACTAGGTCAGAGTCAAAGACCAGACTGAAGACCAGAGATCAGTTACTAGGCTGAAGTCAAGGTCAGAGACTGGAGATTGGAAACACAAGGCAAGGTCTAGAGCCACAGCAAGTTAGATGTCTGCTTGGTTGTTAAGACACCTCCCTAGGGCACCTTCCAAGATAGAATAGTAAGCATGGGCTAATCAGAGAGGTATAGGTTGATATTGCTCTGGCCCCTTCAGGACGTACTTCCTGTGGCACCTAATCTCCATAATACTCTTTAGGTGCAGCTTTACAGAGGCTCCTGGTAGTGTTGTGGGGACGTTAACTGCCCCAGGCTCTACAGACAAGTCCAGTCACCTTCCATTGCACAACTCACCTCAGTGAACAGCTTATGCATTCTTCTAAATTTTGTATGGTGAAATCATCATTTTATGTTAGTAATGTGTGCCTACTGCTTGGTGATATAGGAAAACAGTTACAACATAGTTTAAGGGGGTAATTTAAATCTGACTCATGGCATCCCGAATTTGTCAGTATGGGGCTAAAATCTGGCCAGCAATTGAAGAGAGGCTTAATTCTCCCCAAATGGATGCATATGCATACTTCAAAATTAGCATTACTATGTGCCTTTATTCTAACTGTGAAAGTCTAATGAAAGCTTTGGGAGGGGGGACTGGGGATGCAGGATGCAGAATGATCGTGGCCCAAAATGAATTCAGAAAAAATACCTTGGTTTCTGCAGTGTTCCTTCCAAACTTCTAAACAGACATGCAGTCCTGCCATTTCTGCTGTAAATTTCACAGAATTACTTTGACATGTCTTGAGGAAATTCTCCAGTCTATTTATTCCACAGGTAAAATTCTCTTTAATTTCCCTTTCTATTGACCCAGATAAGGCCTTCCATTGGTCCTGTTCTTTCTTCTCTTCTTTAGCTTCTAGTCGCTTCTTGTTTTCCTCTGCAATTATTTCTGCTTTACTTTTCTACAAAAAAATAATAAAGATATACAGAACTAAATACCAATGTGTGCAAGCAGTATGAAAAATGTTGTAAGCCTTGAGCCCAATCCTTGGAAGTAAATGGGAGTTTTGCCTGAATAACGACTGACTGCAAATTATAGGATTATGCCCCATTTGTGTGTTGTGTTTTGGTTTGTATTTTGTTTAAAATAGTACTGAATTCGGTGCAAGTCATAATTTATTGGTAAATACTTGTACATGTTTTACAAAAAAAGAGGCTTATTCAACAAATCATACTAAAAGTATATGAAATAGTTCTTTAACTTTCTAATATCTAATAAAGAGACACAAACATGTAAAATGAAAAAGATGGTATAAGTCCCAACTTGAAGGCATTTATTTTAAGCCTAAAAAATGAAAATTCTAATTGTAATTCCAGGTATTTCAGTAAATTGAAGACAATTAGGGACCTAATCAAATGCCCACTGAAGTCAATGAACAGATTCTTGGGGACTTCAATGGGCATTTGATCAGGCCCTAAATCTGTACTTCATACTGAATGATACAAAATGGTAAGGATATTTTAACTAAGAAATACAATATTAACTACAATTGCTCAATCTTGTCCATTAACATGCAGGTACACTTTTTCATGTATCCTGTGAAATCAGAAACAGTGCATGTATTATTCTAATCAGCAATTTAATATGGAATAGTGCTTGCAGGATCAAATCTTTCTTGATATATAAATGCAGACATTAGTAGGGAAAACACAGGGAAATCAAAATCAGAGAACTTTTAGATTTTGCATTGGTTAGAAATATTTTCTCAAAACAAACACAAACTGATGTCCTCTATTGCCATCCTTTTCACCTCAAATGTTAGTACTAGCCATGAGGCCAACTAAGACTTGAGACTTGAACCCACAAATTGTAGCTCAGAACCAAGAGTACTGTATTCAACTGTACCCTATTGACATTAATTTGATCCACAAACAGTGACATAGAAGATGTGTCATACACATGTATTTTTCAAATTTGGAATATTCATATGAGCCACCTGTGTCATGCGTGTGTTTGTTTCAATCTTTTTATGGCTATTTTGCTATAGTTTTCAAGCAGCATATTTAAACAAACCTCAAGAACCTCATTCAATTTTTAAACTGATTATTTCTGAAAAGGTTCTGTAAAAAGCCAACCCTACCTTACATTTATTTTTTGTTTCCTACCCAATCACATATTAATTGCATAGGTCTACAAAATTAAAGCTTCCTATATCATTTTACTGCTCCAGCTCCAAACACAGCTACTTGTTTATATTTCTGTCACAGGGATAAAAATGGGTTAATACTAATTACCAATTAAATGTAGGATGCAAGGATGGTTTTTTCCTTCAATAAAAATTACCAATGATTGACAAATGAAAAATCCCAGGTAAGTATTCTTGACCAAAGCAACTACAGCAGAGGGAAAAATCTTAGCCTGGATAGCAGAAAGCATAGGTATGCTATGGAACAACTTAAATATGCTTACAAGTAATTTTTTTGTCTTTGTGACAGCAGCCTTAGTGCTTGTGGGAACCAAGGGCACATCCACCTGGCTTACAATTGTCTTTGAAATGTTGCCCTCCAACGATCTTCCATAAAGTCGATAAAAAGACTGTAACTTTTGTATGTCTCTTCTTTCTTTTGGATCTTTGGACTTTGCTACAGGAAACAAAGATAATTATTTTTGACTTATAAAGTAATTGGTGGAATTCCTATGTATTCATTTTTTGGCAAGAGATGAAAGCTCCAAATTTCGGCCTTGGATAAAATTTTCAAAAGTGTCCCAGGAATTTGAAAGGTATATAGGCATTTAACTCTCTTTAACACCTTTTCAAAATCTGACCCTAGCTGACATAAGAATTCAAGTCCCAGTTTCAGAACTGATTTATGTACTTAGGGCCAGATTCACAAAGGTACTTAGGCACTTATGCCCAACATTTGGGCATTTTCATAACTACTGCTCAACTGCTGCCAACTCCCATAGGTGCCTACATCCCCGTAGGTGGGCTTGTATAAAGTCACCTAAGTCCTGAATGCCACCTCACAGCTAGTGAGCTGCTCAGAATCCTAGTGCAAACCAAAGTCCTGGCAGCCCAGATGCAGAATTCTCAAACTATGTGAGAGTACATATATCTCACCAGCACATCTACAGGCTCAGGGCCAGCACAAAAGGCAGCATACTTGTGTATTTCCAGAGTACTACCATGGGATGTGGGAATACCAATAATCCAGTGGTTAGGCCTGGGATGTTGAAGACTCAAGCTGGGAAGCCGAGATGTTGGATACTCAAGTCCCTGCTCCAAATCAGTTGATTGATTTGGAGCAGGGACTTGAATATCCAACATCCCAGCTTCCCAGCTTGAGTCTTGTCAAGGGTTCACTCCCCACTCTGAACTCTAGGGTACAGATGTGAGGACCTGCATGAAAAGACCCCCTAAGCTTATTTTACCAGCTTAGGTTAAAACTTCCCCAAGATGCAAGTTTCTCCTGTGTCTGGAACAGTATGCTGCCACCACCAAGCATATCCCAAGAACTAGGGGCAGGGCTACTTGGAGCCCCCATCTTTCCCCAAAATCCCTCCCAAACCTATACCTCCTTCCTGGGAAAGGCTTGAGAATAAACCCCTTACCAACTTTCCTAGATGAGCCGATCCAAAGCCTGGATGGAAAAAATCAGTCAGATTCTTAAAAGGAAGACTTTAATTAAAGGAAAAAGAGAAAGAAAGAATGTACCTTTATAAAATCAGTGGGAAAACATTTTACAGTCACAAAAAGAATCAAAGAAAAAAACCCACACCACGAAGGTATCCCCCTCTGCTGAGTTTCAAAGTTACAGAGAAAACACAGGATATTTCCCTAAAAACCTGAGACATTCACAAGTGAGAAAAAAATATAAAATTTAAACCAACTTGCCTGGCTATTTACTTACTCCTTGTGCTGCTTAGAAATTTAGCAGTTGATGAAGAGAAGAAACTGGTCTGGCTCCTTTGAAATCCCCAAAGCGAACGAAAGAAAACAGACAAAGCACACAGACAAAAGCTTCCCTCCCCCTAGATTTGAAAGCATCTTCAGTTCCTATTGGTTCTTTTGGTCAGGTGTCAGCCAGGTTTCTTTTAGCTTCTTAACCCCTTACAGGTAAGCAGGCATTGTGGGCTACTTTATGCTTATGACAGTCTTCAACATCCCAGCCCTAACCACTAGGTTACTGGTATTCTGGGGGGACACACCACCCACCTATTGTTTGTGCTGGGCCTGCACCTGTATGCATGCTGGCAAGAGAGGCATTCTCTCACTTAGAATCCTGCTTCAGAGCCGCTGGGGTTTTGGCTTGCATTTGGACTTTGAGCTGCTCATTTACTATGGGATGGCATCAAGACTTAGGCAGTTTTGCACATGCCCACCTGTGGAAACTAGGTTCCATGAAGACTTAGGTCTCTACACAGCAGTTAAACAACTGTGGCTGGTCTAAGTCAGCTGATTCGTGCTTGCAGACCTCATATTACAGAGCTGTAAAATTGTGGCATAGACATCCGGGATCAGCCCAAGCTCTGAGACCCTGTTGATGAGTATGATCCCAGAGCCTGCACTTCGGCCCAAACATCTACAGTTTTATAGTCCCAAAGTCTGAGCCCTGAGAGCCAGAGTTAACTGAAGTGGGCCAGCCAGGTGTTTAACTGCTATGTAGACATATCCTTTGGGGTTAGGCAGCAGTTGGGTAGTAGTTTTGAGAATGTGAGTTGCACCAAAGAGGCATTTTGATGTGAATCTGGACTTTTTTGCCATTTTAGGTGACTAAATACTTTTAAAAATTGGTCCCAAAGCTATTATACTCCCAGTAATAAGTCATATACCACCATGAATCATTTCATATTGACCCTTACATAAATGTTCAAACTACAGTAGTAAAGACTTCTTATTAAGAGTGGCAGTGTTAAACAGTTTACACAAAGTTTACATTACAATAAATAATAATGAGAAGGTGTTACTTAAGCAGGGATAGAAAGATGGTTAAAACGACCTAGTAGTAAAACTTCATAGCAGCTGAAAGGTCTTGTCATGAGAAGAATGTAGTAGTTTCTTTTGAAGTTATATTCACCAGTGCTTTTCAAGTGGCTGAATATCAAGCAGCAATGCCACATGTCTTCTCTAGATCATATATCATAGAAATTCAGAGGATTTTTTTTTTAGAAAGCTGATTTAGAAGCCATTTTAAGTGCTCCTAATTCTATTACTTAACTGAAAAGTAAAAGTATAAAGCAGTTTATCTATCTGCTACATACAGCAACTGGGCTGGAGTAGAAAAAAGATGACTAATGTAACGGATTGTGGATTGAATTTGTCCAAAGCTGTTAAAGAACTTCCAACATCAATTATAATATGGCTTGAGACACTTATTGGTCAAAGCCATTTTCTGTTCTAGTTTATTCTGTTCTACTCTCATTCTTATCCTATGCTATTATCATGGCATCTGAGCTTCTGGCCACTTAGAGATATTCATGTTTAATCCTCACAAAACACAATCACTAGACATGTAAGCATAGCAGTGTACATATTAATTATGTAAATAGTAAAGTGATACCAGAGATGAATCTGAAGCATTGAGTTTACACTAGTTATTTTATAAATGAATTAAACTATCTGATAATAATCAAATAGAAGTCCTATAAAACTCCTCATAAGATATTTTATTCACTATATAATGCTCTGGCCGTTGGTAATTTTTCAACAGAGCAAGAGTTTTGTATACAAGTGTCTGGTAGCCCATCAAATGTATATTTCACTTGATAATACAGATGTGCAAATCTAAGATCAACGTTGAGTCCTGGTTTATTTTCTGTGTATGTAAAAATAGGAAAAATTGCCAGAAAATTAAGAAGTATACTAGTTATTTTACTTTCTAATGCTATTTTCATAGGGTAAATCTAGCCTTGCCCCCATTTGCACAGTCATCTTAACCCTTAGGCATATAAACTGAGTAGTTAAATACAGTTACCCAAACTGCAATTTTAAATACCAAATTGTATGTGTACATATATATTGTCTATGTGCAAATTTCTGCACAAGGGACATATTTTTGCACAAATTTTGCAAAAGGGAGCTTCATGAAAATATGGCTTGTAGCATTGATTTTGTCATAACTCCTTGGGCTATTCAAGATAAATTAATGTAATTGGGCAAAATATATTTAATATAAAACTAATTATTGCAATAATACCCATTTGAAGTATATTTATATAATATATGTAAAATTTTCTGGAATTACAGCAGTCTTTCCTCTAAATAAAACGTGATAACCTTGATAACAGCAGAGTTTTATCCAACTAAATGAGTAGGTCTTATGATTTTACCATCATTGCTGCACTTTGTTCTGTCATAATCATCACTGAGAGGCTTGCCTGAATGCCAGTGCCGAAGTTCATCAAATTCTGTTTGTTTAACAAGTGAAGTAACTGCAGGATCATTGCTGAAAAATACACACAGTATACACAGGTTTCAGAGTGGTAGCCATGTTAGCCATCAGCAAGGACTCTTCATTTTTACAGTATATACAGTGAAACCTATATATTTTTAGTTTTCTGGCACATCCTATAATAATAAGCCTTATACCCACTTAATTATAAACAAAATGTTTTGACATTCATTGTAATATCTAATACTGACTACAAGAGTATGTCATACCAAAGAGATCTTTTTGTTCACCTGTATATTCTTAATTCTTCTGTGGCAGGCACCAGATTGCTCATGACTTCCTTTAGCTCTAGTGGCTTCCTGTCCTTCCCATTTAATTCTTTATGAATTAATGAAGAATCATATAGCATAAGTCACAGAACTAATCTTTAATAGTTACCCATCTGTCTGACTTCATATTTGATGCTTAGTTTAGTGCAAATCCACACTTTTTGTCCACAGAAACAACTAAGTTCCATGCATAATTTTGTCAAAGCCACGAACTGGATTTGGGAGTCAGTACAGGAGGGGCACATCCTTTGTGTGTCACAGAATACAGCACTATGAGGACTCTCTGTGTGGCAATGCAGAGCAGGTATCTGAGCAAAGCAGGGGAAGACCCAGAAAGGGACAAATGAAGTGAATCTACTGCCACAAAGATTCTCCATTCACAGCAGTGGCTCGTTGAGGGTTTAAATGGCTACAATCCCCGACCACAACCACAGGCAATGCTCTCATTTGAATCAATTTGCATTCTGTGATTGGCTTCTATGGGATCAGTATCTGACCCATCAAGTACACATTTTATGGTAAACGCAGCTATTTGAAACTGTAGAGCAAACATTATCAGAGACTGTAATGCTAATAAACAACTGGATAAAGAATACAACATGGAGTCAGGATTTAGAGTCCGAGTCATCCTTACCCTGCACCGAATGTTAATATTTACACCAGTTCAAAGTGGAAGTAAAATACTACCTAAATGAACAGTAGCATTTTATGCTTCTTTGTACAAGTGTAAATAATGACGTAGATGCAGAGTAGTAAAGAATCAGCCCATAGCATCTCATTATTTAAAAAAGAAAAACCCAGACAAATGTCAAAAGAATGTACCTGCTTAAAATAGGTAAATCTGTCAAAACAGCTCCAGCATAATCTTCAACAAGCTCAGATTTCACTGGGATGAGCCCTATACTGGGAATTTCCTCCTTAGATTCTTTGCAGCATTAATGAAAATGTGATAAATACTGGTTAACTAAAATATACACTTTTATGTTATCTTCTGCAATTCCAAAGAAAAAGGTATATACAACATCCTGCTAATTTTTGTCAAGTGTATGTTATAAATCAAACTGTAACAAGAAATACAAGTTAAGTAATAATCAGTGATGTCAAAACAGAATTTGTAATATTATGGTATACACTTAATATAAATTATGAGTCTGATTGTATATGGCCTCTGTGTTGATTGACAAGAGATGTGGGGAACACAAGAGACCTCATTTTATATTATAAAAGGTCTTCTGGAGAGCACTGTGGAGTTTTAACAAAATATTTGAAAAGCTTAACCAAAGTTACCCTCAAGTATGGAAAGAATAAATGCCTGATAAAGATAGACAGGAAAGTCACAGATCTTGCAGCACAGTCCAGAGACAGGGGCTAAATGGTCCTTAAGCAACTTTGCATCCTTCTGATTCTGGGCTGCTATATGGCTCCCAGTGTAATTAGAATGCCCAGAGGGCATGTCTAGGTTGTATCCTCCCAGTGCTGCCTTATGGGCTGCAGCACTGTCTGGAATCTCCACAGCACTGTTTGCTATAGACCTACCCATGCCATACCTGTCCCTGTTCCAGCTCTGCCCCCAGAACGCCCCACATGCCATGGCTTTTGAGGAAGTCCTCAAGAGATAGCCTTCTTGCTGTCTACCACAGTGCCTGCACATTGAGACAGTTCATCCCCAGACTGAAACAGGAATTTTAGATTATCATTTTTTTACTCTGCTTTAGCTCTTTTGCCAGCATACAGGGCTCGGTTTGGGGGCTGGGGCTGAGAATCAAACCCATCCTGGCCCCAGTAAAGTCAATAGCAAAATTCCCATTGACTTCAATGGGGCCAGGATTTCATGCACAGGGCCTAATCAGACTCCTTTTGGCATCAAATGGAAGTTTTGTTACTGGCTTCAATGAACAGACCCATAAAGTCATCAATTATTAGAAGGGAAAGCTCATAACTGTATAGCACTTTGACTATGTAAAACATTTTATAACTGTCAATTATTATTATGCTTATACCAGTCATTTTTATACAGTTGTTAGTACCTTTAAATAGCATTTGTTTCTGTTCAAGAAACAATTGTGAGGTGGTTCTCACTGGGAAAGCATCTCCAAAATCACAGCTGGCAGCTAATTTGGTTACAGTATTCCACAGATACTGGTATTCATTCTTCATTTCTTTGCCCAAATCCAAATTAAATCCTATGCAAGAAAAAGAAAAAGAAAAATGAGATTTTACAATGAAGTTATCTGGTAAAGGGATTGCCTCTTTATCTTCATTTATACAGCATCCAGAACAACATGGCCCAATTCTGACAGTGTCCTTTGGGTATTACAACAAGGCAGAAAGGGTGCAGTCACAATTGTTGGTAGCCATGGATATATATAATGTATCTAAATATGGTCAGGAAAATGTATTGGGGAGTATGCAAATAGCAATTTTAGGCCTCAGTCCTGCAACTGAAGCCCATGAGATCCTGCATAGAGATGAGAATTCTCCCTCAAAAAGGTTTATTGCAGGATCTGGTCTTTAGAAAATTCCCTTTATTCCCCAAAGAATAATGGATGATGTTCTAAATGCCAACTATTGTTATATGCCCAATTTATACTTTCTTTGACATTTCCTTCAAGATTGTTTGAATTAGATATATGCATCAGAACTGCATCTTTAGATTGGATTTATTTTACTGCATAAATTGCTTTAATGTGCCCAAATTACCATTCCCATGGAGAAACCTTTGGAAGAGGGTGTCAGAGGAGCAGGAAAACTCCAGAAGAAGTTCCTGCTACAAAGCTTCATCCTCAACCTTTTGTGTTGCCAGCTCTCACAATTTTATTGTTAGTCTCCTGATATCAGATGGTTTTCTTAAAGCTCAAGCTCCCACATTCATGTGATTTCATGACATCTCAATTTCATTTTTTAAAGTTTCTAGCCCTCATAGTTACTCTTATGAAAATTGTCACAATATCTTTAATGTCTATATAGAGCAGACAGAACACCAGTTTTTAAAATTTTATTTGAAACAGAAGGATTAAAAATAAAACTTCCTGGGATTTTGCCCTGCAACTCCAATGACTCAAGGATCAGAACCTGCTCCCTACTCTGGCTTCTTTGAGCTACTCTGACAAAACAAAACAGGTGAGAAAACTTGCCAAATCAAAAAGGAATCCCCCAACATCTGTTGGAAAAATAACATGTCAGGGCACAGATTAGGCAACAAGTTCTTGGAATGTATGGAGATATTTTTTTTAGTTCAGAGGGTGGAGCAAGCTACTAAGGGAGAGGCTGTCTAAATTTGATTTTGACAAATAGGGAGGAACTGGTTGAGAATTTGAAAGTGAAAGACAGCTAAGGTGAGTGTATTCATGAAATGGTAGAGTTCATGATTCTAAGGAATGGTAGGAGGGAAAACAGCACAATAAAGATAATGGATTTCAACAAGGCAGACTCTAGCAAATTCAGGAAGCTGGTACGTAAGATCTCATGGGAAGCAACTCTAAGGAGAAAAACAGTTCAAGAGAGTTGGCAGTTTTTCAAAGAGACATTATTAAGGCCAGAAGAGAAAACTATCCCACTGCGTAGGAAAGCTAAGAAGTATGGCAAGAGACCACTTTGGCTTAAGCAGGAGATCTTCAATTATCTGAAACTCAAAAAAGAGTCCTACAAAAAGTAGAAACTAAGTCAAATTACAAAGGATGAATATAAACAAACACAAAAGGATGTAGTGAAAAAAAATTTAAAAAATCCAAGGCATAAAGCAAGATTAAACTAACTAGAGATATAAAGCATAACAAGAAAGCATTCTATAAACACATTAGAAGCAAGAAGAAGACCAAGGACAGGGTAGGCCCATTACTCAATGGGGGTCGAGGGACAGACAATAACAGAAAATGTGTAAATGGCAGAAGTGTCAAATTACGTTTTTGTTTTGGTTTTCACTAAAAAGGTTAGTAAAGATTGGATGTATAACATAGTGAATGTCAGTGAAAATGAGATAAGATCAGAGGCTAAAATAGGGAAAGAACAAGTTAAAATTATTTAGACAAGTTAGATGTCTTCAAGTCACCAGGGCCAGATGAAATGCATCCTAGAATACTCAAGGAGCTAACTGAGGAGATATTTGAACCATTAGCGATTATCTTTGAAAGACAGGAGAGATTTCAGAAGACTGGAAAGGGGAAAATATAGCACAACCAGAGGTATTATAGACAAATCAGCTTAACTTGCTTACTCAGAAAGATAATGGAGCAAACAATTAGGCAATCAGTTTTCAAATACCTAGAAGATAATACATATGATAAGAAAGAGTCAGCATAGACTTGTCAAGAACAAATCATGTCAAACCAACCTGATAGCTTTCTTTGATAGAGTAACAAGTCTTGTGGATGGGGGAAAAGAGTAGATTTGGTATATCTTGACTTTAGGAAGGATTTTGATACTGTCTCGCATGACCTTCTCATAAAAAAAACTAGAAATACAAACTAGAAGGAGCTACTCTAAGATGAGTGCATAAGTGGTTTAAAACCATTCTCAGAGAATGGTTATCAGTGGATCACAGCCAAGCTGGAAGGGCATATTAAGTGGGGTCTTGCAAGAATTAGTTCTGGGTCTGGTTCTGTTCGATATATTCATCAATGATTTATATAATGGCATAGAGAGTACACTTATGAAGTTTATGGACAATACCAAGCTGGAAGGGGTTTCAAGTGCTTTGGAGGATAGGATTAACATTCAAAATGATCTGGACAAACTGGAGAAATGGTCTGAAGTAAACAGGATGAAATTCAATAAGGACAAATGCAGAGCACTCCACTTAGGAAGGAACAATCAGTTGCACACATACAAAATGGGAAATGACTGCCTAAGAAATAGTACTGCAGAAAGGGATCTTGGGTCCTAGTGGATCACAAGCTAAATATGAGTCAACAGTGTAACATTGTTGCAAAAAAAGAAAACATTATTCTGGGATATATTAGCAGGAGTGTTGTAAGCAAGACAATTGCTGTAAGTAAATTGCTCTAAGTGGGTAAAAAAGTTCCCATACCGCTTGCAGAGATTTCACCACTTAAGAAAGAAGTAATGAAGTCATTGTGTATAGTTCTCTGAAAACATCCACTTAATGTGCAGTGGTAGTTAAAAAAGTGAATAGAATTTTGGAAATTATTAAGAAAGGGATAGATAATAGGACAGAAAATATCTATATACCCATGGTATGCCCACATCTTGAATACTGCAAAAGTGACAAAGAGTCTTATAGCACCTTTTAGACTAACAGATTTTAGGGATCATGAGCTTTTGTGGGCTAAGACCCACTTCATCAAATGAATGCTGTGGAAATCTCCAGAGGCAGGTATAAATAGCAGGCAAGAAAGCAAGGTAAATTCAATCGGGCGGGGCTGAAGCCCACTTCCAGCAGGTGATCCGGAGGTGTGAACACCCAGAGAGGAGAAACTGCTTTTGTAATTGACGAGCCATTCACAATCAATACTGACTCCAGACCTGATGGTGTCGAATTTGCAGATGAACTGGAGCTCAGCAGTTTCTCTTTGAAGTCTGGTCTCGAAGTTTTTTTGCTGAAGGATGGCTGTTTTGAGGTCTGCTATTGTATGTCCAGGCAGGTTGAAATGTTCTCCTACAGGCTTTTGTATATTGCCATTCCTAATATATGATTTATGTCCATTTATCCTTTTACGTAGGGATTGTCCAGTTTGACCGATGTACATAACAGAGGGGCATTGCTGGCACCTGATGACATATATTATATTGGTTGAAGTGCAGGTGAATGAACCAGTGATGGTGTGGCTGATCTGGTTAGGTCCTGTGATGGTGTTGCTGGTGTAGATATGTGGGCAGAGTTGGCATCGAGGTTTGTTGCATGGATTGATTCCTGAGTTAGAGTTGCTATGGTGCAGTGTGTGGTTGCTGGTGAGAATCTGCTTCGGGTTGGCAAGTTGTCTATGGACGAGGACTGGCCTGCCTCCCAAGGCCTGTGAAAGTGAGGGATCGTTGTCCAGGATGGGTTGTAGATCACTGATGATGTGTTGGAGAGGTTTTAACTGAGGACTGTAGGTGATGGCCAGTGGTGGTCTGTTGGTTTCTTTCTCGGGTTTATCTTGCAGCAGAAGGCTTCTGGGTACACGTCTGGCTCTGTTTATCTGTTTCCTTACTTCCTCATGCAGGTATTGCAGTTTTAAAAATGCTTGGTGAAGATCTTGTAGGTGTTCTCTGTCTGAGGGGTTGGAGCAAATGTGGTTGTACCTCAGTGATTGGCTGTAGACAATGTAGCGTGTAGTGTGTCCAGGATGGAAGCTGGAGGCATGAAAGTAGGCAAAGTGGTCGGTAGGTTTTCGGTATAGGGTGGTGTTTATGTGACCGTTACTTATTTGTACTGTGGTGTCCAGGAAGTGGACCTCTTGTGTAGACTGGTCCAGGCTGAGGTTGATGGAAGGGTGGAAGCTGTTGAAATCGTGGTGGAATTCTTCCAGAGTTTCTTTCCCATGGGTCCAGATGATGACTTTATCCTCACGCACAATTATTTCAAATTTGGTGACAATATATACCTCCAGACCAGTGGCACCACTATGGGCACCCGCATGGCCTCACAGTATGCCATCATATTTATGGCTGACCTGGAACAACACTTCCTCAGGTCTTGGCCACTCACGCCCCTTCTCTACCTATGTACATTGATGACATCTTCATCATCTGGACCCATGGGAAAGAAACTCTGGAAGAATTCCACCACAATTTCAACAGCTTCCACCCTACCATCAGGAGGTGGTCCAGGAAGTGGACCTCAGCCTGGACCAGTCTACACGAGAGGTCCACTTCCTGGATACCACAGTATAAATAAGTAACGGTCACATAAACACTACCCTATACCGAAAACCTACCAACCGCTTTGCCTACCTTCATGCCTCCAGCTTCCATCCTGGACACACTACACGCTCCATTGTCTACAGTCAAGCACTGAGGTACAACCGCATTTGCTCCAACCCCTCAAACAGAGAACAACAACACATACAAGATCTTCACCAAGCATTTTTAAATCTACAATTCCTGCATGAGGAAGTAAGGAAACAGATAAACAGAGCCAGACGTGTACCCAGAAGCCTTCTGCTGCAAGACAAACCCGAGAAAGAAACCAACAGACCACTAATGGCCATCACCTACAGGCCTCAATTAAAACCTCTCCAACACATCATCAGTGATCTACAACCCATCCTGGACAACGATCCCTCACTTTCACAGGCCTTGGGAGGCAGGCCAGTCCTCGCCCACAGACAACTTGCCAACCCGAAGCAGATTCTCACCAGCAACCACACACTGCACCATAGCAACTCTAACTCAGGAATCAATCCATGCAACAAACCTCGATGCCAACTCTGCCCACATATCTACACCAGCAACACCATCACAGGACCTAACCAGATCAGCCACACCATCACTGGTTCATTCACCTGCACTTCAACCAATATAATATACGCCATCAAGTGCCAGCAATGCCCCTCTGCTACGTACATCAGTCACACTGGACAATCCCTACGTAAAAGGATAAATGGACACAAATCAGATATTAGGAATGGCAATATACAAAAGCCTGTAGGAGAACACTTCAACCTGCCTGGACATACAATAGCAGACCTCAAAACAGCCATCCTTCAGCAAAAAAACTTCAAGACCAGACTTCAAAGAGAAACTGCTGAGCTCCAGTTCATCTGCAAATTCGACACCATCAGGCTTGGACTCAGTATTCACTGTGAATGGCTCGCCAATTACAAAAGCAGTTTCTCCTCTCTGGGTGTTCACACCTCCGGATCACCTGCTGGAAGTGGGCTTCAGCCCCGCCCGATTGAATTTACCTTGCTTTCTTGCCTGCTATTTATACCTGCCTCTGGAGATTTCCACAACATTCATCTGATGAAGTGGGTCTTAGCCCAGGAAAGCTCATGATCCCTAAAATCTGTTAGTGTATAAGGTGCTACAAGACTCTTTGTCGCTTTTGCAGATTCAGACTAACATGGCTACCCCTCTGATACTATCTTGAATATTGTGTGCAAATGTGGTCACTCCATATTGGAGTTGGACAAGGTTCATAAAAGGTCAACAAAAATGATTAGGGGTATGGAATGGCTTTTGTATGAGGGGAGATTAATAAGACTGGGACTTTTCAGCATGGAAAAGAGACGCCTAAGGGGAGACATGATTGAGGTCTATAAAATCGTGACTGGTGTAGAGAAAGTAGATAAGAAAGTATTATTTATGACTCCTCATAACACAAGAACTAGGGGTCATCATATGAAATTAAGGTTTAAAACAAATAAAAGGAAGTATTTCTTCACACAACATACATTCAACCTGTGAAACTCCTTGCCAGAGGATATTGTGAAGGCCAAGACCATAACAGGGTTCAAAAAAGAACTAGATAAATTCATGGAGGATAGGTCCATCAAAGGCTATTAGACAGGATGGGCAGGAATTGTGTCTCTAGCTTCTGTTTGCCAGAAGCTGAGAATGAGCAACAGTGCATGGATCACTTGATGATTACCTGTTCTGTTAATTCCCTCTGAGGCACCTAGCTCTGGCCAGTGTTGGAAAACAGTATAGTGGGCTAGATGGACATTTGGTCTGACCCAGTAAAGTAATTCTTATGTTAAATAATTCTTCCACTGTACTCCACACTGATTAGGCCTCAACTGGAGTATTGTGTCCAGTTCTGGGCACCACATTTCAGGAAAGATGTGGACAAATTGGAGAAAGTCCAGAGAAGCACAACAAAAATGATTAAATCTCTAGAAAACATGATCTATGGGGAAAGATTGAAAAAAAATGGGTTTTAGTCTGGAGAAGCAAAGACTGAGAGGGGACATGATAATAATTTTCAAGTACATAAAAGGTGGTTACAAGGACCAGGGAGAAAAATTGTTCTCCTTAACCTCTGAGGATAGGCCAAAAAGCTATGGGCTTAAATTGTAGCAAGCATGGTGTAAGGTTGGACACTAGGAAGAACTTCCTAGCTTTCTAGGTAGTTAAGCACTGGAGTAAATTGCCCAGGGAGTATGTGGAATCTCCATCGTTGGAGATTTTTAAGAGCAGATTAGACAAACATCTGTTGGGGATTGTCTAGATAATGCTTAGTGCTGCCATGAGTGCAGGGGACTGGACTAGATGACCTCTTCAGATCACTTCCAGTCCTACAATTCTATGAACATAAGACAATCCTTAAGTGGGACGAAGTCCTCATAGTCTAACCTATACTACCCCCACTCCTTGCTTTTGCATATGTATAGCAGCATGGGTGTGACCATGGAAAGTGAGTCTGAACAGATTCTTGTTAAGTGTATTGTGACAAAGTTCCAAGTTTGTACTTGTGGGTCCTGCGCTTCCTGGCAGATTGAGGGGCCTCAGAAACTCATCTAGGCCCCAGAGTGACCTCCCTTTCTCAGTATAATTGGCAAGAGTCACCGCCTAGTGAGTTACCTTCATCACAGACCAGTATGGAAGATGGAAAAGGGGGGAGCCCGGGCCCATCCTCTACTCCGGACTCCAGCCCAGGGACCCTAGTAGTATCAGCTAAGATGGCTGACCTTTTATCCACAAAACACAATACAATTCCCTGAGCTACTTCCCCACAGCAGTCTCCGCTTCTTCAAACCCCACTTCACCCTTACCTCAGGGCCTCCTTCCTTCTGTATGATATGTTGTCCACCACTCAGTCTCACCAACAGCACAACTTCCTCTCACAGCTCCTGACACCCACACCCCACCTGACTAACTGGGAGGTTTTTATCTGGTTTCAGCCAGTCCCTGATTGGCTTCAGGTGTCCCAGTTAGGCTAGCTGTTTCTACTCCTTTCTAGAAGGTTCTTAATTGGCCCCAGGTGTCTTGATTGGCCTGGAGTAGCCTTTGTTTGGCTATCCAGGGAACAGGGACCTGCACATCCTGAGACTAATATACCTGCCTTCCAGCACTCTCCTATATCCTTCTGGACTGACTCCATCACAGTATGTATGTGTATATATATATATATACACACACACACACACACACACACACACTCATTAGCTAATACTTTTGCTTTTCATTTATAAACTTAATAAAATTAGATATTAAAAAAGCAAATTATTCAAGAGTAAAGATAAATACCTGTGCAGTATTCTATTTCATAATAATGTGAAAGATTCTTTAACAGTGAATTGTCCCTTAAATCAGGCAGGTGAGTTAAATCCAATTGCCAGTCACTTTCATCATTTAGTTGCTTCAGAACAAAATAGTCACAATGTAGTTGCTATTAAAAAAAATGCAGTTCATTCTTAAATAGCACTTTTTATCTGCAGAGCTCAAAGCATTTTACAAAAGAAGGTATGACAATCCCATTTTTACAGACTGGTAAAATGAAGCAATGAGAGTTGACGTGACAGAGCTTGAAATATAAACTCAGTCTTGTACTCCTAGCCTACCTACTGGACCAGTCTGCTTCAACGGCAAGCTGCTCAAACTCCACTTGCTTTTAAAATATCTAAAGACCTTCCAGTCTGCCACTGAACTATGTACAATAAATTTGTATGGTTTGGCCAGAGGGCTAGAACACCCTACCAACAAAAGGAAAACGGAGGCATTTGCTTCACCTGATGCCAGAGGAGGCAAGGCTCTGGTATACCTACCATGTTTATAAATGGTAAAACTTGCTTAGTCCAGCAGGAATTGATTATCCTAATCCGAGCTCGTTGTGAAAGAGGCAAGTGGAGAAGAAAAACCACACTGAGACACTGCATTCTACACAGGTCTGCAGCTTCTTCCAGTGTTAATGCTTCTTTTTTCTCCTATTGGGACATAACCAATATACGGTTTACTAAGTATAGTTCAGTGATTTTCCACTTTATCAGTGCAGCTAAAAACTGTTACTATTATACAGTTTGTATGTTACAATCACTTCTGGCTATACTTAGTTCATCACATGCCTTTAATTGTAGCATTAGATAACTGAGGATCAGTTACCACTTCCACTTCCATTATAAATCCAAAAGGGAAGTAATGTGACTGCTGAAAATCATATGGAATTTAGTAAACCAATTACCAATCTGTCTGGATAGAAATTACATTATTTTGAGATGAGAAGCTGATATTTAAATAGAGTCCTATGTGTTTTTTTCCTTTGTAAACCCTATTAATTAATTTTGAGATAGTATTTATAGTTACGTTTTCAATATGTTCTTATGATCTACCATATGTACTACCCTACATGTATGCTGTTACATTGCTTTCATTTTAGACTAATTAAACATAAGACCGTTAGCATAATTATATATTTAAAAGGATATTGATGAAGGGTTACATATGGAAAGTAAGAAATTGAGACTTTTTCCCTGAACACAAAAAATATGAAAAATTATATTTCTGTACAGTGGTCATTATACTGTTGTGTATGAGGAATGGGAAAAAAAGAGTAACTGGCAAGATTGTCTCCTATGGTAAAACTCAGGAAAGAGGTCACAGGACCCGTTCCAAACCCCATGGATTCCTTGGGGACTCCAGGGGCTTCAGTAGGTGGCATAATGCCCTGTTCCTTCACACCAACTATGGCCCAGAGCAGCTCCATCCCCACCTATGGTGTAACTCCACTGGAGCACCACTGCCAGGGACTCTTTCTGGCTATGGCTGCCCACCTTTATGTGGGGATTCCCTTAAGTGGGGATCTCATCCACAGAGAGGATTCTGTAGAAAAGGTAATACAGCCCCAAGCCACATCATTTTTTCCTAGTCACAGGGGCTGGTAGTAGGATGAAGTTTGCTCCCCGGTCCACCCACTCTACTACCACTCTACTGCCAATCCACCCAGTCGACTTTCCCTTTCCATGCTATCCTCTGGACCAGCAGATACACAGAAGAAGCAAGAATGGTGCTGCAGAAGCCATTGGGACCCCCCTCAGCATGAGCTCTTGGGGGACAATCCTCTCCAACATTACCAAAATACTTATGTTAAGAGCATGAACAGGCGATGAAAAGTTATAAAGAAATCTCACCTTCTGACTGAACTTTTTTGTTAGTTGTTCCTTTGTTTCCTCAGAGACTTTTGCATTTTCTAACATGTTACTGTACATTTTTAAGCCCACTGTACATGTAAGAACACAAACAATATATCTAATGTTGGATCCTTCTGGCCATAGTTTCTTCAGCACCAAAATAGTCCGACATACCTACAATCATAAAGTGTTAATATTATTGTTTTTATAATGAAAAGATTATAAAGGAGACATACACATTTATCTTTGTATAACTCAATGAAGAAAAGGCGTACATCAAGGTATACCGAAGGGGAAAAAGTTAGTTAAAATAGTTTCATTTTCTGCTCCTAAGATAGTGCATTATTAAACTTAGTTTTTTAAAAGCAATTCTACCACAATCCAAAGCCAACTAAATATTTCTATTGACTTCCAGAGACATTCAATAAGGTCCCATGTGGAAAAAGCCAGTAGTTTTGGGGATGAATATCAGCTTATGGAGCTGGTCTGGCTTCCACTGAAGTCAATGGGAGTTTTGCTATTGTCTTCAATAGGACTACAAGAAGGTCAATAGCATAGCAGGCATATTTAATACTTTAAAAAGTGAATGGGAAAACTAGTCATAAAAATGCATCCTCAAACTCTTGGATTTGTTGGTCTTCAACTCAGCTAGTGCCACCAAATGATTTCTGACAGAGTAATATATATTCGGGGTGGCAGAGGGTTTGTAATCGTTTAAAATTACTGTCTAAGTTCATGAAGGAAGATTTACGATGTCTCTGTATAGTAACCTATAATCAGTATCAGATTAATATTTGTCTATTGTTTTGAATAGGAAAGCACAGTGTAAGTGCTAAATATTATTATTATGAAATATCACTGTAAGCAATCTCTTTTCCAAAAAAATATCCTTTGTTGTGAATAGTTTAGTATACAGTGAGGCTCCTGGAATTCCAGAGGAATCCATGGGATTTGGGAGTGGGTCCCATGGCCTCATCCACGAGACCATTATCTGACTTCTACTGCACAACTGACAGATTGCTGCATGGACATACTTTTTGTTACTGAGCTGTGTAACTAGGAAAAAAATTGTAAAATAGTTAAGTTACCTCTTCTTGTATGTTTCTCAAGCTCATCTTTAAATTATACAGATAGGCTGTATCTTGGGATTTTTGTAAGTGTTTTACCATGGTTTCACAAGTATGTTTCAGATCCTTTTCATGCTAAATGAGAATAAAAGTATACAAGTCAAAGTTATACTTTAAAGTCAAAGAGAATTTTTTTAAGTGCCTAAGTCCCATTTTCAAAGATCTCTTAGGCACTTTTGAAAATGGGACTTAGGCGACTAAGTTATTTAGGTGCTTTTGAAAATTTTACCCAAAGTTTATTAACCTCAAATACTAGTGGAAAATGAGTTTAGATGGGCACTCTGCTTATGAGTTCAACTAACATCACTTGTAAAGAAAATTCCTTTGTCACAACAGGGTAAAAATCATGTGCCCAAGACCTAACTTGAGAGTTATCAGTTACTATATATGTTAAACAAAAGCAGGGCCTGATGCATACCCACTGAAGTAAATGGAAAGGCTCCTATTAAGGTCAAAGGGCTTTGGATTAGGCCCTAAATGAACAGTACAGGAAAAGAGACATGCTGCTCATAAATTCCTGAGGCTGCCTAATAAGCTGTATTTCTACAGATCCTTGGGAAGTCCAGGCCATTAGTAACTTAAGGATGACAACAAATATGATCTACAGTCCACCATATAAGCTTTCTTCAAGGACAAATTCATGGCAAATACGCATTAGGGAACCAGAACCGTTTCTGTTTAAAATAAATAAATAAATTAAAGCTTAGGGCTGGGAGTCAGGAAATCTGTAATCTACTACTGGCCCATCACTAACTTACTATGTAAACTTGGGCAAGTACATTAGCCACTTTATAACCTGAGTTTACCCACTCTGTAAAGTGAGGATAACAACATAAGGGCCTAATTCTACCATCCTTACCCACAATGAGTATAGCTTAGTATGGGAGCAGTCCCATAGATTTCAATCAGATCACTCACAGAGTAAGGTACTATTCAGTGTAAGGAAAAGAGCATCAGACCATTTATTGCACAGTAATTAAGTGCCAAATACTAAATCCAACTTGATTAGCTGAAAAATTAAGTAACACGTCATGCCTCTCTCTCTCGTCCCCTTCCCTCCTCTTATTTCCATGGCAATAAGCACTGGAAGATCCACACAGCACTGAAACCTATAGCCTACCATGTTGCTATGGAGAAGGGGTCAAGAATTTGCCCCAAATAAATTAATGTATGCATATGTCTTTAAGATCCTCAGATGAAAGGCATACAAGCAAGCCAAATGTTATCACTGCATCATGATTTTAATGTATAAAAACCTGATCTTCAAATTCATAGATTAAAAGGCCAAAAGGGACCACTGTGGTAATCTAGTTTGACCTCCTGTATAACACAGGCCATAGAACTTCCCCAAATAATTCCTAGAACTTGTATTTTAGTAGAACATTCAGCCTTGATTAAACAATTGCCAATGAGATATTATAATCAAAAATATAATTCTACATATAAATGGTACATTTTTCCTACTTAAAATCCATAAAGATGTTTGCAATTTACCTGCTGAAAAAATAACCTGTGTATGTACACATTCTGGACATAATATCCATAAACCCTAAGAGCATCAGACTCCTGGCCTGAAGTGAGCACAACATTGATTTTCTTTGACAAGGTATGAGCAATGAATATATGTAAATAGTCTTCTTGTACAGTGGTCAGCCCTATGTCAGAGATTATCACAAAATATGGATAACTTTCCTTGAGGAAAATCTGCCATTCTGGTGAGAAACAATTGGAAAACTCTGTGTGAATGACAATGTCAGTGTTACTCTTCAGGTGTTGTATTAATGCAGTACGATGGAAAAGGAAAATAGGGTAACTGAAATACATCTGTTCCACATCCTGTAGCAAGTGAAAACAATTAAGAGATTATTATTTCACATTTATATTCCAAGAGACACTATTCAGAACTCTTTTGTCTAGTGATACAAGCATACATAAAGACATACAATGAAGAACACTAAAATATTATATTTTTGTGAGTATCACTGCGGTTTACTTGTATGCTATTTGTAATGTTATACAGAATGATATGTTCCTAAACATTTCACAAGGGCAAAAAGCAATAAAAAGATTTCCATATATATAAAGATGTGATTGATATATCCATTGCATTTAAAAAAATATGTTAAAAGAAAAGTAAGGTTTCAAAGTCAAAAGTTAGGGAATGCCACAATAAAGGTTGATGGTGCAATTTAATTTGGCTCCTTAGTGTATATGCATTATGATAGTCTTTAATTATGTGATCATATACTACTTTTTCCACCTGAAAATAGGGTCTTACAATGGGAAGTACCAGTTATCCTTAAGCATAGGCAATGTTACCAGCTCCACCCATAATTATTATAGCCCCAAATAATCCAATATTAATGATAGTTCAAATTCAAATAGTCCATTTCAATAATCCAGATACAGAAGACACAATCATCTTTTTCCTCTAACCCCACTAGGAAGCTGCAGAAGTCCTCTATAGCAGTGATTCTCAGCCAAGTTATGTGTACTCCTGGGGGTACACAGAGGTCTTCCAGGGGGTACATCAACTCATCAACATAAAAAGCACTAGCAAAATCAGTACAAACTAAAATTTCATACAGACAATGACTTGTTTATACTGTTCTATAACTATGTACTGAAATGTAAGTACAATATTTATATTCCAATTGATTTATTTTATAACTATATGGTAAAAATGAGAAAGTAAGCATTTTTTCAGTAATAATGTGCTGTGTCACTTTTGCATTTTGAAGTCTGATTTTTTAAGCCTGTAGTTTTTAAGTGAGGTGAAACTTGGGGGATATGCAAGACAAATTAGACTTCTGAAAAGGGCACAATAGTTTGGAAAGTTTGAGAGCCACTGCTCTAGAGGCATATTGTGGGCTAAGCTCTGTGTAGATATGCCAAGGATGGATGGAGCCATGGAGCAGTCACTTTGCAACATGTGCCCTCAGAACCCAGAATTTCCCATGGGAGATACTGATCCATGGCTCCTCTATTCCCCATGAAAAGGAAGGCAGTATACAGCCACCAGGGATTCAGAAAACAGAAGTAAGACTCTGAAAGGACATGAGTTACTGTGTGAGAGAGGAGCCCTGGGAAGCTGGGTGAAGTAGCAGGGTATCTCCAGTGGCAACTGAGGACCCACTCAGTTGCACATCTACACAGCTTGTCTCTTTCCCATTCCTTTTGTCTGTAACCCACTGCACTTGCAGTGATGTTTGAGGAAAAAATTACATAGACGATTTTGCAGTTTCCAGCAGACTTTCTCCCTTCACATGGATATCTCCATCCAAAGGGAACACTGGGCCCAGGGGGCTATTATTTTGTAGGTAAGCTTCTTTACTATAAATGATCAGGATTTATAAAATTCTAGGAATGCACTGTTAAAAATTTCATCAAGGTGAATATAGTTGCATATCTCTAAATTGATTTTAATGGTTAGCTACATGATTATACATTCATTTTAATACACTACTGAACAATTTTAATAGAAGCTTCTGCAAAACAATTCTTACAAAAAATATGTCAGGAAACTAATTTTCAGATGTGTTTCCTGGGGGAGGGTTATGCATCTCTTTGCACATATAATTGAAATAAACAGATTTGCCTTTCTTACACTCCGGCGCAATAACCTTGTGCTGTGGGAAAACCCACAAAGCAAAGGACATCTCTGCAAGGTTTTTCATTGTGACAATTTGTTTCATAATCAATCCATTAGTAGTGGCATGGCTTATCCAACCAAGGAAACAGGCTGCAGGGACTACTCCCAAACCTCCTGCATCCATTGAGAGCCACACAGATCCTGGTACGGATGGGGAAGAAGGGAAAGGCAGCCAGGAGCAACTGCACAGGGGCGCTCTACCTCCTCATTCGCTGCCCATCGTCAAATGCCACAGGATAGCTACTACAGACAGAAACCTGGGGCCAAGGTCTGCAAGACCAGTGAGGGAATAATGTGACTCTTTCAGGACTGCTCACTGTTTGCTCCTCAGCAGATTCCTGGGACAGAAAACTAACTGCTGAGTCAGTCTTGTGCCCCAGAGACGTGAGGTCTAGATAAGCAGGTCCCTTCTGTATATGGATTCGGGTAGGGGAGGAACATTGGGTTAAAAATTATTATAGATTATATTTTTAAAAACATCTAGCGATGAAATCTCCTTTCTTACAAACAATTCCTTTTGAAATAGTGCAGTGGTTTAAACAGTATGCAAATAAGAGTTGGTTGTTACAGTACCTTGAAGAAAACAATTACATATTTTGCTCCTTTTTGGGTGAAATCAAGTAGAAAGCATTCAACTAAGTAAAAAAAGGGCAGATATTGTCTTTTCTTGCATAAATACTTGAGAAGTAGGGAATCTCCATCAATCACAAAAAATTCAGACTCCACAAAGTCATTTAGTAAACTGACATACCTGAATGAAAAGAGAAAGAGTATAAGCATAATCTTGCACACATGGAAATGTGGGAGGGAGGGGACATTTGATTGCTAAAAGATTTAATTAACTAGAAAACTTGTTTTAAAATCTACAAAATTGAGTAATATAGGCCAATTTGGAAGTAAGCTATCTTTCTTGGCTTGATAGTCGGTCATAAGCTGCCAACATTCCTCTTTGTTCATCCAATGTAATGGAAATATTCTCACTCTTCAACATTGTGGATGCTATCTACCCCAAATCAAATTTCATGGCTGCTATCATTCATATCTGTTGCTGTGGAAGCTGTTCCTTATTCTGAAAGAAAAGTGTCCCATTGGATACAACCACAGAATGTATAGTGGATACCCTTTTGCCTGAAGCCCCAGTTGTCATACATAACAATTATACAGTCTTGATTATCCAGGACTGGATTAGCCAGGTTGTGGATTAACCAGGATGTCAAAAAAATACGCGTAACTCGCAGGGCCAGCTCTGGCTTTGTTGCCGTCCCAAGCACAAAAAAACCCCAAAACCACTAGGGCGCAGGGCAGCCAGTGAATTAACACCCTCCCTCTGGTGCAGGGTGGCTGGTGAACCAACCCCCACCCCCAATATTTGCTATGGATGGTGATTATCCAGGATTTTATTAACCAGGATTAATTTTTTCCCTATCATCCTGGATAACCGAGAGTCTACTATATTCATGCCAATAACTTCAGCAAGCTCAGGGAGTTCTTTTAACATCTTAAAAGGAGGGGTTCTTTCAAATAGGGAAGAATTTTAAAAGGAGATGAAAAGATATTGAATATTACCTCTTTCCTCAGCCCAAGAAATGTCAGTGTATCCTATTAGCAAGAAGAATCCAATCATGGTGGGTCCCCTCCAGCAAACCAAAAATTAGGGGGGTTCTCTCTTCACTCCACCCCTAATATGAAGGCTACTTAGGTCAGGAAGTTATAAGATTTGCCTTAGCCCAGCTTCAAAGAAGACTTGGAGCTAGTCCTGCTGAAGATCACAGGGAAATGACTGAATTCTGCATGAGAGAGATAGGAAGGGCAGGTACCTGAGAAGGAAAAGAGAGCCCCAGAAACAGATAGGATGCAGCATGGGAGAGCTTCTGGAGGCAGAGAGAAGCAGTGGAGAGCTGGCAAGAGCTACTGGGAGAGAGCTACAGGAAACGTGGGAGAGAGAGGTGCTAACAGAGATGAGAACTAGTAACGAGAGCTGTTGGGAAGAATAGAAGCTGAAGAAAGATGTTGGGGAGGACTGGCTAGAGCTGGGGAATCCTGCTGTGTTCTTTGTATAAATCTCCCATTGGTGTTAGTGGGCATTCTGCTATAAACTGAGCAGAGTACAGAGTCCTAAATGCCCAGCCCACTGACCAAAATTAAAAGTGGAATTCAGCCTCCTTCACAGAATGAATTTGACACCCCTGATCTTCTGATTTTCGATAAATGTGGATAAATAGTGGACAGTCACAGTAGAAGGTACAGTATTATATTATGCTAACAGTGCCATCTACTGGATTTAATGGAAACTTTTCCCCAACAAACTACTAGTTTTTTTACATTTATTTCAGTGAAACTCATAAAGATACATCTTCACTACCCGCCGGATCGGCGGGTAGCAATCGATCTTTTGGTGATCGATTTATTTTCTTCTTAAAGAGACACGATAAATCGATCGCCAGCAGCCCCCCCCCCCCCACCGTCAACTCCAGAAATTTCAGCTTGCCGTGAGGCGCAAGCTGGAGTCGACAGGGGAGTGCGCTGCTGACTGCCGCCGCCATGAGGATGGCAGATAAGTCGGCCGAAGGTATGCCAACTTCAGCTATGTTATTCACGTAGCTGAAGTTGCGTATCTTCAGTCAATCCTCCCTCCCCACTGTAGACCAGCCCTCAGTGTACATACTTAGCTTGTGACAGGGATTTCCAAATGAATAAAGACAGTTTCTTCAGAAATCCAAGACATTCTCTTTGTTCTAAAATAAACATATGGATTTTACTCAGACAGTTACAAGGGATTTATGTGGTAAAAGAACACCATAAAAATTAGACATTAGCATAAGCAGCTAACATCTCACCAGGATTTTGGGAATCACATCTGTCCCTGAGTTCTTTGGAATCTTCTCTATCAGCTTTTGAAACATGTTGCAATTTTTCTTCCGGTCTCAATATACCTGAAAAGTCACAATGACTTTTATCTTTTTCAACTTCTTTTTCTCCATCTTCTTCTTCATCAAATGAGGAAGAATAATGCTCCAGACTACTGTCCGTGGTCTCGCTCTCTTCATCAGCACTACTGTCACTCTCACTCCCATTCACACTCCCATCTTCCTCAGGATCAGTTTGTGCAGAAGCCATCAGACTTTCTTTTTGGTCTCTAAAAATAAAAATGTATTTAATCACCAGTCATTAATGTTCAGTACCTATGGTATGCTCTTAGACATGGTTAAATTATCCACTTTGCTATTAGAGGTGTCTGGAAAATTTCCATCTAATAAAACTTGGGTAAAAAAAAAGAAAGCATTTTGTGAATATCCCCATGAGAATTTTTTCCATTTTCCAACAAACTCTACTCCCTATTACTTATATTCTGCAATAATTACTCAACATTTTCATATAATTCAGTTTCCTAAAATTTGTCAAATCTTTTTTTCATCTCACGTCAAGCCAACCATCTTTATTCAACAAGAACTCATTCAAGAAGAAAAAAATGGTGTGGCTCTTCAATGGGTGAACAAAAGGGGCAGGGGAGAAAAGGTGCGAGGAACCTCTTCTAATCTTGCACCTTTTTAAAGAGGTGCTGCAGTAGCTTTTCTTCTCTGGAGTGCCAGGGTACTAGGAGGCATTATCCTCAGGCACAATGTCCCACAAAACTGCTGCTGGGATGATTCATTTCTATATTGCCCCACATAGAGGGCCATGGGTTATTCACCTAAAGGAATATGGAGAAAAATAAAGCACCAGATCTTGCTTGCTTTACCAACACAGAACTCCCACTGCAGCTAATGGGCTCAGATATACCAAATGTAAATCCAGAATAAGGGAAAGACAGTTTCACATCACCTGTCAGCTTTTTCAATCCTGTGTTGGTCAGGGGCCAGTGGGGCTCTGCATAAGAGCAGGTGTCTGCCTACATTCACTTCTTTGCAGGATTGGGGCCTTATCAACACAAATAGGTTAAAATTACTAGAAATCTCATTGCCTTTAATGGAACTACTTGTATGAGTAAGGACTGCTCCTATAAATAAGGATTCGTAGAATATCTTCCAATTCATCTGTGCTGACACATGAGCATAGCCAACATCTCAGTGATTAGATTTCATTCACACATTCCAAAGACTTATCCAGCCCCATCCTATCTTACATAATTCCCTATCAACCAATCTTAATATTTATTTTAATTTTTCAAGGTTGTTACCAGAATAAGTTCACAGTGCAACTATAGTAAGGAGAATATGTGGCACATTTATTATTGCAAACATTTAATAACAATCCTTTTATACAAGAAAATATAATTTGCAAATAAAATGCAAGGCTAACTCCAGTTATAGGAAAAGAAGAAAAAGGACAGCCAACATTTTCTATAATTGTGAAAATATAACACACTGAGATCCAGTAGCATAAGTGTTGGATTCAGTATCTGTAATATATGGTTCCCAGATAGCAGAGTATTATAAGATTTTTTGGATTTGGTGCAGTGAGTTTCACCACAGCAAAAGAATATCCCACCTTACTGATCCCAGTACCTAATGTTATTATTTTCTGATAGATGCATTTAAATTCATAAAAATAACTATAGGTTCCCATCCTACTTTACAGGGTTGAAATTCACCTAGCTGGTAGGCACAAGGTATAGACCAGGGATAGGCAACCTATGGCATGCGTGCCAAACGCAGACGTGAGCTTATTTTCAGTGGCACTCACACTGCCCGGGGCCTGGCTATCAGTCCGGGGGACTCTGCATTTTAATTTAATTTTAAATGAAGCTTCTTAAACATTTTAAAAACCTTATTTACTAATACACAACAATAGTTTAGTTATATATTATATACTTACAGAAAGAGACCTTCTAAAAACACTCAAATGTATTACTGGCTCACAAAACCTTAAATTAGAGTGAATAAATGAAGATTCGGCACACCTCCTCTGAAAGGTTGCCAGCCCTGGTATAGATACGACTTGTTATGTGTTTGTTCAGTGTCTGCAACTTCAAAAAATGGATATATCTGTCTCTTTTATTTTAATTACCAAAATAAAACAAAAGTGAAAGGAAAACAATCTTACAAATAATGGTTAGTAAATATAAATTTCATTTATAATGGTTTTGCATTAATAGAGCTCCCATCTCCAGACAAGATGCTCAGAGCTTCAAATAAACAATCAAATACAAGAAAACAGTACTTTCAAAACTATGTGAAAGCTAAAAGCAAGTAAAACATATTGTATACAGTATTTGCATTGCTACACCTATTTTAAAAATATCATACACAAGTCAAGTACTATATCTTATGTGATTATCATAATATTACATTTGAACTTTAATTGCTATAATCTGTACATAGAATTTGTACTGTTATAACTACTTTTACGATATACAAGTCAAGGACTACATTTTTATGCAGTGGTTATCAATTTTAAATGAACTTTAATACTCATCTTTAGATATACAAAGTTCATAACTAAAGAGCTTCACAACATTTATGAATTTGGTCATAATAAAAGGCAGAAAGTAGATTGAAAGGTTTGATTTTTTTTTCTTTTCTTATTTATGTGCAAAAGCTGTTTTTAGTGATCTTTTAAAATAATCTTTAGTATCCCCCTTTGGGGACTGATCTTCAATTCTTTGCACACCAAAACTTCCACTGACTTTGCCAGAAGAACATAGGTCCCAATTTAGCAAAGCACTTACACAAATGCATGAGTACATGAGTAGTCCCACTAACTTCAGAAAGTTTAAATATTTTGCCAAATTTGATTTTTTTCTTACATGCAACCTTTCCTGCAAATGTCATTATTTGTTTGAACTGTGCCTAGCACAACGTGACCCAATTTTGTCTAGGACTTTGTGTGCTACTGAAATACAAAATACTAGTAACTGTCCACTGAACTGTGGTAAGTGTGAGCAAAGCATACAATCATGAAATCATAGGACTGGAAGAGACCTCAAGAGGTCATCTAATCCAGTCCCCTGCACTCATGGCAGGACTAAGTACAGTATTATCAAGACCATCCCTGACAGGTGTTTGTCTAACCTCTTAAAAATCTCCAATGATGGAGATTCCAGAACCTCCGTAGGCAATTTATTCCAGTGCTTAACCACCCTGATAGGAAAATTTTCCTAATGCCCATCCTAAATCTCCCTTGCTGCAATTTAAACCTATTGTTTTTTGTCATCCTCAGAGGTTAAGAAGAACAATTTTTCTCCATCCTCCTTGTAACAACCTTTTATATACTTGAAAACTGTTCTCATGTCCCCTCTCAGTCTTCTCTTTTCCAGACTAAACAAACCCAATTTTGTCAATCTTCCCTCACAGGTTATGTTTTCTTGACATGATCAACAGTCATTTTTGTTGTGCTTCAATGGACTTTCTCCAATTTGTCCATAAATTTCCTGAAATGTGGTGCCCAGAACTGGACACAATACTCCAGTTGAGGCCTAATTGGCACGGAATTGAGTGAAAGAATTATTCTTTATGTCTTGCTTACAACACTCCTGCTAATACATCCCAGAATGATCACTTTTTTTTAAACAGTGTTACAGTGTTGATTCATATTTAGCTTGTGGTTCACCATGACCCTTAGATCCCTTTCCGCAGTACTCCTTCCTAGACAGTCATTTCCCATTTTGTATGTACAGTGCAACTGATTGTTCCTTCCTAAATGGAGTACTTTGCATTTGTTTTTATTGAATTCCATCCTGTTTACTTCAGACCATTTCTCCAGTTTGTCCAGTTTGTCATTTTGAATTTTAACCCTATCCTCCAAAGTATTTGCAACCCGTCCCAGCTTGGTATCATCCACACACTTTATAAATGAATTCTCTATGCCATTATCTACATCACTGATGAACATACTGAACAGAATCAGACTTAACACTGATCCCTGTGGGACCCTACTAGTTATGCTCTTCCAGAATGATTGTGAACCACTGATAACTACTCTCTTCCAATCAGTTATGCACCCACCTTATAGTAGTTCGATCTAGTTTCCCTAGTTTGTTTATGAGGTCATGCAACTATCAAAAGCTTTACTAAAGTCAATATATAGCATGTTTATCATGTCTCCCTATCCACAGGGCTTGTTACTCTGTCCAAGAAAGCTATCAGGTTTGTTTGACAAGATTTGTTCTTGACAATTCCATGCTGACTATTACTTATTACCTTAAACAAATTGATTGTTTAATTATTTGCTCCATTATCTTTCTGGGTACTGAAGTTAAGATGACTGGTCTGTAATTCCCCAGATTGTCCTTATTTTCTTTTTTATAGATGGGCACTGTATTTGCCCTTTCCAGGCTTCTGGAATCTGTCACATCTTCCATGACTTTTCGAAGATAATCGCTAATGGTTCAAATATCTCCTCAGTTAGCTCCTTGAGTATTCTAGGATACATTTCATCTGGCCCTGGTGACTTGAAGAAATCTAACTTGTCTAAGTCATTTTTAACTTGTTCTTCCCTATTTTAGCTTCTGATTCTATCTCATTTTCACTGGCATTCACTATGTTAGACCACCAATCACTGCTAACCTTCTTGGTGAAAACCGAAACAAAGAATATTCAACTACTCTACAAAACATTCTGACTCCATATATGTGGTCTTTTATGTATATGTCTTTAGACTGTGGGCCCACCTGCTGTTTACTCAGGAAAAACTCCTTTTGACTTGGCAGTCAATTTTTGCCTGAGTATGGCCTGAAGGACTGGACACTGCGCCAAGCCTTCTGAACAGGGACTATTCACTATTAAGCACCATGTACTCACTATTCTTTCTAACTGAAAAATTATACCACACAGAGAGGTTGGTGTGCATCTATAAAGTTTAGCATCATGGAATAAAAAAATATATTTTACTGAGTATTTGTTTAAAGTGGAATAAATGTTAAATTAAAAAGGTGAAATATAATAATGACTGATACAGTATGACCTCAGAGTTACAAACACTAGAGTTAAGAAGTGACCAGTCAACCACACACCTCATTTGGAACCAGAAGTATGCAATAAGGCAGCAGAGAGAAAACAAGCAAACAAACAAACAGACAAACAAACGAAATACTATATAGTCCAATACTGTGTTAAACATGAGCTACTAACAAAATAAAGGGAAAGTTAAAGAAAAAAAGACTTGACAAGGTACAGAATCTTTCTGTACTTGTTTCATTAAAATTAAAATGGTTAATAGCAGCATTTTTCTTATGCATAATAAAGTTCAAAAGCTGTATTAAGTCAATGTTCAGTTGTAAACTTTTGAAAGAGTAACCATAAGGTTTTGTTCACAAATACAAACATTTCAGACTTACAAACAACCTCCATTCCTGAGGTGTTTGTAACTCTGAGGTTCTACTGTAGTTTACAAATGTTCCAGTATGGAAAGAAGTAGTACCAAATACAGCATTCCCTTCTGGAAATCAAGAAACATATAACACTGCGGTGTTATCTAAAAGAAACAAACAAGCAAACGGTACTAATCAATTTCATATAAATAATTATCTGGACTTTTTCACAAGTATAAGGTAGAAAATCAAGTGGGTCAAATAAATGTTGCATCTAGTCAACATCAGCAAGTTTGGCAGCCTGTGCATGCCAATTAGATGGGTTTGCAGAGGCGGTATTGCTCTCTTAAACAAACGCCACTGAAAACAAACCAAGATCATAGAATCATAAAATATCAGGGTTGGAAGGGACCTCAGGAGATCATCTTGTCCAACCTCCTGCTCAAAGCAGGACCAATCTCCACTAAATCATCCCTGCCAGGGCTTTGTCAACATATTAGGAGGATATTAGGCGTCATTGTCTAATATGGTAAACGACTTCCGCCCTGCCCTTCTAAAACAAACGCTGAAGAGTGAGACACCGTGGCCCACTAATCGGAGCCCCTCCTCCAGCAAAAGGACAGCCGAGGCGAACACCACCTGCTCCACCTGATGAGCAGCAGCTGAGAATGGGCACCGGCCGGCTCACTTTGTCCCCAGCATCCCTCCATCGCCAGCCCGAGCACAGGCGAGCGGCCCTGGCATCTCCGCCTCAGTCAGGTACAGGTGCGGGCATCCCACCCCCAACGCAGGAGACAAGTCCCGGCCCCCACGGCTCAACCCCCAGCACAAGTCCTGCCTCTCCCCGCTGCGCTCTGTCTCCCGCCTCGCGCCCACTCCTTACACTTCTGCTCCCCGCGACTAGCGGCTGAGGACGCGGCAAGCCCGGCATCCAAAGCGGGCAAACGAGCGCTCTTTATAGCCGCTGCTGTCGCCGCCCAGCCGAGCTGCCGCGACCTTTGCTCCGAGTCCTTTGGAAAGCACCCGGGACCAGTGCGGTCCGCTGGCGCCGCTCCCTACAGCTGCAGGCGCCCGCCCTGCCCACCGGGGAGGGGAAGGAAGGAGAAGATAGCGAGACAAAGCCCGGACGAACCCTCAGTGCCCCCAGCCTCGGGCTGACTCTGAACGCAGACCCAGGCTTGAGGTGCTGAGCCGCTCGCCCTTCCTCACCACAGCAGGCGAGTCAGAGCCGGATCCCCAGGACCTGAGGGGGAGTCAAAACTTGGACCAAAATTGTGCCTTGTGGTTCTGTTTCTATCATATTCCAAAAGAAAACATCAGAGCCCAATATTCTCCACAGTCTTGGTCCATGGTGCTGAGCCTCATGGACCAGCCTATAGATTTCATGAGGTGAGTATAGTATAAATGGCTATGTGGATTAGACAGTACATGGGTTCATTTATTCACTCTAATTCAAGGTTTTGCGAGCCAGTGATACATTTTAACGTTTTTAGAAGGTCTCTTTCTATAAGTCTATAATTTAGAACTAAACTATTGTTGTATGTAAAGTAAATAAGGTTTTTAAAATGTTTAAGAAGCTTCATTTAAAATTAAATTAAATTGCAGAGTCCCCCGGACTGGTGGCCAGGACCTGGGCAGTGTGAGTGCCACTGAAAATCAGCTCATGTGCCACCTTTGGCACGTGTGCCATTGGTTGCCAACCTGTGAGATAGTGGACCCGTACATTGTGGCTATTCCTCCACATTTCTATAATAAGCCAAACCAAAACACTGAATCCTGATTTCAGCGTGGTTCTAGTTCAGAATCTGAATTTTACAGTTCCAGACCATGTCTACCTATCTGAGATAGGGAAATGGGGACAAATGGGGAGAAAAAACAAGAATGTGTATTTTTAATGTCAGATAAGAAGATGAGCTTTCTAAAGAAAAGAGTTTTTTAAAGTATTTTTGTAATCATATTGATTGTCACTCCTAAATACAGTAGTAATATTTAGCATATATCATTTAAGAATTGTGGGGAAATTGTATGTCATGGAGGAACAATCTCTACACCTAAACTTTCTAATTTTCTACCCTTATAAATTATATCAAATTGTATACATTCAGTTGTGTGTGTCCCCACTAAACACGCTAAGTTGGCGAAGTGCGTTCACAGTATCGAGGCTAGCATTGACTCTCGGAGCAGTGCACTGTGGGTAGCTATCCCACAGTTCCTGCAGTCTCCGCTGCTCATTGGAATTCTGGGTTTAGCTCCCAGTGCATGATGGGGCAAAAACATTCTCGCAGGTTTTCTTGTGCACATCTCATCAGTCACCCCTCCCTCCTTCCATGCAGAGTATGGCAACCATGAAGCCCGCTTACCTCACCACTGCAGTTGTGACCATTGTAAATACCTCTCGCATTATCCGGCAGTATTTGCAGAACTTGCAAAATCAGCTGAGGAAGCAACAACAGCACAATCATGATAGTGATCAGGACATGAACACAAATGTTCTTACAAGATGCCTCCTGTGCATTTATGGCCTCATCAGTGACTGTCTTAATAGTTAGGAGCACCTTCAGATCAAGGAGAGAGTCTTTGAAGGCTGAATCAAATGCAATCCAGTCAACCTTCCAGTAATGTCACATGCTAAAAGGGCATGGAAACCTGGCAGGACAATGGCTTTTAGTGGTCCAAATGAAAGGAACGTATCTCTGAGGAATGTACAATGTTTTCCAGCAACAGGCACAAAAACAGAATCTTGAGGAAGTCTTGAGTAGCATCTCACAGAAAATACTAGAGCAGCTATGTCTTGTGCAAAAATCCAAAGTTTATTAGCACATCTATCTGTAGCATTAATGGCATTCAAGATAATTTTAGTGTCATGAGAACTATGAAGAAACTCCACTGAACTGTGCGAGGCAGCAGCTTCATTATGCCATGCAACGATGAAATTCTTTAAGAAATTCTTGGCATGCTCAAGCATTTTTCCTGCAAGGTACACAGTTAACTTGTCTTTTGTGAGACTGTGAGACAGTAGCATCTTCATCGTGCCATTGGAAATCTTCATGGAGTCAACGATTTTGTACTGGATAGGTATAATACCATCAAGTTTCTTTTTTATGTAATATTTCAATTGATTCCTCTGCATACATGCCAAACACAAGGTGGACTTCATCCAAGAGTCTCAGACTTGGAAGAGACCTCAGGAGATCATCTAGTCCATCCCCCTGCTCAAAGCAGGGCCAATCCCTATTTTTGGCCCATATCCCTAAATGGCTCCCTCAAAAATTGAACTCAGAGCACTGGGTTTAGCAGGCCAATGCTCAAATCAGTGAGCCATTCTTCCACCCCATTTTAGCACTATAATTTTCTCTATAGTCCCATAATAAAGTGTTCTGCCAAATCTCAGCAAGAGTTAGTTTCTAGTTTGTTGAGAGCTTGTGCTTCAGCCATACCATTCTTGATTACTGTGCTGAAAGGCCTCTGTTGGCCTAAAGGTACCAGTCACATTAATAGGTGCTGGCTTAGGAAGATTATGCAAAATGTGCATTTGTTTGCTTTTTGCCTGGCACATGTGATGGATCTACGCATATTTGAACATCAGTCATGTCTGGTACCACAGAGAACTCATACTTTCCCAAAGTCTCACATAGATCAATGTCATTCTGAAATCTGGACACAACCAGGAGCGAGCAATGACCTGTCTGAAGTTAGCTCTGAAATAGTCCCTGCCACCTTCACTCTGATATCTAGCTATCTTACCACTGAAGACTGTTTTCATCATAATATTAATTAGCTCCAATCCATCATACATGAATGGGTTACCAGTGCAAATAAGCTCATTCTGCAGCTTTAAAATTGTCCCTTCCTGGCATTTAACAGCATCTAATGAGTCTAGATGGTCTTTGTTTACTTCTAGGGAAGTCATCCCAATCATGCTTAATGTTTTGTTCAAAATTCGATAGAGCTCTGTGTTAACAAGGAACTCAGATATTACCTATGGTTAACTGGATGTGCTCTAAGTTCCACACCTCAGAATCCCCACCCAGCAGACTCATTCCCCCAAACTGCATGTATCAACGGAGAGAAAACTAAGGGCAGAATTAATTATAAAGTATATACTATATATACTTACAGATATATACTATATACAAGTATATACTAGATATACAGCATATACATATATAGTATATATATACTATATATATATAGCATATATATTCTATATATACTTGCTTATATATGCTATATAAGTAAAGTACTATAAAGTAAATTAACGATAAAGTAAATTAACTCCTAAATTAAACAAACCTTATAATCAATACTACTGAACGATGCCTTTTTTGCCATTGATGGCAGATCAACTTGAAGCACTCCTTCCATTTATAGTAGTCTGAAACATTTAAAAAATCAGGAATCATGTTCTTAGCATTAACTGATAACACAGTACTGTCAGTCAAGGATCATCATTTAACTTGTGAAGATTTCATGTTTGACATGACTGAGTTAACATATAATTTAAAATAATGTTTATTATTAAACATTTTCTTGAATATATATCTACATAATTGTTTTAGATTTGTCATTATTGGTATCATTTTGTTTTTTGGGCAAAACAGTTTCTTAATGATACCCAACTCAACTCATTTCCGATGATATTATATTATCAAAATTTCCATTAACCGGAGGTCCTGGAATTGGGTTAATCAATTTAGTGCCAATGCTAGGGATTTCTCTTGTATACCATGTCCGAGAATGTTATTTAGATTGTAAAGTCAAGCTTTCTAAAGTTAATAAATGCCTGATTTAAGGTTGCCAGATTTAAGGTTATTAGTAAATGCCCGATTTAAGGCCCCCTACTCTTGGGCCTTTGAGCATACAATCTTTAAATGCTTGATATCACACAATTTTTGCTAGTTTTTGTATGTTTTTCCTAGTGAAAAAAGATTCCAAATTTCTATTTTGTGCATTTATAACCATCTCTCCAACAAAACATTCAGTACAGCATCAGAAACCTCTACCACTTCAACTAAAGAACTAACTTCATTAGCTTACAATTGATCCTCTCTGAGCCTTCCACTAGTACAGGATTCACCACACTGAGACAGTGAGTTACAGATGAAGAAATAGCCATTCTATTACCAAGGATAGAGATTGGGCAAACTCTGAAAGACAGGCTAAGTGGCAGAATCTTTGGTCTGCCATATTAGAGATTTGATTTCTTTTCACAACTTGTGTGATATGTGAGGCCTATTAGCACCATGGAGCTTGTTTATTCTAAGGAAAAAGGTGTGTTTTACATGAAAATTAACAGATGATTGCTGATATATAAAAATCTTAGCATAGAGAGGGCCAAGTTATAGTTTGGCCTTGATTTAGCTAGTCAAGGTGGACCCTGGGCCCTTGTCCTTTACCCACCTCACCCCATTTTAGATAGTTCTTTAAAAAAAGTGAGACTAGAACTCATAGTCTCCTCCTTCTCCGGCAACAGCTATTAAGAGGAGAAAATATAAAACAGTATGACTAAAAATCCTATCTGGTTTTGATTGTTTTTTAATTGTAACTATATGCCTTCTGTGACAAATTAACAATTGAATAATTCATATTTTGAATGAAGGAAGTCTTTAAGATTCAGCCCCTTAATCTCTTAAAGTAAGGTGTTTCAATGTCTCATGTGACTGAATGGGCCAATCCGAGATTTGCATGATCTTTGGCAGTTACTGCAAATGTACGTTTCATGGTTGAGAACTGCTTGCTTCCTACAGGCTCTTTTCTCCCCAAGCTGTAGGAGCCAGATCCTCTCATGGACTTTGATACCCTGATGGAGACGATGGCGCCACTTGTTATGATCACTTGCCAAGATTTCCCATTGGTCAGGATTGACCTTAAGATCTATTTTGAGGGCTGAAGTTGGATATAAGTGATGCATAAGTTCTGGATGGAACTGTATAGTGTCTGGTCCTCTGCATAGGGATGAATTTTACTCTAAGTGATAAAAGTATACATAAATATTTTCTATTCCTTACCTAACTTCTGATCAATCAAATTGTACCTTCACCATTTTTATACAAATTCATAGATTTTAAAACCAGAAGGGCCCAGTAGCTTATCTAATCAAATTTCTTTTGTAACACAGGCCATATAATTTCATTTGGTTACCACGATGACCTGTAACCACTATGACCACTATAACCTATGTTTGGCTAAAGCATATCTTCCAGAAAGGAAACCAGTCTTGATATGAAGACATCATGAAATGGAGAATCCATCGTTTCCCTTGGTAGTTTGCTCCAACAGTTAATCTCTCACCTTAAAAATGTGTGGGTTATTTCTAATTTGAATTTGTCTGACTTTAATTTCCAACCACTGGTCAGGTTAGGCCATTCTTTGCTACATTAGTGTCTTTTATTACCCAGTGTTTCTCCACATGAAGGTGCTTTTACATAATAATCAAGTCACCTCTTGATCTATTTTGATAAGATAAAGAAATTCAGCTCTTCAAGTCTCATTGTAAAGCATTTTTCCCCTCATCCTCAAATCAGTTTTGTGGATCTTCTCTGCACCCTTTCTAGTTTTTCAACTTCCTTTTCAGAACTGTGGACCCAGTTTTTTATATCAGTCATGGCTTCTTCAGTCTACTAATTCATCATTAAAAGCTTGCTGTTTGACATAAAAAAAAATAGAAAAGTAATAATTTTAGTTTAAAAATAAGAGGAAAGTCATAGCACACATTACTTTAATTATAACATTTATTTCTCAGAGTATAATAACGTTATTCCCTGAATTAAAATTTCTTTTATTAGTCTATTAATACAAAGTAACAGAGCATAAGTTAATTTTGTACATAATCTCTGAATTTAAATTCTTAATATTTAGCACAATCTCTCAAATATATACTTGAAACTAAATCTTTTTACATAAAAAAGCTCTAGTATGGCAAGCAAAACATATTTTGCTATTCACAGTAGAGCCATGAGTACCATAATGACACAAAATATGTAAAATCAACATATCTTATAGCCACACCAATAAAATACATAATAAAACTGAGTTGCTGAGGAATTTAATTGTTGACAGACGTCTAAACGTTATGTAATTAAAATGAATTAAAATTACTATCCTAAAGCAGTTATGAAAAGCATAAAATTTCCAAGTTATAACAAATGTGGAAACATAGTTTTGGAATTTTGTTGCTTCAGCACATAGATGATTTTATGTCTTTAGCCTTAGACTTTTTGCAGTTTTTCCCAGTAACTGTCACTGAGTTGGCTAAATGCCTGTACAACGTTGTCCTCCTCATCATCACAGAGTTCACTTAGAGAAACGCTGCAAAATAGAAGGGAAAATGATTAAGCGTACAGTTGCTTTTATGTAAAGAAAGAACATTTTTTTAGTTAAAATGTTAAGATAGCTCCCCATTTGGGGATTTAAAACTTTTTTATAGCAATTATAGTTAGAGTTAAATATGTTTACCAACTCATTTTTATTTCCCTCCTTATTTTGTTTGGTTTATTAAAAACTGAAGCTCTGGGTGTATTAATTTTAAAATGGAGAGTCAATGGACACAAATCGGACATCAGGAATGGTAACATACAAAAGCCAGTAGGAGAACATTTCAATCTTCCTGGACATTATATAACTGATTTAAAAGTAGCCATACTGGAATAAAAAACTTCAGAAACAGACTTGAAAGAGAAACTGCAGAAGTAAAATTCATTTGAAATGTAACACCATTAATTTGAGTTTGAACAGGCACTGGGAGTGGCTGGCTCACTACAAAAGTAGCTTTGCCTCTCCTGGAATTGACACTTCCTTATCAGTTATTGGGAGTGGACTACATCTACCCTGATTGAATTGGCCCTGTCAACACAAGTTCTCCATTTGTGAGGTAACTCCCTTCTCTTTATGTGTCAGTATATAATGCCTGCATCTGTAATTTTCACTCCATGCATCTGAAGAAGTGGTTTTTTACCCACGAGAGCTTATGTCCAAATAAATCTATTAGTCTTTAAGGTGCCACAGGATTCCTTATTGTTTTAGTCATGTGTCTATTTTTCTCATATTATTCAGCAGGATGACCTATAGAGCACATAGTGCTGTGTCTTATGACACAGTTTAGTGTTTGAAGCCAAATTTCTTGGTTTTGGTTGCATTTTGAGACCACTCTCATGGAACGGGGCCTCTGCTATTTCAAACTCTCTGGTTCTAGATTCTGTGATTCTAGATTCTGCAGTTCTACATTTACAGGTCACCATTACATGCTCCAATAGTGAGTTCCTTACTCTGGCTCCTAGCAAAGTATTTAGTCACATGCTTAAGTTTATCCTTACTCAGCAATGCACTTAATCATGTGTTTCACTTCATTGACATGAATAGGACTTAGACATGATTAAAGATGTGCACATACTTAATTGCTTTGCTGAACAGAGGAGGACTACTAAATCAGAGCCACAAGAAGCTATGGAATGCTATACTATGTTAACATCTTACTAATGGAATGATGTGGGAGGAGCTCTCTAAGGATCCCTTTGCAGAACTGTCTTCTCTCTGAGCCCCCTCTCTTGAAGTCAACGGAGCTACTCATGTGCTTAAAATTGAGCATCTTATAAAGTGCTTTGCTGGATCAGTAGTGCACTTATCATTTTTCTCAGAAAAAAGACCTATACTGAGATTTATCATTATCCTTTGTTTATAGTCTTGCCATTAATTATTAGTCAACATAAAAGTGTACTTAACCAAGTTAATTTGAATTAATTTTTCAAGCATGAGTTCACAGACAGTGTTAAATGTGTTACTAAAATCAAGGGACAGATTCTTAGGTTAAGTCGCTGTAGTTCCATTGACTCCATTATTTCAACAAAGCTACGCTGATTTACAGTAGCTGAGGAATCTGGCCCCAAAATTAGTACATCTATTACCTTCTTTTTACTCACTAATTCTGTAGGTCTAACTAAGAAAACAGTCAAGTTTGTTTGCCAAGATTTGATCTTTTTAAACGCATGCTATTCTAAACTCATGAACATGGTACTGTCATCCTGTAGATAGTGAATTTCCCACCACTTACTATTTCATCCACTATTTTACAAAGAATAGAAATTATTTGTACAGGACACAATTATTAAAATCACACATTTTTCAAAAGACAAGTGAAAACAGAATTTTCTTTTCATTTCGGATACCATAATTTTTAAAAAGTATCTTAAATTATTTACAAAAAATTAACTTCCCTTTTAGTCCATTTTCTTGTTTAAATATTCACCAGAATATGTATACCTGATAGCTTGAATAGTGAGTGAAAAATCTTTCAGAAGAAGATAAGCTGCTCCTTTATGTATACTAGAAAAAGAAAAGATTTCCAAATGTAAATAACTAGAAGTATTTAAAGTATGCATATTACAGGTGTTTCACTTGTACATATTCAGGGTAATCCTGGCCCCACTGAAGTCAGTGGCAAAATTCCCACTAGTTTTAATAGGGCCAGGATTTCAAACTCAATCTTTTTTTAAGCATACCCAACAGTCAAAAGCAGGTAAATTAAATTAAAAAGTAAAATATTTCTCCTAGACATTCTTAGAGGATGAAATTCATCTCTGTGCAGGTGGTCCATAGAAGGCTTATGCACCATATAAGTTCCACTAAAGTCCTTACAAAAAGGGCTTAAGTGAGTATTGTAACTTGCACTCTGCACAAGGTTGAATTTTACCTAGAGTAAATGGAAGGGCAGCAGGCTTTTTGCACTTAAGCTTTACTTGCTTGCTTAAGTGGTGCATAGGACATTGTGCAGGAAATTGAACTGAGTTCAATTTCACCCTAAGTAAGACTATATCAGAACAATGAAAATAATAGAACACTGAAAAATAACAGAATACTGAAAAGTCTCTTGAAAGACTTCTGTGAAACACACAGGTATTAGCAGACTTTAGATATTGCCTGTGCACTGAACTGTATTTTTCTTCTAGAGTTTAAAGAGTGATTCATAAAATATATATATATGGACAATAAATATAATCAAAACATTTAGCCCACCAGAGCTACCTCTTATCTAAGGGTATGAGGGCCACCAGTAAATACAATAGTGTTAGAAGTGTTCACAGTCAAAAGTTAGGATTGTATATTCTTCATTCATTGAATTGGATGAGTGGGGCTGGGGAGAAGATGATGCAATATGCATAATGTTTTAACCTCTTAAACTATCAGGGTTATAATCATGCTTAAGATGAAAAATTAAATCAAAGAAACAGCAGTTGCTTACCCATTATCTTGTGACATCGCTGCCAAAGAACCATGTTTATAGAAGTCAAGTGCATAAGCATTAAGTGGCATAATTCTTCCTTGCTTATCACATTTCGTTGCACAAAGTACAGGAATATTTCCAGCAGTAATACCAACTGTGCGTAATATGACCTGAGGAAACAGTGCAACTTAATTTTATGATTCAGATCTTTTCAGGTTTACTGTATAAATTCTTTGCATGCTTATGAGGGGTTTTTCATGTTTTGACCTAACTCATCTACATGTCAATTTAACACTTACGTAGGGTTGCCACCCATCTGGGTTTTACCTAGACAGTCTGGTTTTTTTTGTTTCTGTGTCTGGGTGTAAGTCTTAAGTCTGATCCTGGAAGCTTAAATTCAGCAAGGTCTGAAGTGAGTGGGATTACTCATGTGCTTAAAGTTAGGCACATGATCAAGTACCTTGCTGAACTGGGGCCCAAGAGCAGAAATTCCATTGACATCACTGGGTAGTTTAGGTAGACATCAGAGGACAATGCCCTTATGGCACTCTTGCTGGAAATAAAGCATTAATAAAAGTAGTCATCGCTTTAGAATGATGGTTAAATTATTTTATGAAAACTAGTATTTCTTGAAGAATCCCGGCCAGCATACCTAAAAATTAGGCTCTTAAATCCTTATTTAGACTCCTAAAGAATGGACCAAATTTTCAAAAATGTTGAGCACTTAGCAGCTCCTATTGAATAATGGGATCTGCTGGACCCTCAATATGTTTTTTGAAAAATCAGACCACTTATTAAAGTGCCTAAATATTTATCAACTTAAGTTTAGATTGTTTTTGAAATAAACGGGTTACTTACCTGTAACTGTTGTTTTTCGAGATGTGTTGCTCATATCCATTCCAGTTAGGTGTGCACGCGCCACGTGCATGACTGTTGGAAGATTTTTCCCTTAGCAACAGGCCAGGTCGGCAAGGGAGCCCCCTGGAGTGGCGCTGTTATAGTGCCGTATATATACCCCTGCTGACCTGCCCCCCCCCCCAGTTCCTTTGTGCTGGCTGATCCGACAGTGGAAAAGGAGGGTGGGTTTGGAATGGATATGAGCAACACATCTTGAAGAACAACAGTTACCAGTAAGTAACCCGTTTTTCTTCTTCGAGTGCTTGCTCATATGCATTCCAGTTAGGTGACTGCGAGCCATACCTAGGAGGAGGGGTCGGATCAACCAACCCCTGAGTGCAGGACCACCGAGCCAAATGATGCATCGTCCCTGGACTGCTGGACAATGGCGTAGTGCGTGGTGAAGGTATGGATGGAGGACCAGGTGGCTGCCCTGCAGATGTCCTGGATCAGAACCCGTTCCTGGAAGGCCGCCGAGGAGGCTTGTGCCCTCGTGGAGTGCGCTGTTATCTGCTCGGTGGATTTCCCTGCTAGCTCATAGCAGGTACGGATACAAGCAGTTATCCAGGAGGAGAGGCGCTGGGCTGGGAGGATCGGCTGCCCTTTCATCCAATCCGCTATGGCAACGAAGAGTTGTGTTGACTTCCTAAAGGGTTTTGTACGCTCTAAATAAAATGTGAGAGCTCTGCGAACATCGAGCGTGTGCAGTTGTTGTTCCCTTCAGGAGGTGTGGGGCTTTGGGTAAAAGACCGGGAGAAAACTGTCCTGGTTTATGTGGAAGGTGGACACCACCTTAGGGAGGAAGGCGGGATGAGGGCGCAGCTGAACCTTATCCTTGTGGAAGACTGTATAGGGGGGCTCCGATGTGGGAGCTCAGATTTCAGAGACTCTACAGGCCAAGGGGATAGCCACGGGGAAGGCCACTTTCCAAGAGAGGTATAACAAGGAGCAAGTGGCGAGGGGCTCGAACGGGGGCAACATGAGACGGGTGAGGACCAGGTTCAGGTCCCACGAGGGGACTGGGTGTTTAACCTGCGAGTACAATCTGTCCAATCCCTTGAGGGTAGACCATGGGGTTGGAAAAGATTCAATGGCCAGTGGTTCCAGGGTGGAAAGCCGATATGGCTGCTAAATGGACTCGGATTGAGGAAGTGGAGAGGCCTTGCTGCTTGAGGGAGAGAAGATAGTCCAAGATGGCAGGTATACTGGCCTCTCCTGGAATAGTGTTGTGCTGTTCGCACCACCGGGAGAAGCGAGCCCACTTTGCACAGTAAGTGGCATGGGTAGATGGCTTTCTGCTACCCAAGAGCACATTTTGCACCTCCGCTGAGCACAGGAGCTCCGAACCCCTTAGCCATGCAGGAGCCATGCCGATAGGTGTAGGGACGGAAGGTCCGGGTGGAGTAGGCGGCTGTGGTCCTGTGATATGAGGTCCGGCCAACGCAGCAGGGGGACAAGCAGTACCACAGATAGCTGGAGAAGGCATGCGTACCAGCACTGCCTGGGCCACGCTGGGGCTATGAGGATGATGTGAGATTTGTCTCGCTTCGCTTTGATGAGCACCTTGTGCAGTAGTGGGATCGGGGGAAATGCGTAGAGGAGTTGATCTGTCCATGGAAGGAGAAAGGCGTCTGTCAGGGAGCCCGGGGAGCTGCCCCGGAAGGAGCAGAACTGGAGGCACTTCCTATTCTGGCGAATAGCGAAGAGGTCGATCTGGGGAAGCCCCCACTTTAGGAAGATCGACCGAATGACATCTGGGTGAATGGACCACTCATGGGAGAGGAAAGACCTTCTGAGGTAGTCCACCAGCGTGTTGTGAACGCCCGGGAGAAATGAGGCCACTTGGTGAATAGAGTGGGCTATAAAGAACTCCCACAGTAGAATTGCTTCCCTGCAGAGGGGGGTCGAGCGGGCTCCCCCTTGCTTGTTGATATAAAATAGAGCTGTAGTGTTGTCCGTTAGCACTGCAACACATTGGCCTGATAACGTGTCCTTGAAGGCTTGACATGCGAGGTGGACCGCCCGCAGTTCCCGGACATTGATGCGTAGACAAAGGTCGGCTGTTGACCACCGGCCTTGGGTCCTCAGTTTTCTGAGATGGGCTCCCCACCCCAGATCTGACGCATCCGTAACCAGGGACATTGCTGGCCAAGGCGGGAGAAAGGGGACACCCTTGCAAACAAGCACTTGATTTGTCCACCAGGTGAGGGAGTCAAGGGTTGAGTTTGGGATGGTGAGGAGGGTAGTTAGGCTGTCCACATTCAGTCTGTAAACCGATGCTAACCATGACTGGAGCGGGCGCAAACGTAACCTTGCGTGTTTGGTGACGTACGTGCAAGCCGCCATGTGCCCCAGCAAGCTGAGGAATGATCGAGCCGTGGAAGTTGGGAAGGTGCATAGACTGTGAATTGCTGACTGAATAGATCGGAAGCGAGATTGTGGGAGGGACGCTTTTGCCACTGTGGAGTCTAGCAGGGCTCCTATGAATTCCAGTCGCTGGGTAGGCTCCAGGGCCGACTTCTCCTTTTGAAGAGGATTCCGAGGTGGGTGAATGTGTTGAGAATTAGCTGGACGTGAGAGAGTACCTACTCCCTGGAGTTGCCTCTCACTAACCAGTCGTCGAGGTAGGGGTAGAGGTGGACCTGGCGGCACTGGAGGAATGCTGTGACCACTGCCCTGCACTTGGTGAATACCCTGGGAGCCGTGGAGAGGCCAAAGGGTAGGACCACAAACTGGTAGTGCTCGCTGGCTACCACGAAGTGGAGGAAACGTCTGTGGGATGGCTTTATGGCTATGTGAAAGTAAGTGTCCTTCATATCGAGAGCAGCGTACCAGTCCCCGGGATCCAGTGAGGGAATAATAGTACCCAAGGAGACCATGCGGAACTTGGACTTGACCAGGTGTTTGTTGAGTCCACGCAGGTCCAGGATGGGCCAGAGGCCCCCTTTCGCCTTGGGTATGAGGAAATAATGGGAATAAAACCTCCTTCCCCTGAACTGCTCTGGGACAGGCTCGACAGCCCCCAGAGACAGGAGCGAATGAATCTCCTGAACCAGGAGTTGCTCGTGAGAGGGGTCCCCGGAGAGGAACGAGGAGGGTGGCGCGGGGGAGGAAAACTGAAGCGAATATCCCACTGCCACCGTGCGTAGGACCCACTGGTCCAAGGTGATGGCGGACCAAGCATGGAGGAAGTGGGACAGACGGTCTTTGAAGGGAGGATCCGGTAGGGAGGCTGGTACACTGTCCCCGGGCGCACCTTCAAAAGCCGGGCTTAGAGCCCTGGGGAGGCTTTTGGGTTGATTGAGACTGGCCCGAGCGCTGGGTGGAAGAGCATCTATGGCCCCCCCCCACCCTCGCCTTCTAAAAGTGTCCTGAGATGGGCGCGGCAGAGGATAGAAATGTCTGGGCTGGGGCCTGAACAGTCTCCCTTGTGCCACTGGGGTGTGCATGCCCAGAGTACGTAAAATGACCCGGGAGTCTTTGAGGGACTGCAAATGCGAGTCTGTCATCTCAGAAAAAAGGCCGGAGCCTTCAAAGGGTAGGTTCTGTATGGTGTGTTGCACCTCCAGGGGAAGATTAGAAGCCTGTAACCAGGCAATGCACCTCATGGCGATCCCGGAGGCCACTGTTCTGGCCGCTGAATCGGCCAAGTCAAGGGCTGCCTGCAGCGCTGTTTTAGCCACCTTTTTGCCCTCGTCGACGAAAGCGCCGAACCCCTGCTTAGCTTCAGGAGGCACAACGCTCTGAAACTTCTGCATGGAGCTCCATGCATTGTATGTGTGCCTGCTCAGGAGGGCCTGTTGGTTGGCCACCCTGAGCTGGAGACCCCCTGCAGAGTAGATCTTCCTACCAAAGAGGTCCATGCGCTTAGCCTCCTTGGACTTGGGCGCCGGGACTTGTTGACCATTGCGCTCCCTCTGGTTGACCAAGTCAACAACCAGGGAGCAAGGCTAGGGGTGGGTAAACAAACATTTATAATCCTTAGCGGACACAAAGTATCGTCTCTCCACTCCTTTAGCGGTCGGAGGGACGGAGGCCGGGGTCTGCCAGATTGTGGCCATCGATTTTTGGATGGTTTTGATGACTGGCAGAGCCACCCTGCTTGGGCCGTCTGTGGATAAGATATCCACAACAGGGTCCTCAAGCTCTATGACCTCCTCCACTGGAAGGTTCATGCCCCTGGCCACCCTTGTTGAAAGGGCCTTTTGCGCCGACAGGTCTACGGGTGGGGGCTGGAGGCGGATGTGTCCGCCACTGCTTCGTCCGGGGAAGACGAGGAGGAGGCCCTTTGCTCACCTACATCCAGGGCCTCGGTCTGAAGAGGGGCCCGGGGAGGTGGGGCGGAGGCTGGGGCCACAGTGCCGGCAGCTGAAAGATCTGCCCCATTAGCCGGGGGACGGCTAATGGTGGCCTCAGGCACTTTGGAGTCCGAAGCACCCGAGATCCCAGACGGAGCCCCTTGGGTTTGGTGGTACGCCCAGGGGGTCCAGAAAGGCGATTGTGCGGGATCCTGGGGCTGCTGGAGAGGCTGGTCGGCCCAATGGCCTTCCATTGTCGCAGGGTGCTCCAAGCCCTGGTCCTCCGCTGAGTGGGGTGAAGCGGTGGCAGACCAGGAGGGCCACGGAGGTGCCTAACTTGAAAAAGGTTGGCGACCGGAAGGAGATGGGGAGCGGTGCCGGGACCGGGACTGGTAATGGCTTCGGTGCCGGGGCGATGCAGGGTAGCGATGGAGACCCGATTGAACATCACGTCGAGCAGGGGAACAGTCCCTGGATCTTGACCGGCGTCGAGGCGGTGACCGGTACCGGGATGGTGAATAGTACCGGGACGCCAACCGGCGCCAAGAGTATGACCGGTGCCGAGATGGAAAGCGGTGCCGGGACTCCGATCGATGCCGGGATCTCGACCGGTGCTGGGATCTGGAACGGCGCTGGGATCTCAACTGGCGCCATGATGTAGAACGGTGCCGGAACGGAGATCGGCGCCGAGATGTTGATTGGCACTGAGACCCGGAGCGGCGCCGAGATCCGGAATGGGGCCAGGATGGAGAACGTCAACGGACGTCGACCGGGAGGATCGAGCTGGCGCACGCTGGTAACGATGCCGTAGGCTGCATAAGAGCTGGCTTTCCCCAAGACTGGCTTTGCAGGGGCTGGGTTGGCGGCGGCTTGGTGAGCGCGATCAGGTCCCGGGCAGCGGCGAAGGTTTCCGGTGTCAAGGGCAAGCGCTGCTGCACCGGAGCCCTGGGAGGCGAGTCCAGGCACACTGGACTCGATGGGACCTGCCTAGGTGCCGGAGTCAACGGGGCCGGTGCCGGCGGATGTTGCCTGGAGCGCTCCCCCACGGGACGCTGCTCTACGGGTGCCGGGGTGGCCGTAGAGGTTGGAGGCGCCATGGGCTTCTTCTTCTTGTGCACCGGTGAATGAGACCAGTGCTGAGGTGCCGGCTTCAGTGCCACAGAGGTCCGTGGGGCCGGCACCAATGAAGAGGCGCTCTTTCCTGAGGAGCCCAACACGGACGGTGCCGGGGCCAGGGCCGCTTCCATGAGGAGCTGCCTTAGGTGAAAGTCTCTCTCCTTCTTGGTGTGTGGCCGGAAGCTCCTGCAGATCTTACACCTGTCAGCTTGGCGGGCTTCGCCCAGGCACTTGAGGCACGATTTGTGTGAGTCGCCCACTGGCATAGGCTTCCCACACAGAGAACAAGGCTTAAAGCCTGGAGCCCTGGGCATAAGTGCCCCGGCTCCCGCAGGAGGGAGAAACCCCCCCAACAACTACTACTACTACACTAACACTAGTTAACAAAGAACTTTAAAACAGCAAACTATATACAGAAACACTAGAAACAGAGATCTAAAGGGAAACGGAGAACAGAAGACTGAGCTCCGCAGTTCCAGCAACTGTCATAGGCGGTAAGAAGGAACTGAGGGAGGGGGCCGGGTCAGCAGAGATATATATATGGCACCATAACGGTGCCACTTCAGGGGGCTCCCTAGCCGACCCGGCCTGTTGCTAAGGGAAAAATCTTCCAACAGCCATGCACGTGGCGCATGCACACCTAACTGGAATGCATATGAGCAAGCACTCAAAGAAGAATCTTTCTTCCAGATTTATGCAAAGAAGGATACATAGCAAGTGGAACCTAAGAGCACAGACACACAAAATGAGATTTTTTAAAAAAGTAGAGGCAGGGAAAATAACTGCACAAAGTGTCAGTCTTAAATACTACAGAGTTCCTATCAGGAGGATGGAAAGACAAGGCAAAAATAACCATCTATGAAACCTCTTATTTCCTGGAGAGTTTTACATTTTAAGACAAATTAATATTATTACTAAAATATTCCACAAAATTATTTTCCTACAATTGTTACTTATTCTCATTTTATTAGATTATTAGTAGTGTAGAAAAGAAGGCATATTAAGGAATTAAAAATTATAACTGAAAGCTTCTGTTGGCTTAGTGCATGAATAAAAAATTGGAGAGTGAGTGTCTCTTTTCTCATTATGAAATCTAGGAAGGAAACACCTATACCAATTTTTAAAAGTAGGTTTATTCTTTACAATACATTTTATGTATTTTTCTGTTTATAAAAATGGGCTTATTCAAGAAGCTCTAAGTTAAAAGAAAACACAATCAACTCCATCAGACTAAATTAACGTTCTCTCATAAATAGCTCCATAGCCTCCCCTTCAATCACCCAATTCACACAAAAGTGTGAGTAAATAGAGGAGCATTATACCAGGACCCCATCAGACTCAGGTTCTGATAAAAAAAATGCAGGGACTGTGTTCCAAAAATAAATGTTACCTGCTGAAAATGACAGGTCTCCAGACAGTTACCTCTATAGTTAAATCCCTGAAAGCTCCACAATTGATTTCAATTACAGTGGCAATACACGTGGAGAGAATCTCTCTCCTTTAACAGATTTTAAACTATATAGAGCAATAGATCAAAATCAGCACCAAAAGTGAACAAGAAGCCAGCTGAGTCCTAGAAAACAGGCATTATATATTCCTTATATTTGATAGCATTAAACAAGCTCCTTGTTAGGAATATATACACCTTGGAAGTAATAAAAAATATGGAGCAAATTTTGCCTGAGAATCTCTACTAAAATCAGTGTGAATGTAGGTAAGGTAAAATTTGATTGTATAAATAGAGGATAGAGGCTTCCTTCCTAATAGCAATAGATCACTGTTTTCTCTTGTAGCAGAAGAATGCTGCCTAAATTTCCCTATGCCTCGGTCTCCTGATCTGTAAAATAGATATAATACCTGCCTCAGAGCTATTGTGAAGCTAGGTTCCTTAATGTTTGTCAAGCACTTTGATATCCTCAGACAACAGGTAAATACAAAGTACAAACTGTTATCACTAGAGTGGCAATGCCTTTTCCATATGAAGTATCTGAATATATTTATTCTGGAGCACAGACAAAGTTAACCTGCATTAATACTTTACAGACCTCCCCCACTTACACTGTTGACAGTCTCTCCATGAAGTAAATCACTATCCATGTTTCCAGACAGGCATGCAAAAGGTGAAACAGCTTGTCTTCCCTCATTACAACTCATCAAGTGGGACACCAGTTCGGAGTCTTTGCATTCTTCACCTGAAAAATCTAACCAGGACAAGATGTGAAATGAAAAACTTAAAAATATATACACAACACAACTGTTCTCTCAGAAAGTATCAATTAATGAAATATTTTTATTACTCTTTTTGACTTAATAGTTCTCTTTATAATTTTGACCTTATAGACAATGCTTACAATTAGAGTTATCCATGACTTTCTATAATAAGCCTCTGCTTTCAGCTGCTTACAGTTCTCCCAGATTTTAACTACTTGGTCTGAAATTTTCCATGCTTGGTTTCTGCCTCAGGCTGATTTTTTTTTTTCTTTTAAAGATTCAGCAAAAGCGGTTCAGCCATTTCTGAGAATGAGTTTAGGGAAAAATGGGATGATTAGTCAATACTAATTTTCCATCAATTTCTTTGAAGAAATACCTTGCGGGGGGGGCAGGGGGGGGGAAGCAGTATTTGCAATTAGTCCTGTAATCAGCAAGGTATTTTCTAGAGTTCCCACAAAAAGTCTTTCCAGATTTTGCTGATTTCAAAGAACCTGCTTACCATTTGCATATGCTCAGTAGAATTTACAAGACTGCTGCTACAATCTGCTTTTCCATCTGCACTGACCAAGCTTCAACCTCCCTCTCCTGCCCTCAGTTACTATGTGATATTCACAGAGCAAGAGCTATGGACGGGACATCAGTGCAGTAGCAGTATATCCTCTGGTCTAGATGTAGAGGAACAGGGATGGTAGCCACTACAATAACTGGATCAGTAGTCTCAGCTAGAGCAGCAAGGATCTTGCAAACAAGATAGGTGCTTCAGGGAAAGACTGCCAACCTGTTATCATACTATGTTTCTTTCTATTCAGAGGATTCTTTAAATCTTTTTTTGCCATCTG
>ML677326.1:57145593-57346445 GCA_007922305.1 Dermatemys mawii | reverse complement strand
AAAGAGATCTGAGCCCCTATGTCCTAAGGATATTTCAGATGTTTCACTTTATATATAAAGAGGGTGGAATGAAAGCTATTATTTCTTTCCAAGGAGACACAATAATTTGCCTGAATATCCAGTTTTCCCCTCCAGTGCCTTTGTAGTTTTGTCTATCAGGCTATTTGCTTTCCCTGTGAATCTTTAGTTGTTTCAGCAAAATTGCTTTGCCCAGAATAAACCCTGATCATCAGGACACATCTTCCCACCATCTTCTTCATTTTTTTTAAACTGTTCCTATGCAAGCAGTGGGCTACCTGGGGAGGCTTCTCCCTCAGACAGCCCCCACTTCCTGCTACAAGCTAGAGCGGAGCTGCTGCTGCACCCCGTGCTGAGTGGAAGGGTCGGGGAAATGCAGAGCCTAGCCTTGTGGGCAGCCTGGCTGGAGGAGGAGAGGAAGACAAACAACAAACATGTGACAGTGAGTTTTCCCCTTCCACTGGCTTTTATTAGCTTTGAGTTTAAACTGTTTGTTGCGCAGCCGAAAGTGAAAGTAAGCCATAACCGAATGCTCCACTTATTTGCCCATACGCTGCTGCACCTTTTCTTACCAGTACGGAGTACTGGGCCGTACTGGCTTACTTTCACCTCTGCCTGGACCCCACCACCTAAGCCCCCCTCCCTCCCCCACCCGTGGCTTACCTGCTCAGCCGGCTCCAGCGGCTCGGCCCTCCCCATGCTCCCAGCCCAGCGCCCACGCTGGGGAGCATGGCCCCCGCAGCTCCTCCAGGCGCAGCTCCCTGTGCTCTCGGCCCGGCGCCTCCGCCAGGGAGCACGGGGCCCCTGGGGCTCCCCACACTTCCAGCTGGCGCCCCAGCCAGGGAGCGCAGGGGCTCCCGTGGCTCCTCCCAGCCTAGTGCCCCCCCTGGGGAGCACGGAGCTCCTGCATCTCCCCCTTCTCCCAGCCTGGCCCCCGGGCCAGCACTGCAGGCCCGCGGCTAGCTGTGCTTGCCTGGCGCCCCTGGCTTAGAGCGAGGGACCACTGGCACCGGCACCGGACACAGCTGGCAGGCCAGATAAAAATGGCCGGTGGGCCGGATATGGCCCACGGGCCGTAGTGTGCCCACCCCTGTTCTAGCGTGTATTTACTTATGAACAAGGAATTGAGCCCCTATCTACCACATTACACTGCCACTAGACCAGGCTCTAACAGCCCAAAACACAGTATTTCAGAAAAGCAAACCACAGTGAATATGAATGTATAAATGTAGCATTCACTTACCAATCCTTGAAAGAGGAAGTTGGTATTCTTGTTTCATATCAGCCATCTTGGAAATAATCAATAAAAAATGGCCAAAATTCTTCTCTACTTTGTTGTTGTACTCATGTAATGCAACAGCAAACTCTTCTGGGAGATCTTTAAGGAATACCTAAAACAATATAAATTTTGTGGGATAGAACACTTACATTCAGTCTAGAATTTTACCAGTTTTCTGACCAACAAAAAGGGAACAGAAAAGCTGAGCTGAATACTATACTTTTACATTGTTGTGATGTTGCAGTGGCAACAGTTACCGTATCTAATGTTAGGTATTTCCAACTGAAATCACTGTTTTTAAAAGCAAGACTTTCGAACAGATTATCTCCATAATAAGTCAAACCCTATGTTGTAGTCTGCACTTTTGTGGCTGCAGAATTTGCCTGGTAATCCACCCATTGCCACAGAATTGTTTTGCTGAATCTCAAGCTTTCATTTTTAAGTTTCTAGTGCTTGAAAATATCAACTATTTTCTTCCTGAGCCTGTAAACAGACTGAAACAGCAGCTCTGGTAGGCACAAATCAGTAATTTATGCTGTACACATTATTGGCTATTTAGGAAAAATGTTATCCATCACACAAACATCTGATATTTGTAGCCCAGTGTGCTAACTTGTCTTTATTATATTTACTGCTTTGCATTGTATTCTGCTTTGCATTATATTCAGCAGTAATGCAAGAAACCTACAGGTCTGTATCCTATTAACTTGCTTCAGTAAGTTAGCATAAGGCTTGAGACCTATGAACTTTGAACAGATAGACTTTGCACAGATAAACAGCCCAATGAAAAATCTCAGGTATTTGGGCAGCTGAAAATAGAATTTAAGGGGAAGTTCTGACCACAGGTAAATAATTCAACCACAGAAGTGTCCTTGCAATGAACTGATGTACATAACAGGTACATGAGATACATTTAAGGCTAGCCTGCTTGCCTATATATCTTTTCTTATAAATTTCTTATGGGTTTGATTTTATTATAATACGTTTACAGGTCTATATTAGGGTATGTCTTCACTACCCACTGGATCGGCGGGTAGTGATCGATCTTTTGGCGATTGATTTATCACATCTCATCAAGATGTGATAAATCGATTGCCCACAGTGCTCCCGTCGACTCTGGAACTCCAGCTCGATGAGAGGCACAAGCTGGAGTCAACGGGGGAGCCCGCTGCCAACCGCTGCCACCATGAGGATGGCAGGTAAGTCGCCGAAGATGCGCCGACTTCAGCTACATTATTCACCTTCAGTCGACCCCTCCCCCTAGTGTAGGCCAGCCATTAAAGTATATTTTGGCTGTAACACAAGGGACCTGCAGGTCACCTCCTGTAGGTTGAGCTAAGGCAAAGTTAGCATACATATGTTTGGGACTTTTCATCTAGATAGATGGTGAAGAGTTAAAGTATAAGGTCCATGTGTGGCTGCAATCTTTAACGAGGGTGTGTTAAAGCAGGTTGGCACAGGGGCTTCCCTAAGTGCATACCCTTTTAAACTTAGCAGGTACACTACAACTGGGAACTTCAAAAGAACAGGTTAGGAAAGAAATAACAAATGTTATGCATAACCACAAAAGGGCCATGGTAATGAATGGATGTATAAGATAATAAGTTGAGATAAATGATATACAGGAAAAAGTAGTTTTTTCCAACATTAGTAAGGTGAGGAAATACAAATAAGGAAAAGGGGAAAAATCCCTACTGAATTTGCATCAAACATAATGGCATCAGCGTAACATATTATAAAAGTGGCATCCCAGCCTAAGGGCAGTAGGAGAGAGAAATATAGTCCTTGGGAGGTGCCAGAATGATGGCCACTGGTGGTGATGGAGAAGCTGATAGTGACGAGGAAGATGATGGCTGATATTTCAGGTTGTTCTACAGGAGCTGGTGTGAGTATATGGGTGTGCAGATATGCATTCTGTAGTATCTCTATCCACCTTACTGAGCTGGGAGTATTTGTGACTGTACTAAATGTATTAATAAACTATATTTGTAAATATAAAAGAGTTCCTACAGTATGAGTGTTGCAACTGTGCACATCAGGATTCTCAACTATATAGTAGTTTGAATAATACTGGGTCTGATCATGGGGCATGAACCTGGCAACCCTCAAACGATAACTGGGAATTCTTAAGTAATCAATATAATTAATACATAATATAAAGATCAGGCAACATCTTCCAGTACTCAATTAAAATACAGTAGAACAGAGGTTCCCAAACGGTGGTCCATAGAGTAGCAGCTTGTGGTCTGTAGAGAGCTATCTCATTTCCACAGGATAAACAGCATTAAAAGTAAACAGAAAAAAAGTATATTGAAAAATTTGCAGTATTATTTTGACATGTAAGCAATTAACTGTCACAGGGATGTTATTTGAAAGAGAGGGGAAATAGTCCATGAAACAATTTCTAGTCCAAACAGTGAAAAAGTTTGGCAGAGGCTTCTAGCTGTTGTAGAGGTAATCTTCAAGTCAAAGAGAGGGAGATAATCTTCCTGTTTAAACTGAGTTCACAAAATTGGGCTTGCAGAGGACTCCAACTTTCATTTAAAGATAATCAAATATCCAACCTTTATGTTTGCATCTAATGATGATTGTTTTTTAAAAAAAATTGTTATGCATATGTCTTTCATCATTGGGAGAGAGCGACTGGCTGCTTAAAGAGAGTTACACTGAGCCTCAGCTGTGACTAATCATCTACCTCGCTGCTGAGATAGACCAGCTGATTATAAAAGCCAGCAAGGGGGCCAGTTATTGACAAGAGCTGCACAGAGTAGAAAGATTGTAGTAGGAAGCTCCTAGGTCAAAGGGACCTTAAAGGGACCACAGGTTGGTGCCTGTGGTGGGCCTTGGAACAGCGTGACTCTCAGGCAAGTGGGCAGGCCCACCGACAGAAATTCTGGGCCTCAGGGCCAGGGCCATCCCTATGTGGGGGCAAGGCCTGGTGTGGAAGTGACAAATCCATCACTTCTGGGACTGCCCACACCAGCCCATGGGGCCCAGAGTGTTCTCACATGCCTAGGTGCTCTGCAGCCCATCTGGATGATTTACAGGGGCCCGGGGCTCCCAGGCCCTTTTAAATCACCTGGACCCCTGGGCAATTGCCCCCTTTGCCTCCCCGGTGGGCAGGCTTGCAAGTGAGTGGTAGACTAAAACATGTTAGGACTAGATAGACCCCTGAAGACGACCTTGAGTGAAGGGAAAATACTGGGTTTATATGTGGAACTTATGTTGAACAGTTTTGTTGTGAACAAATAAAGAGAGCTAAAACCAAGTGAGAAAGAGGGCTAGAACCAGCATGGTGTGAGCGCTTTCTGAACTGAGAAGTCAGGCTACCAGCCTACAGTCACATAATGTGATACTCTAATATCAAAAGAGAGGTTAGCTCTCCTGTAGATCTGTTGTTCAAATGATCAACAATCACTTAGCCTATCTCTGTTTTATTTTACCATTCTTTACTAAATATTTTTAAAAAATAAAACAAGAAATTTCTTCTTACCTTTGACTGGTAAAACTTCTGCTTAGATTTAATAATGCTAGCTGGGATATATCTTCTTCCAAATAGATTTGCCAGTACTAGCACTAGTTGTTCCATCACGTCTTTAGAAAATGTCTTTGAGCCTATTCAAAATGGAAAACTCAGACAGTCAGAACAAGGATGTTGGGATTAAAGCCTAAACTACCCAGTAGCTTAAGAGTTTGGAAAAACTCATTTAGCAAACTTTTTAATTCTAGGAAAAAAATCTCTAATATATGTATAAACATACATATTTTTGCTGCTTGTGATATAATGTAGGTAATGTGTCCAAATACCATTACACTACACTGACTTGGGAGGAACTAGGAGCTGCCATGTTATGTCTAATATTTTAAGGGAAGCATATTGAGAAAATTGTACTGAGGCAGCTCTGACTTTATGAAGAATCTGCAGATTTTCTTTATTTCTTCAAATCTGGTTTTAAATTTGAACATAGTTCTGGTTCCCTTCATCAGAGATCTCCTTTTGGCAATGGACAAAGACTAAATATCTGTGATGTGAGAGGTCATAGATGCAATTACCCCAAACTGCAACTCGTCTTTTTCATCAGATCAGAACAGTGAAGTTTCTCTGTTTGTTTATGGTGTAGCTGTGATAGGGGTTTGGATGATGGCCAGTTGTCTGAAGTTCAGTTGTGCCAAGACAGAGGTGACATTGGTTCATTGGAGGAAATAACCAGAAGAGATGGACTATATTTGGGTTCTTTTCCCCCCATATATGTAACTTTTCTTCTACTCTTTAACAATTATTTTTAATTTAGTGTCAGTTTCTTAACTACATAAAAAGGTAGTGAACATGAACTTACCTTTCCTGATTGGCTGGCACAATTTGTGAAACAAGCCCTTCACAAGAAAGCTGACTAGGACAAGGTTGGAAGGTTCATGATAATGCAGATGGCTTACAAGTCCAGCAAATCCCATCGTGTTGCCTTCTTGATCCAAATAGCCCTAAAGAATTAAACAATTTAGTAATCTATGACTGGACCTTGTATTAATCCTTGTATTAAATGACTGTCATTTTTGTAATTTGAACCATGATATTGTTCAACATTAAATATTGCTCATGCCACCATTGTGGAGAATTCTGTGACTCAGGGAGTTACATAGAAAACCATTCTCCTCTGTTCCACGCCTTGCAGTACAGTGGATCATTCTGATAGTGTGAGATATAACATAAACGTAATTACAGTGGAGCATTGTAACCACCAGATATTGCCCCTAAAAACTGTGATAAAGAGTAAAATCAGAGGTAATAGTTCCTGAGTGTTTTAGCTGTACTGGCAGGCATTTATTAAGAATGGCAGTATCGCATATGGTACTTACTGACTAGATTGTTAGGCTCAGCTCTCAACCTACCAAGGATAAAACATGTGACAGTGCCCTTCAAATTATGTATTATGTAATAAACATCTCAAATGAGATACAGAGCTCCCCACTCAAAAAAAGAATAGTAAAACGGAATCATGTGAAATGTAATTCTTTTGCACAATTTGTTTTTTCTTAAAATATTATGATTCAGCATTTTTGATAAAAAATCTCAGGCTTGTATGGAAGAACTGAGGTACATGTACAACACAAGCAATAATAATCAGGATAACTGGTTTGGTCTATAAAATAACAGCATTCATAGCATGTTCATAGGCATGTCCCTGAGCTCATGTGGAGCTCCTTGCAGTATCAATGCCAAAGACCAAATGTAGAGATAAAGTATTTTATTAACAGAAAGACAAGGTAGAATCTTACCTCCTTGATAAGAAATTGCAAAGAAAATAAAAAGTAGAGCTTTAATATCTCCACGATTCTTGGCTGATTGTAGGAGAAAAGGGAATGCTTCAACACTGACAAAACCTTAGGAGGAAAAATACATTAATTTATCACACTCTAAAATGTCTAAACTAGTGACTTGCTAGGGAATGCCCTGCTTATAATTAACAATGTTCTGGGGATCTTTTGAGAGAAGGAGGGATTATACTGTTAGGGACGTCAGGTTCTCTATGTCCATTTCCCATTCCACTTTGGGAACACTTTGCATCCACCTGGATGCAATCTATGTAACAAAGAGAAAAGGGAAGAAGAGGTGAAGATGTATTTATAAAGACAGTAAGATAAACTTCCCTCCCAAGGCAACTGAGTCCCCTTTCACTGATCAGGAGAAGGTGTTTGACAGGGTGGGCCACGGAAATCTCCTGGGTACTCCGAGAGTGTTTGGTTTCAGACATCAGTTTGTGGGCTATCTCCAGGTGCTGTACACCTCTGTGGAGTGTCTGGTCAGGCTCAACTGGACCCTGACCAAACTGGTCAGCTTTGGATCGAAGTATAGCAGGGGTGCCCCTTCTTGGGCCAGTGGTATGCTCTGGTGATTGATGCCTTCTGCTGGAGGCTGACAAGGTGGGTGCTGCGAGACCTTGAGCTGCGGCTGGTCCTGTTGGTGGGATCCTCGTAGTCCAGGACCTGGGTGGCCTGGTGGTTGGAGACAGGTGGCAGGCGAGCTCCCTCACACCCACACTTCAGGTCATCTTGTGGAGCACAGGTCTTCTGCTCTACCTTGACGTTTACCTTTCTGCCACACATCCATCTCCATTGGAGAACTGGCAAGGTTTAGAGGGCAGGGTGGTAGAGCGGCTCTGGAGATGGACAGGACTACTCTGGTGCCTCTCCCTCTGAGGGAGGGCACTGGTGCTCAATCAGCTTGTCCTGTCCATCCTCTGGCATTGGCTCAACACCCTGGTTCCAGCCCAGACTTCCTGGCCAACCTCTGGAAGTCGATTCTGGAGTTTTTCTGGCCAGGACTGCACTGGGTCCCTGCAGGGGTCCTCCACCTGCCTGTGAAGGAGGGAGGACAGGGCCTGAAGTGTCTGTGCACTCAGATCCATGTCTTCCACCTCCAGGCCTTGCAGAGGCACCTGTACGGTGCAGGTAGTCTGGTGAGGAGCATACCAGCGCACATCTGCCTGCGCCGCTTCAGAGGGCTCTGATATGACCAACAGCTCCTTTGTCTCCATCCAACAGGTCTTCTGCGAGACCTCTCTGGGCCGCCGGTCTTCTACCAGGACCTCCTCTGGACGTGGAAACTGGTGTCAGCAACCAGATCCATGGTGGTCACGAGGGGACCCCCTGCTACACAACCCCCAACTCCATGTGCAGGTGGTGGAGTCCCCCTTGATGCTCCAGCAGTTGGTCCTGAGGGAAGTCATCAGGGTCAGAGACCTCCTGGACTACAACTGAGGAGACTATCTGGATCCCCTGACGCTTGCTCGGTGCATGGAGCTCTCCCGGCCTCGTACTCCCCAATGCATACTTCAGGAGGTGAGGGCTGCTTTACCACTCACTGCTCGGGTTTTCCTCAGCTAGGTCCAGTGAGAAGGCATGCCCTACCCACCCTCCACCCCGGGTCTTCTGGATCTTTTCATAGGGTCTCTGTCCTGTAGATTCACCCAGCCTTCCCACCCCTTCACTATGAACCAGCTGCACGACTTGCAGACAGTTCATTTCCAGACCGCACCAAGAAAACATCTATACATGCTCACACTCCACATCCTTCACGTCCTCACCCATGCACTCCCCATCCATGGCCCCACAAAGTCACGGGACCACCTCCTAGCCTTGGCCAAATGGCCATCTACAAAACCAGGGAGAGGAGGTTGGCCGACAGGGTTTCCAGTGACCATGGGGCCTATTTCCTCTCCTCTGTCCGTTCGTGTATCAGGACAGAGTTCCTCTGGGCAGCGTCCACTGGCTCTCTTGATGCCTTCGAGGATCAGTGGGTGCTGTACAGGGTTCTCACTCAGTGTCCCCATCAGGTTCCCTTTATTTAGCCCTATGACTTCACTCCCATTCCTGTTATCTCATTAGTTGTCCCCCAGAATTATTTGGTTTCCCGAACCTGTGGATCTTTCTCTTAAGCTGGGGAAGCCCGTCCACTTCCTGGATACCAACAGGACCACTCTCTTATATTCTTCTGGTCTGAGTCTGTCACAATATTTAGTAATTTGTTATCGAACTAAATAAAAATTCTTCAATATGTGATCTAAAAATATATATGAGATTCCATTATCTAACTGAGCATTGATAGCATACAATACATAATATACCTTTGCTTTTGCATCTTTTTTGTCATCAGCTTTTGCAGCCAACAGCATAAGTCTCAGTGCCAGGGAAATATTCAGAGGGAACTGGCCTCTCAGCTGAGGTACATTGGATTTTATAAGCTTGTCTACTTTTGGCAATGGAATGTCATAGAAAAACACATTTCCCAGTAAGTCTTGACCACGCCGTCCAGCACGTCCAGACATCTAGAGAGAAGCAATGCCAACATTTTATTTTTTCTCATTTCCATGATAGCACAAAGTCATTGCAATAATGCCAGTTGTTCTGGTTTGAAAAAAGCATATCAGAGGGATTTTTGATTCTGTCAGTACAGAAAGACAAACTGTGAATCCATAAAATGTATTTATGTGGGTGCTACTCTTCTAGAGAGGGAAGAGACGATCTGAGATGCAGGGGAAGTGGAGAAATGACTTGATTGCCCCATGCCTGCCTTTCCATCTCACAGCCAAGATGGTGGGGAGGGGAAAGGAAGGAGGGTGGGAGAAAAGTAGCTGTGGATGTGCTGTTCCTTGACCAGTCTTGTGAGATTGGAACATTCCAAGAATGCTGCAATCTTTATTATATGGCCAGCAGAAAAGAACAGAGAAGGCTATATTCAACTTTTCATGCCAATGGGAAGCTTTGTGCCTGGCTAAGGGGAGGAGGCTTGCAGTGGTTGTACTACCACCTTCCTCAATGGTTGTCAGATGATGGCAACTTGAAATTACAGCTCAGGCTCCATGGGAGCCATGCCAGCAGAAGCTATCCAGGGGATGGGTAGAATTGCTGCATCCTCCCACCTTCCTGGCCATGGCTACTTCTAAGACATCTCTTCTCTCTTTTGCCTTCAGGGATGTAAATACCAAAGGGTATGTCTACACTGCAATAAAACACCCACAGCTGTTCTGTATAGACAGCCCAGTTGTATTGTGCAATCTGTCTCTAGATGATCTTCCCATCACGTGGGGCCCTGGATTGCAATAGCTCATCACAACTAAATAAAAATGTGCGTAATAAAATAATGTATTGTAAAACCTTTAGGTTCAAATTCAGCGTTAGTTGTACTAGACTCCCAGAAACAACACAGGATCACTCCCAAATGCCACAGGGAAGAATTAGAGCTGCTTGAAATATTTTTAATTCCAACATGTTTGAGGAAAAATGGATTATTTCTTTTGCAAAAACTTGTGAATATTTTTCCCCAATTTTATTTGACCATCTCTTGGTATAACTCATCCATAGAGAATCAGTGCTGAAGCTGTGGAGCAGAACCAGAGTACGTGATGGTGAATAGCATAAAGGCTTTTCACACTGGGTCTCTCCCATTTTATCCACTGTCTTTTGGGATTCTGCAAGGCTCAGTCTTTGGATTTTCCCTCTTCTTGTTACATATTTAGCTGATTTTATCTGCTCTCATAGTTTAAACTGCTGCTTCTATTCTGACAATTTACAAATCTACCTCCGCTTCTGAGTTGTCTCCATCCATCCAATCCTGCATCTCATCCTATGTCTCTGACCTTTCCTCTTAAATGTCTCACTGAAATTAAGCATAACATCACCAAACTACTGAGCTTGTCTCTCAAGCCTTGTCCAGTTCCCTTTATTTTACTATCAACAACCATCACCATCTTCTTTATCACTCTAGCCTGAAACCTGGGAGTCACTTTCATTCTTCTCTGTCCTTTGCCCTATGCATCCAAGCCAAGTCTAAAATCTGCTACATTGTGTCTCATTGATTAAACCATATGTGAGTTATGCAGATGACTACAAATTACTGCAAATAAATCATGATCATATATTCTACATATGCAATTACAAAACACAATGTAGGAATCTTTTACAGTGTTAACATTGTTATTGGGACTATTTTTGTATCCTTCCCATCTGTCAAGCCAGGTGCCTTAGTCATGAGTCCAACTGTCAGGCCTTAGAGGAAAATTGAATAAACCTCTAAAATAGCTTCTTGGTACCCAGAATCATGATATTGTTAAGGTCCGATATCTCAGGACCTTCTAGTGGAAGTAAACATTGGTACTCCTTGGGAACCTGACAGTGGTACAAAGATCTATTTTTCTGATATTAACTTTTTTAAGCAGTGACATTTTTATTTAATGAAACCCTGTCAGAAATGCAGGCCTGAGTTTTATCCATCCTGGAATTTGGGCCCACTTAGTTTGGTTGGATGGGGGTGGAGTTTCTCATTTGGAAAGAGAAAAAGGAGACATCTCTTTGACACTGATTTTTATTTTAATGGCAACCATTTGAAGGTCCTCGGGGTAAAAATTTTAGAATAAGTCCCAGGGAAAATGGAAAGAAGGCACAAGATAGGTAAGGTGGCAAAGGAGAAGAAGGATGGTACAGTGGTTAAGGCACTTGCTTAGAACTTGGGAGAACCACATGCAAGTTCCTCCTCTGCCACAGATTTCCTGTGTGATGTTAGGCAAGCCACATAGTGTATGTCTACACTGTCATTAAACATTAGTGGCTGGCTGTGTCAGCTGACTTGGATTCACAGAGCTTGGCTATTTAATTGCGGTGTAGATATTCAGGCTTGAGCTGGAGCCTGGGCTATGGATCCCACAAGGAGGAAGGGTCCCAAAGACCAGGCTTCCACTCAAGCCTGAACATCCACACTGCAATTAAATGTCCCAAGTCAGCACTCATTGGCTAGCCACAGGTGTTTAAATGCAGTACAGGCATACCCATAGTCCCTCAGTTCACCATCTGTAAAATGGGGATAACAGTGCTTTCTTAACTCACACAGGTGTTGTGAGGATAATACATTGCAGACTGTGAGGCACTTGGACTACACTGATGGGGGCTATGTGAGTAGGTTGTATTAAGTAGGTAGAAAATGCAGAGTAGACTGATTTATTTCATAACTTGGGAATTGATCATATGTATGGCCCTACCAAATTCACAGTCCATTTTGGTCAATTTCATGGTCATCAGATTTTTAAAATAGTAAATTTCATGATTTCAGCTTCTTAAATATGAAATTTCATGGTGTTGTAATTGTAGGGGTCCTGACCCAAAAAGAAGTTTGGTGGAGGGTCACAAAGTTATTGTAGGGAGGGTTGCACTTACTATCCTTACTTCTGCGCTGTTACTGGCAGCAGTGCTGCCTTCAGAGCTGGGCAGCTGGAGAGAAGCAGCTGCTGGGTGGGAGCCCACTTCTGAAGGCAGAGCCACTGTCAGCAGCAGTGCAGAGGTAAGGATGACATAGTATGGTATTGCCGCCTTTACTTCTGCACTGCTGCCTGCAGAACTAGACCCTCAGTCATCAGCTGCCATGCTCCGGTCACCCAGCTCTGAAGGCAGCAGGGTAGAAGTAAGGGTGGCATGGTATGGTATTGCCACCCTTCTTTTGCGCTGCTACTGGGGGGAAACTGCCTTCAGAGCTCAGTTCCCAGGCAATAGCCACTGCCCAGCTCTAAAGGCAGCACAGAAGTAAGGGTGGCAAAACTGCAAATGCCCTAAAATAATCTTGTGGCTCCCCTGTAACTCCCTTTTGGGTCAGGGCCACCAATTTGAGAAACCCTGGTCTCCTCCCGTGAAATCTGTATAGTATGGGGTAAAAGCACACAAAAGACCAGATTTCATGAGGGAAACCAGATTTCACGGTCCGTGATGCGTTTTTCGTGTCTGTGAATTTGGTAGAGCCCTAATCATATGCCTACAATCTTCACTTGTGATGTGTGTTTTCCCTTTTTCATCAAACTTTTTAGACAGAAATATTTTGAACAGGTTTTTATATATACACATATATATAGCTGTCCAAAACGTTTCTGTCTAAATATATGTACATGCGTAGAGATGTGTGTTAGTTAAACTGGCTCTGTATTTCAATACCTGTCTATAGTTCAGAGCATCCAAAAACACTGAATTCTGTGTGAAGACAACCGATTTACATGGCATGTTGATTCCTAAAGCCAGTGTTCCAGTAGCTGTAACCACCTAGGAAAATAAACATAAGTACTGAAAATTATAATTATAAATGTGTTTCCATTCTGATAGCCTTAAAGGTAGAAATGCTAAATAGAAAATTAATGCACCTCTGTACATTATTACTTGCAGGCAAAGAAGATAACAGGCACCCACAACAGGTACTCCTTCCTTGAAATGATGGAATTATAAACAGAATAAATTAGGTACAGGCAGTAGCTCAACAAGTGAAAGGGAGAAGAGAAATTATCCTGACTGGTGAACAGACAATGTGGAGCAGCTGTGGAGAGTCATTGCTACACAAGTAAGGGATTACTGCTGCCACTTCCATTTTTATTTGGATTTTTTAAATTATTAATAGCATAACACCTTTAACGGTTAATGTACAACTTGGTTCCCCCCTCAATGATAAGTCATAATTACTTACACTAACATAATTTGTCCATTTTTATGTGGCTTTTTCTGTCTTGTTGTGCCCTGATTGCACATTGTTTTAATTAAGGTTTGGTGTGTGGTTGCTGTTCGGTTTTGGTTTTGGTTTTTTTGGTATGGGGAGGTTCAGAAGGATTGTCTTGGCTCTCACAGAAAGTCAATAGACTTTTCTATCTCAATATCCCCATCTTACTTAATTACTTTAGCTTAAAAATTTTTGAGCCGTTTCGGATCTTCAAATAAGTTTGAATGAAAGAGCCCCAAGTATTTTTATTATTAAACACTGTAAAGTATTTTAAACAATTTATATTGAAAGACACACAAAACAAGTATTTTTGTTATTAATCATAAATAATTATTGTTTATTAATAACAAAAATAATATTTTTGTTATTAATAAACAAGTATTTTTATTATTAAACATTGTAAAGTATTTTAAACAACTTATATTGAAAGACACACAAAACAAGACCCTGAAACATCCTACTAATGTTTATATTTATGCTTAACTTTATTCATATGCACAAATGTAAGTATTTGCAGGATTAAGGCCAAAGATTCTATTGTATTTTCTCTTAGCTATTCTAAAATGGTGTCAGTTTAGTAGACTGCATAGATATGCCATGCAATTTGTTCACTAAGGCTGCACATTTTGTGGGGATTGTGCTTGCACTTACATTTGCCCTCAATAAGTGAGGAGATCATTACATGTAAAAATATTTAATTCTCAAAGCAGAAACTGATGTATACTTAAAAAAAATCTGTGAAAAATGATGAACCTGGATAAATCCCATCCTGAAGAGCATCTCTACCAATTGTCTTCCTTTTTGTGTCACAGAAGCATGATGATATCCAATTCCTCTCAGTGCCAGTGTTTTCAGTGTTTGATTTGTTTTCATGAACTTCACTTGATCCATCACCTTCTGCAAAATCTAAAAAATTAGAAATTTTAGATATTTTTCATTTTTATTTACATTCATTTAAGCCAGTGCCAGAATGGAATACAATTGAGTAATGCGTTGTCCTAAAATTGCCTGCTTTGACCAAACAGTGTTCTCAATAGGAAATCTGTTACTACTAATGTGCGAGAGATGCAAATGTAGCCTAAAACACTGCTTGGGTTATGAGATAATCCTGTGGGCTGCCAGTGACACATTTCAAACCAAACAACACGTTGATTAAACCTCTTTTCTGAGAGGTTGAATTTAGTCAAGTTTTTTGTTTTTTTTTTTTTTTGCAATTCAAGCAATTGATTCTTCCACCTTTACATGGAGTAAAATTTAACTAAATGAGCATTTTTAATTGATTTCAGGTACTACTTGATATGAATAAGAGTGCAGAAATCTCTACAGTGCTCATCACTGTAACATTTTTGTCCAGCATATAACATCAAGCAATGACAAATAGATAAAGGGCTACATTCTACCACTCTTATTCATTTGAATAGTACCTTACTCCTCCATTAGTTTGCTGAAACCAATAGAGTATACAGTGCATCTCAACATGAGTATGGCTATATGAAATTGACCTTGAGGTAAGGTAACAAGTAGCTGGAGAAAGAGTCAACCTGTAGTCCCTAAAATGAAATCAGGGCCAGCAAGAAGCCAGCTGAGGGATAAGTAAATGTTTATGTGTGGCATATAGATTTTAAAGTACACAAATACATTTTTAAGTCTAATAAAGCTAATATCAAACAGCAATCAAGACAGACTGATTTTAAGTTTGCTAGTAACTAATGGAGGGGAGAATTTCAGACTCTGGGATGTATTTTTGAAATATATAACACATACATTTAAAAATGTATTAATTTTCAAAGTAACAGTGGGCAACTGATCTCAGATACAGTGTTTCATTTTAATTAATATTTAATTACCCTTATAATAGTTTTACCAATAAAAGTAAAGCAGCAATGCAATATACTTGGACATTAAGCCATCACCTTTAGGAAATTCCAACTAGTAAAAAATATTCAGCAACATTGGCTATCCTGAGCAAATCAGACCTGTCTTCCAGTGTCTACACTGGCTTTCCATAGAACATCAAGCCAAGTTCAAGGTCTCCATCCTAATCGTGAATGAACTATCCTGGGCTTAGGCTTAGGTCTAAAAAATCATCTAAATTTTCAGGATAAGGACCATGGCTTACAGCTCTCCTTCTTAGGCATCATGGAACTTTCTTATATAACAGTAAAGCTTGTCTGTGCAAGAGACGGAGTTTTCTCAGAAGCCAGTCCCAGACTGTGGAGTACACACCCACAGAGAGCAACAGGCCATCACAAACCTAACCACATTCCATTCCAAGTGCAAGGTGCACTTCGCACACCTTGTCTTCTCTAGCAAACACATATCAGCAGGTACATTTGAAAAAACAACATTAGAGGGTACACTGCACACAATTCTCCCCCTGGGAAGACAATGAGAGAGAGAACCAATCATACATGACAGATGTTAGTCACATCTCTTAAAGACTACTGGAAGGTGCTCAGATATTACACTGATGAGGGCAAAAGAAGAACCTTTGCAGAAGGTTCTTTCTCAGAACCCAGTATTTATTATTGGAATGTAGAATTGGCAGAACTTTTCGCTTTTTTCTTACGTCTGTATCAACAGCTTGGCTATTTGCATAAGTGCAATCTGGAGGGATTTCAGTTATCTTCCAAAGTTTTTCCATCAAATTTCCATGCTCAGCCTCCTCAAGTATCTTTTTATCAGTTTTGCTTGATGTAATTTTCATGCCACTGTACAAAATACACATTAATGATTAGTTTGAACCTTTATCTAAGAAAATGTGCAATTGGTGTTTTAAAAGTTCACTACATTTTATTATTTGTTTTTGTTTTAAGATACATTTTATTATTTGTTTTTATTTTGAGGATACAATCCTTCTGCCAGATGGTACATAGTACACCATCAGGCTGATGTTTGTTTTCAGCTACAGGACCTATTCCTGCTGAGGTCCATGGCAAAAGTCCCACTGATACCAGTGGAGCATGATTAGGTCTATGAAAAAATATAAATGTGTTGGTTGGTCAAACACTCCACTTCTGACTGAACTGAAAAAGTGGTATGAGGGCAGAACTTTGAGGTACCACAGGTGAGCAAAAAAATTGTACACTCCAACTTGTATTCAGTTTTGATTTGTATTTAGTTTTTGTACGATTTTGTTCTGATACATATGAAAAAATCAGGAAGAAAACATTTGCTGTGTAACAGGGTGGCCCTTTCAGGATGGTCCTTTAAGGAACCTTTTAGGGATCAGCTCTGCCCAAAGCCAGGATTTTTCTCCTAAGAAATAAATGATATACAGGGGGTACAGTCACTGGAGGTGAGAAAATCGTCTTGGAAAGTTAACAGGGAGTTGAGGAAAATCTAAACTACTAACTCTGGTTTAGGGCCCAAGAAGAGAGCTCTGAGTATGGTGAGCTGGAACTCTGGTCTCCACTCATGTTAGGCCTGGTCTACACCTAAAAATTACATTACTTTAGGTACATGGCTCAGGGCTGTGAAAAACTCTACACTTTGTGCAATGCAGGTAGGTCAACCTAACCCCTACGGTTAAGTCGATGGAAAAAACTCTATTCATCAATGTAGGCTAGTTTTTTAATGGCTAGTTTTTCTTTTCACAGTCCTAGAGAAAAATTACAGGTAGAAGGGGGAGTAAGAGAAATCATGTATTTTTTCATTTAGAAAGGTCTGTTTCATATAAATGTGGTACAAGAAAGTCAAACAATGAACCTAATAGAAATAGTTTCAATAGATTCAAATGCAAATAATACTTACTCAGTCTGATACTTCTGCATGGACTTTTCCATTTTTTTCAATCTATTTGTTAGCAAATGTATTTGCTTTTCAGTCTTTGGTATTTGTTTACTCTTTTCCTTCTTCTCCAGACACTTTTTTATATTTTCAGCCCATTTTTCCACATTTTTAATGTCGAATCTTTAAAATAGAATTTAAAAACTAGGTAACTAGATTTCTCAAATACATTGCCTCCACATATTGTAGAGCACTGTTGTGCATGCATTCATGAAGGAATATCTTTGTGCTGTTCCCACTTCTTAATGTACAAAGATGGCCAACTATCCTGTCTGGAATCCTATGTCTCAGTAAATGTGCAAAGCCATACTCTGAGCAAGATTCTAATGAGATGGAAGATCCTGCCACCCTGATTTCTTATCTGTCTTTCCAGAATTTTGATTCTGAAGCATACAGAGAGGAGGGAGGGCAGGTATGAATCTGTGAAAGAAATGTACTAAGAAAATGCCAGCTATATGTAAGTAAACCATAGTAATTTTCTCCTTATGTAGCAGCAGTTTCAGATCTGCACCCTTGGAATAACCAGAAAAGGTAGTGCACTACACCTTCCCGAAATGGGTGTCTGGCATAGCTTCCTAATCAAAAGATGAGTGCTGGGTCAAGTAAAGGCATCTGTCAAACTCTGTGTAGCCACGCTACACATTTCAGCATTGGGTATGTTGCAAAGGATCATGCACAATCTCACATTGCTCACATTCAAAAAAGCAAAATAAAAGAGAAGAAAGTGTAAGGAAATATAACTTCCACAGGAAGAAAAAGGCTTCTAAAAGAACTTCCCAATCCAGGCCAACATCCGCAAAAAAATTTAAACAAAAATGGGGGTCCTCCAGTTGCTAAAGTTTTAGAATTGCTTCTCTAAAGAATGATTGTGCCTTAGCAATCCCAAGCTCTTCTTCTCCTATCCTTCCTGTTCCTCCCTCTATATAGTTAGGCTTTTCCTCATTAGTCATCACAGTTGTTGGTATTTCGTTCCACAACTGATATTTCTCAACACAGCTGAGCTGGGGCATGACTAGTTTGTTTGTCTGGAGGCAGGAATTTTCAGCCCTTTCCTGCCAACATTTTGTGAGTGGTTTGTAGACCCCTATCACAGAAGCCATGTGTCTAGACAGCACTGCCAAGGCACGACCCCAAAGTGAAAATACTGATATTACTAGTGATGGAGCTGAAAGTTGCTGCTCCAGGAACGCACACAAGGACACCCAGACTGCATCAAAACTGGACCTCTATGGCTGAGCCTTTAGATCCAGAGATCTCTTCATTCTTTTTCTGTGCTTCAGAACTGATAAGGCAGATGCATATTCGATTCACATTATCCAAGGCAATAGATCAGAAAACCAAACCATTGAAGCCAAAGTCATCCACTCCAAGAATGAAAGTCAAGACTTTGTGAATGAAAGTCCAGACAATCCCTATTTTAAGAGAACTTTTGCCATCTGTCTTATTCATCCTGACTGTGAAGAGTGAACAATGTCATCCACAGTCAAAGTGTTCAGATGGGGTGACGAGTATAGTATAATAATGATGTGAGAAAAAAGGAACAGTCTGGGCACTTTTTGTCAGTGCCCTTTTTCCCCACACCAACATATACCTTATCCAAGAGAGAGATCCTGTGAGGACGTGAGATGAATTTACAACCTGACTTGTCATTAGCCATCTTGACTCAAAATGGGTACTTAGGAAGACAGCAAAAACAGCTAAATATCTTCTCCTTTTAATATTTTGAAACATCTAAATCAAAATCCCAGTAGAGAAGAGTTGGAGCTTGAAAGGGATAATGGTAGAAATCTAGTCAAAACCACTAAGTTTTGAGATTTGGTGGCAGGTACAAAAAAAATCCCCAGAATTGGATATATACAGGAACTCACACATCTATATAGCTTCTAAGTATTGCAATATTGCGTAGGCTGTGAAGTTTCCTGACCCATTTAGACTAACTACTTTTTAACATAACATAGTGTCTCAAGCCATCTAAGAAAGGGAATCTGTGGAAATAGTTTCATGAATGTAAACAATCTTTTAATTAAAAAATACATTTAATAAATAACAATGACTTTTTCTTTAAATTATCAGTTTTGAGAATTTACAATGGAAGGTGTACTGGGTCTTCATATTAACCAACGAGAGCTCCTTGTTTGTTTTTTTATTTTAATTTTACAAACACCTGACAGCCCACAACTCTGTACTTCTTCTTAGCTGCAACAAACATCCAGAGCTCTTCCTTACACTGTAAAAAGTGACCCTTTGAACACTCCAGACACACCCAACAATTTGTCTTAAGAACAGAAGCTTCTCCACACAGTTAGGTACAATATTCATACAATATACAATACTATACAATACTATTTAATACTATTCATTTACACATGTGATGGACTTGTGGCAAAAGGGTTAAAGAGTGATTATTTTTAGAGTCTAAAATATTCAGATTTAATGGGAGAACTATTCTATGCCAATTACGTTTCCTGTAATATTGCTATACCTTGGTAGATTCCTTGGATTCATGATTATCATAGAAATGTAGGTCTGGAAGGGACCTCAATATGTCACCTAGTTTAGTCACCTTCACTCAGGCAGGACTATGAATTATCTACACCATCCTTGACAGGTGTTTGTCTAACCTGTTCTTAAAAACCTCCAATGACAGAGATTCCAGAACCTCCTTAGATAATTTGTTCCAGTGCTTAACTACCTCAACAGTTAGGAAGTTTTTCCTGATGTCTAACCTAAATCTCCCTTTCTGCAATTTAAACCCATGTGCAATATTTCATGCAATATTATATGCAATATTTCTCTACTATATAAATTGTTAAGTTTTTTATTGCATTTGTGTGACTTACATAAAAAACAATGCAGGCAGTTTATCCATCTGTCTTAGTTTTTCAACAAAATATGGGAAATTGTCCTCCATGTCTTTTTCTGAACAATAGGTAGGATGGGGTTTGAGTAACTTCAGCACCCTGGCAGCCTAGAAACAGGGATAATGATTAGATGAAGAGTATGCAAGGTTCATTCTGAAGTATCTTTTTAATAAGGCCGCAGGTTTCTTTTATATAAAATGATTATCAGTTCTAGTCTGATCATAACCTTGACTTTGGTAAGTAACAATTACACTGCATCCTCAGTGTAGGTGGGATAACAGACTGCTTAGCACTAAATTTGTTTGTTAAAATAACAGGTTTTGAAATTTTTAAATATTTTTAAAAGAGAACCAGAAGGCAGGAGGAAGATGATAAGCACAAGTACAATTTGTACTAGCCTTTTATTGTACAGATCTTGTCAACAAAGAAATTACAGCAATACTCATCAAAATGAAAAAAGTTATAACTAACTCTAAAATCTACCAAGTAGTACACAGAGACTGGTTTTCTATTTTCCTGAGTTTTTATCAATAAGTCTCTTGATAACCATGTTTAGTGCTAATATAAACCCTACAATTTTTCTAAAGCCTATAAGACCATCAAGATAATCATTCATCAATGTATCTGCAAAGTCTAGTCCATAACTTGTCAGACACAAGTCGTCAAGTTCAGAAAAACCTAAGTAATATGGTATTTGAAGGTCACAAACCTAGAAAGTTAAAAAAAATCATAATTTTTTAGAACTCTTGAACACTAAAAACTGCTTTGAAAAAATTTAATGCACTAACTCTCTAACTGAAGGAACTATAATTGCTTTGTATTAAATCTAGCTTTCTAGTCATACCTGAGAAGGATGTCACATAACTTGATCATTGTAGTTACCTTCATTCTGTTGTCATGTACAATCCAATTTTTTAGCTCTTCCTTCAATTCTTCTTCATATTTTCTTGCATCTGCTTTTGTGATTACTATTTTATTTTTAAAATGTGTAAACTTCTCAGGATGTAGTTCCTTAAAAACAGGTAACAGAAAAACTATGTTGTTACAAAATATGTACGGACAAAGTCATCTGGCAAATGTGCAATGGCCTCTTAAAACAACTGCTCAGAGTAGTTGTGAAAATATATAAGTGATGAGTGCTTACATCAGCTCTCGGCCAGTTTTCCCAGACTTGTACCATGGAGTCATACAGTAAAATACTTTCCCGCGGAGAAAAAGCCAGGTCTGAAGGGAAGCCATATTTATCTATCTGTGATACCAGAAAAAGGAAAGCAGAGAGGATTTATGGTTTGTGTGTGTGGCTGTGTAAGGAGGGGTTCCCCCTTCATCTTCTGTTCAGTGGACAACTGTTTCCCATCTTGTTCTACATTGCCCTTCCTTAGGTTCCTGTGTTGCAGCAGCCATTCTTGAGAGATAAAAAGACAGGATAGGATTTGTCTTTGAACATGAATGCTGCAAAAATGATGCAACATGATTCTTTCTACAGGAGCTCAATCCCCGTTTCTGCATCACCCCTGCCTTTTTTTAACCTGGGCAGGGAAACTGGGTTCCTTGCAAGATGTCATGAAGGTATGTTTTCTTAATAATTTTAAGGTTCATTTAAAAAATTGTTTTGTTTACTGTACATTAAACTTACATGGTCCACAGTTAGGGCAGCACATGGGTGATAGTGATGAATTTTGAAGTCATTTTTCTCTAGGGAACACACATATTTTTCCAAATCATTGTACCTCTCTCCATAAAGCACTGTAAATAGAATAGTAAGTTTCTAAATCTAAAGCAAATTATTTGATAATAGTTTAAAACTAAAACCAAAAGACCACCATTTTCAAACTTGAGTACCTAAACTTACACATCTAAGCAAATGGTCTTATTGTCAAATGTGATAAGCACCTTCAGTTATCATAGAAGTCAGTGGTAGTTGTGGGTACTCAGCGCCCTTGAAAAGTCTCATTTTATTAGTCACTCACATTTGCTGATTTTCACCATTTGCTTTTTATAAATCAGATCTCAAGGACTAATCTAATTTTTAAATGTTGCATTCTGATACATACCTAATTTAACTTTATATGATTTATTTACTGTTCTGATATTCTTTTGTTTTTTAGTGCCTTTCTTGGTAGTTGTAGAAGAACCAGGGCCTTCTTTTCTTACACTTTCAACATGCTGCCAGTACCTCTTTACTGACTGTAGCCACCTAAACAAAAATGATGCATTTGCTGGAAAAATAGTGCAATGTAACATAACTGCACAGTAATTCTTCTTTTAATATTCTAATAAACCAACCATTGTAAACTCTTCAAACTAGCAAAAGCAAACTGCAGGCTTCTCTGATACTCTGGAAATACTATCAAAAATATCTCTTTTAGTAAAATAATACCAAGAATAAGAGAACAAAAGACTTTGTGTCATTATGGAATAAACTCTTCCCCTTTAAATTCCTCAGATATGAGGAAAGCCTTGAATGTAGTAGAACTGATGCAATCTCACTCTGTTGGGTAGTAGGCAGCGGGAAGCCTGCAGCTAGGGTCTTAACACCTAATATAGGCTAGGACCCCTTCTCTGTAGGGCCTCCCTATGCCCTGGCAGATGGGGTCTTGGCCAGATGAGTGGGGGAAGAGGAGGAACTAGAGATCCACAAACATACATATCCACTAACTAAATGCCCTTGTAGCAGCTAAGTTTGTAGTAGCAGCTATAGAGTATCTCTCAAGCTTCTAAACGGTCTGCAATGTGGATTGTCTCCCTTGACCCAGATGGACCTCTTTACTTGGTTTATGCAATAGATTCAAGGATTGGCCCTTATATAAATGCAAGTCACCTAAATCATCCCCGCCCATGACACAACCCACAGAAAGTGGAAAGTTATTTCAAAAACTATATCTAGTGAACTGTGCTGAATTCCCTTCTTATTGTCTCCTGGTGAAAAACTCTGTGAGATTGCAGAGAGATTGCAGGGTATGCAGCCCAAGATCATATAAATTGCTTGATAACAAGGTAAAGCCCTAAAGATGTGTCTTCAGAATACACAGAGATAAAAAAAAGTAAAGCAATTCAAATCAAATCAGACAACTCATTTTGCACTTTCAAGAAAATAAAGCATTATATTTACTCAGTAAGATGTTTGGGGTTACTAATAGTTGCAGAGAGAGCCAAAAATGGACATCGAATCATAACTAGAAGGTGCTCCCAAACTTCTGCTCCAATTTCACCACCAAGACAATGAACCTGTTATTGGACATAATATTCACTTTTAAATATGGACATTAGAAACAAATACTATTTTTTTTTATTTTCTATACTATAGCGTAGACTTACAATAGTTTTCCCACTGTCCTGTCAATTTTCCAAGTCCTAACAAAGTACATTAGACTCTTCCAGCACACAGCCAGGGAAATAGCAGCACGTAAAGTTCTCCAGGATAAATATTTACTATTTAGAGACAAGGTGTGATGCTGGTAGACCAGGTCAGATCGGGGCCATAGGCCAATTTGTTTGTATATTAGTATAGATCAAAGTGAATAATACATATGTGTGTATTCAGATGTTTAAACTTCATGAAAACTAATGTAATGTTACTTGTATTGCTTTCACTTATCTGTTCCTGTTATAATGAAAAACATTTACCCTGTGACTAAATAACCTATCAAAAAAATCTTGTGAAATGCTAATGAAGGACTTAAGGGCTTTAACAGAAAAGGCTAATTCCAAAGCAAATGGCCATTGTGGTGATGACCTGAGGTCAGAGACTCAAAGTGGATTCCTCACTTGTTATCAATGGAAAAGCCCATGTGAGTAAACACACTGTCAGTTTGCTTTTTGTGTGAAGATATTATAAATATGGATTCAAATGAAGATCCTTTATTCTAAAGTGTTTGGATTCTAACAGTGCAGAATAACTGAATGAGAAGACAGAGATCCTCAGAGTTATTCTGGGTAGCCCTGAGAGGCTTTTGGGAAACTGGCAGGTTACTGCATCTCTGCTACAATTTCCACTGACAAACTGTGACTGTGAATAGCGTAGCTGAAGTTGGCATATCTTAGGTTGACTTAGCTGGTCATCCACACGGTGGTGAGTCGACCGCTGCTGCTCCCCCGTCGATTCCGCTTCCACCTCTTGTGGAGGTGGAGTTCCGGAGTCAACGGGGAGCGCATTCAGGGATTGATCATTGCCTGCCAATTCGGCGGCTAGTATAGACGTACCCTCGGCTAATAAACCTACAGTTAATTTGCTATGGAACTGGCTGCCAGAATTCTCTTTGGTGTCAGAGCTGGAGTACCAATTGATTTGGGGTAAGTGGCTGGTCTCTTGGAGAAACCTGACACAGTGTGATTTTTGGTTTAAGTGACAATTATCACAAAGCCCAGTTTGTCTGGGTGGCAAGATAGACTGGAGAGTCCAAGGGGACTGTCTCTGACTCCATGGTAAGACTGATATAGTGATCTAGGAATTCTTACCGGTTTGGTGAAATCTTATTATAGAACATACCACCAGCTTGGGGTGTCTGCCCTTGTTTTCTGACAGTCTGCCTGACATAGGCACTCACAGTTGTGAGCCATTCCAGATAGAATGCACAGCAAGTTCCTGATTCCCCTGGGAGTAGAACCCTAGTCCATGTCAAAGAAGATAGCTCAATATTGCACTTAAAACATTCCTCACAACTGAATCACAAATGGCATTTCCTTTAGATATGGAGAGAAACAAATTCCCATGCTTCAGACCAGCTGAGAATTGCCATGAACAGGAGATTTTTAAAAATTAAGTGAGGGTGATAGTACCAAAAGAAAAAGGTGCACGGACGGCTGACCAAGTGCCATTGGAAGAAGGAGTGGAGCTTGATTTTTAAAAAAATAGAATATGTTCATATAAAGATGCCAAACTCATTTAGCTCCTGAAATTTTATTTAAATGCCCTTTAATAATTCCAATAGAAACAAAGAAGGACAGTAGAAATCTACCTCATCAAATATAACATATCTGATCCTTTTGGCCCATTGCTGGCGGTGAGGTGACAGCAGCAAGATTTCTAAGCACTGAGGCACCGTCACTAGTACCTGAAAAAAATGTTTGCAGCCCATTAGTCTGAAACCTGTTGACAAATGACATTATTGTAAGACACAGTTTTTATAATGTAAATACACATTTTTTATTTTCAGTGACTAACAGCTAGAGGTGGCTGATTCCCCAAAGGTTCAGAATGTAGGTATGTCCCAGATAAGCATCCAGAATTTCAGTTAGAAATAACTGAATATTAGCTGAACTAGCCAAACCATTATAAACCCAATTCACTTTCTTCTTAAGTTCTTCTTCTAACAGATTTCCCACCAAAAAAGAGGACACTTACCCTGCTGCAGGGGTAACTGAACACTTAGGGGCCAAAAAGCTCCAGACTGCAGAGTACGCAGTCCCACAGAACAAATCCCCATTCTTGAACACTGTATTAATCTTCTCTAATAAGAAGCAAAATTCAATTACTCTTTTGTGACAAGAATGAATTACTATGTTTAGAAAGTAAGCTAACCTGGTGATGACACTTAATACACTTATATTTTAAATGCAAGATATAAATTTAGGTTAGAAAATAGTTCAAGATCCCAGAGACTGCAGCTGGCAGGAGCAGCTCCATAGCCAGCCAAAGCAAGGATGGCTGTAGTGAAGGGAGGAGGTAAAATGGGGCCCAGATAGTGTCACCTCTTTCTCCAACACCCTCCTAGATCTAGAACTGTGCAGGAGAGACAAACACCCATTTGGGGAAATTTAGGGCCCAGGTGCTGCCTTCCCTGTCGCTCCTGCCATGTGGCCTTGGGGAAAAACTGCACTGAGGAACCCATCAGAGGCTATGTAGGAGCAGCTGCAGAAATAGCAGTGCTAAATTAAGCTGCTTATCTGCTTTACTCCTTGAGAGAGGGATGAAATCGAGAACATGCTTGTTAAAAAAAAAGGAAGGGATGGTTTTCAAGATCATTAACCTCGTTGTATTATTACCCACTGATCTAGAAAACTGGCAAGTGAACAAACCCGTTCGTTGTACATACATGATCTATTATCTCTATTGGAATTTCATGTAAATGAAGTGAGATTCAAACATCAGGAAAGGTCTGTTCTTGAAGATTTTCCAATATTAGATTTTTCTTCTGTTGTATTCTGATGTCTTGAAAGTTCATAGTTTAAAAAATAGTACCATGATGGACTTTCTGAGGTGCAGTCTACTAGAATTTCAAACTTTGTTATTTAATTAATGAGGTGTATCATATAATAACAAATCTGAAATAACAGAGTATACCTGACAGTTCAGAGCATCATGGCGGTAATCTCTCGTGAAAATGCCAGATACTACCATGCCATCGGGCAGTGTTTTGTTAAATCGATTATAAACAGTCGCCCACACTTGGTTAACAAGAGCCTGATTATTAAAGAAAAGCAACACATCAGTAACACGTGAATAAAATTTAGACATCTAAGAAAATAAAAACTATAAACAAATAGACTATTTCACCATTATATTACTCCAATTTTATACCAGTGTCAATACATTAAAGTCAATCCTAAATGCAAATTACAGTGAATATTTTATAATGTAGTTATAATTATATTTGTAATTTTTAATGTTTTATAATAGACTCAAACCCAGCATGTGCTATAAAACTGCAAACATCATACAAAAAATAGTGTAAGGTGTAAGAAGACAAGACAACATCAAATACGCTAAATTCTGATATCCTTACTTAGGCAAAGCGTTCACTGATTTCAACATTGAATAGAAGCTTAAGGTTTTAACTCATTTGGGCCAGACTCTCAGCAGGTGTAAATCTCTAACTCCAGCAAAGTCAATATAGTTGAGGTTTTGAAGATTTGACTGAAATATGTTTTATTTTGCTGTAAATCCCTTTTCATTAAACTATGCCTTCTAGTCATAAGGCCATACCTTTGTTGGAGCAACATACACAACCACTCCCTCATCACTTTCTTTCAGGATTTTCTCCATGCAGTAGTAGGAGGCATATGTTTTCCCTGATGAGGTAGGGGCTACAATCACTGCAGATTCATTATTATCTACAATATCAAGAAGGTCTCGCTGCAGATAAAAAGTGATATGGATTGTATGTCAAGACAATATCTTTTTTATACAGTTCAAGGTATTATGATACAATTACACCCATTTCAGTTCACCAGCACACAATCATCTTTTTCCTTTTACCACTGCATAATTCTATGCCACCTTACTGTAGAAAAAACATTTCACTCCAGTGTCTTCTTCTCAACAGCCACGCTTCCACATAGACCTCTGCCTCATCCCAATAGCGGTCTTCTCTTCCTGAACAAACTCCACCTGCTCCATACACAAAGAGTCTTGTGGAGAGATAACAGAGCAGGACTCAGAACTACAAGCAAGGAGCATATGGTCATGGCTCAGTGCTTCTCAATAGTGGACCTTCTTGGGTGCATGGAGAGACTAATGAGAAGCTGGAGTACCATGCACTTTGTTGTTGTGACTTCCCCTCCAGATGATGATATTCTGGAATGTCAGTCTTGCCTCAGGTGGCTTGAGGTCCGAAAAGGAGAGACTTCTTGGCCTTATTATTGATTCTAATGGGGATGAAGGTTGCTCGCTCTGCCTTACAGCATCTCCCTCCAAAGCCTTTGGAAAATCAGATGAAACACTGACTTTGGAGTCCTCCAGCTCAGTCCAGTCAAGTTTCATTTAGGTCATCATTAATGAGCATCAGCTTGGAGATAAAATTCTGCTTACGCCAGCAATTTAAAAAATATTGTTTATTTTCCATATCATAGGGACTGTTAGTCTATGACTCCCAAAAACATCAAACATCCCGACACACAAAATCACTTTGAAGGAAGCTGATGTGATCTTATCTGGGTCAAATTTTTTAAGACCCTATTCCACCAGTTTATGGAAAACTCAGTGTAAAACCTCGATACACATAAATAATAGGTAAAACCCTGTCACAAAATGGCAAAACAAACAAACAAACAATACAACATTCATTCATCAGCAAATCAAAAATAAACTTAGACTTAGGGATAAATGTCATCATCTCCACTTTCTCCTCTACTATTCTACAAACAGACAAGGCAATTACTAGACTAGAGGTCAGACAGCTTATTCAAAAATCTACATCTGTATTTTAAAAAGTTATTTGAAAGCTAATCAAGAAGAAAACCATTTAAAATATGAAATTTTATATTTTATAGAAGGTCTGTATGTTTATATAACTTTTTTTCCCACCCACTGTAGGTGAAATTGGAGGTCCCCAAAAATTAAGTTCCCAAAATCAGCTTTTCAAAGAGGCTGTGAACAGCTTTTTGATGTGGTGCTGTAGAATTTTCTGTTATATTTTAGTGTTGGCTCTTCTTACAATGATTACCTATGAAAAGAGTAGGTCACATTTCACAATATATAGTATTACCTGCCATGTATCTGGAATAAAATGCTGGATCCTGGGATCTCGATCTGTTCTCTCTTCTCGTATTAGGCAATGACCCATGTACTGTAGCTGAAACCGAGCAGCTCCCACGCCAACAGCATATTTAGAAATCTTTGCCTTCTTCTCTTTTCTGTCATCCTCTGGAATCTGTAAACATTTAGAATTTTTGATGCAGTTTCTTTGTTTATATTATCATAATGACATTTTTTCACTTCTCAGTAAAATAGCAATATTATATCTAGTTATTCCTTTCCTACAATAAAGAAAAGGATTTATTTAAAATATGTTAGGTTTTCTTGTTCCAATTAAGCATCAAATTAGTATGGTCTCAGAGTAGCAAGAAGTTAAGAACTCCGCAGATTATGGCAGGATGACCCTAAAGAGCAGCATTAAGAAGCCTGGAAACGCCTTTGGCCATCATTTGGTGGTAATGAAGAGTTCTGGAGGTGGCAAAAATAGTGCTGAATGCAAGAGGCACCCAGCACCACACAGGATCAGGTCATTACTCAGACTGCAAAAGATGAGATAGTCTAGATGCAGGAGTTATGTTCTAGATATTATAACCTGGAACCAAGATTAAATAATTTAAATTATAATAGTTTCTAAATTTTGTTTTAAAACTTTAACTTGTTCATTTTAAAATGTTCCTCCCGTTCTTACTTCTTTAGTTTTCTAGACTTTAGTTTTATTAGAGAGGGAGTTAGAAGCAAGTCCTATATTTAGGTGGCCTAACACTTCCCTTTATAAAAGAATCTCTACTACCTGGATTGTTTGCGGTAGGCTGTCATATTATTATACAGAGGGTGAACTATTAAGCAGGAAAATTGCCTTTTCTTGCACATTAAGTTTCATTCATTTTTTACTGAGATATAATCTGTTAAAAATCACCCTTTTCTCATTTTTGTTCCTCAGGAAAATGTTGTCAGCCTGCCAGAATAGTAACTAAACAAGAACATTCAAAGGTGGGGCTGCTACTAAGGCATCTGAGTGCTGCTGGAGATTAAGAAAGCCAGGCTGCACTGCTCCTTCCAGACCTAGCATGCAACCCTTCTACATACCACTTGGTAGGGGATGTAGGGGGAGAGGAAAAACCAAACTGAGCTCTTCTCATCTATAAACCCCCTAGTCATAACCACTGGCTCTAGCAGTCCATCCTCTCTGAAGGTAGGAACTGGAGCGGGAGCTTCTCCCACTCCTGGGTAGAAGAGAGGGAATGAGAGAGAGAAAGATATCAAGCCCAGCTCCCTCCATGATCATTCCTGGACCCAGTGATCCAACCTCCCTGTGAGATAACTGCCTTCTCCAATTGCCAGCTAATGTTGTTATTCCTGTAGGTTAGATGGTCAAAGTATGCTGCAATGCTGAATGTTCAAAGTGTGAACTGATGATGCACAATGGTGTGTTTGTTCCAGTTGCACATAATTGAATTTGTTCTTACCTGTTTCTTTAAAAACACACTTAGGAAATAATATTTAAAGTATCAAACTGTGTTTAAACAACATAACAAAGGTAGCAAATTAGCACTTGAAAGTTAGGAAATGGCAGATTTACAGTTGCCTGTGCAATCTTAACTTGGCCTTATTATTAATATATTGCACAATTCAGCCTCTACATGATCACATATTTTTGCCCACAGAGCCTCCGTCTTACTTAGTTGCACAAGATGTACATACAACAGGGCAGAAATAAAATTGCCTGGGCAATCATAAATCTGGTATCTCCCACATTTCAAGTGCTTGACTTTGCAATCTAAATAATGTCCTTTCTACATAGGTTTTTTGTATACTATTGTAGATACTTTGAAAAAAAAAACAATACAAAATCTGTAGCAGAGATTAAGTTATATGCATGTAGAATAGCACAGTTGTTATACAGACATTACCTGGGAAGAATCTAAAGTACATGCTAAATTGTCAAATCCAAAGTATCTAAGACATCTGATAATCTTTTGATAATCTGTCTTCTCCATTAAATCTTTATATTTTTCCAGCAAAGAATGGATTCTTCTCATTACTTCAACAGCTGCATTTATATCTTTCACTTTCTTTCCTTGAAAAACAAAATATTCAGCTATATTGATAATATCAAATCACTCTATTGATAATCTTAAACCCTCCACACAAGGGCCAAATGATCCTCACAGCTGCACAGACTCTGCAAAGAGGGAAGGTCTCAGATCTTGGGCTCCAGCTTAAACCCAAACATCAGTGCTATAATTTTTAGCCCCACAGCCTGAGACCAGCAAGCCCAAGTCAGCTGATCCAGGCCAGCCACAGGTGTGCTGCCACTCTTTTATTGCAGTGTAGTTGTATCCTATGGGACCATGTGCAATGACTCTGATTTTGATGTCAGCTTGGAAAATCTTGCATCAGTAAGCTCCCAATAAAAGCCACTAACATAAAGCCTCATTGTAGAGATTTTCTGGGATGCAACAGGGTAAAAATGATTAGCCAAGAAGCAGTCTTACCAAGGTTTACTGTTGCAGACAGTTTTTGATTTATTTTAGTCCCAGGCTGTGTGATGAGGGACACATCCCAAATAGGTCAACTCTATGGACCTTCAGGACATGTTGCAAGATCCACCTCTTCCCACCTTTTTATGCAGATGTATGTGAACTGATAGGTGAGATTAGGGCATTGAGAACTGGGATCTATGGCTAGAGTGTTTTCTTTTCTCAGGGGTTTGACTGGGGGAGAAAACTACATTCATGTTTGTATTACTTGGCTTGTATTAGTTGGCTTGTGTAGAGCTCTGGATAGGTGCATTTAAATGTTATATATAAATCAAAATGCACAAAAATAATACATATGCTCTGATGCTTTGCACATCTGCCTCCTTTTGTGGCCAGTGCATGTAGGTGGTGGTTTCAACTTTTTTTTAAAAAATCCTTTTCTGTTTATAGCTTATTGCCATTTTAGAACATGTGTATTGCTTCAAAAGCATATTCTTCTGGTGTCATTCTTGCATTAAACCACAGGGGGATATGATACTGAAGTGTATTTGGAATTTAGCATCCACACCATGGGATGGGAGAACAGGAGCTGGAGAGTGGAGAACAGAGTTCTGATACATTGGTTTGATGTTACCATAAACACAGGTGTTTTCCATGATGACCATCCCAAAATTTTGGTATTCTTCCTTTTCTCCTGTCACTACATCAGTTTTGCCAGATCTCACAAACTGATCATAAAAATCATTGTTTGGGTCCTGGTTGCATGTAGTTTCACAATGGCATGAAAAGTTCCAGCCATCACACAATTTTTAGGAAGCAAGCTGAGAGTGTTTGATTAGCCTAGTAAATGCTATGCTAAACTGCAAGGCCAGAGACCATGAGTTCTAGTCCCAGCTATTGCACTGAAAATCTGTACTTTTGCAATCCTTACAGAAAGGTAAGGATCCTTTGCAATCCTTACAGAAAAAGTAACAGAGATTGCACAAGGGCATTTCAGAGAGCTAGAACTGGAATCCATGTCACTACTACTAATGACCTAGGTCGCTACTATATAACAGAGCCGAAGCTCTTCTACTTTGCCCCATAGTCTTTTAAGAGTGATATGTCAAATTAGGTGTTTGTTTAAACTCTCCGCCTTTATTAATGCACTGTGGCTCCCTGTCAGCTGTTAGCAGCTGCCTGCATATTTAAATTTACTACTCGGCTATAGGGTTCTAAGAGAGTGGTTCTCAAACTTCAGTACTGGTGACCCCTTTCACATAGCAAGTCTCTGAGTGTTACCCCCCTATAAATTAAAAACACATTTTTATATATTTAACACCATTATAAATGCTGGAGGCAAAATGGTTTTGGGATGGAGGCTGACAGCTCACGACCCCCCATGTAATAACCTTGTGACCACCTGAGGGGTCCCAACCCCCACTTTGAGAACCCCTGTGCAAAGTGATATGGTTCTTTAGGTCAAATAATAGTGGCTCCTGCTTTTTATACCCAGAGGTCCCAGTATCAGTCCCCACATATGACCTACACAAGAGTGGTGTTACATGTAGCTTTGCTGCCTGTAATTACTACATCATAATCTGCTCCCAGAACCAAGGAGAGAAACCAAAAATCTAGATGTTCAGTATTCTGTTGTGGTCTTACAAAACTGGTCAGATATGGGTTGTCACTGTATGGGCTGGACCACAGAGTGGATAACTTTATGCTAATTCTCAACAGTTGCATCTATTCCTGAAATGGAAGAGGTGTAGATGTGTGAGATCAAACTCTCTTGCTGACAGTGAAAAACAATATACATGATTGTATAAAAATTCGTGTAAGAACCTAATGTACTTGTCAGAATGATTTTATATTGCAAAACTTATTTAGAAATGAATGTGGAAGTTGTGTTCATATTTGTTTTGCAGTTTGACCTGTGTTCTTAAGGAATTTAAAGGATTTCTTAGTTGGACTCTCTAATTTGCATGCACTGTAGTTGTATATGATTAGTTTTTTATTTGTGTAATTCAACAAAAAAATAATTAGGACTGATAGGTTCTTTATTTTAGTATAAATTAACTTTGCCAGAGAGAAAGTGCCAGAATATCTCTTTTCATATGAATTACCTTAAAACAGATAACTAATGGCAAAACCAAAGAGTTAGTTGTGGCTGATTTTCCCTTCGATTCTCAGACTCTGGCATAAGATAGTCCAATACATTGGCCATGAAATATTCCACTTCATAACACAGACCTAGATACACATATTACTGTGAAATTCAGCCTGGCTCTGCTTTGCATAGAATTCCACAAACCTGACATGGTACACAAAGCCTCAAAACTGATACAATTCCTTTGTGTCATTATCCAACGGGAAGTAGCAACCAATTAGTGATTCTTTGTCTGTGTTACAAAAGTAATATAACAAAATCTGGAATACCCTGATTATGGAAAACTATTACAGTACGCAGAAGAAACCAAAATGATGAGCTAAGACACCAATGGCAGGTACATACTCCCTTCTCCATGGTCAGACAAATCCCTTGAATGATACTCCAATTGGACATATTTCTTGTGCTGGCGGCATGTGGGTGACAGGTAGGGTTCTTTGCACTCCCCTCCCCTGAACACTTATGTGCTCTTAAAATAAAAATCCAATAGCACTACAACAGTTAAAGTTTATTAGGATTTTCTTCTGCTGTCTTGCTAAAGTTAAATGATGACTGCCAACTCCTCCAAAAAAGCCCTAAGCATACTTTCACATACCTTGGTCTTTGCATTGTTCTATCCACACTTCGAAGCAAGCATTCAATCCTGCCATTTCTGCAGTACATTTCACAGAATTACTTCGACACTTCTTGAGAAAATCCTCTATTTTACTTATTCCCAAATTAAAATTCTCATGTATTAGCTTTTCAATGGAAAGAGCATTCCATTGTTTCTGTTCTTTTCTTTCCTCTTCAGTTTTCATTCTTTTTTGGTTTTCCTCAATAATTATTTCTGCTTTAGTCTTCTGCCAAAAAATAAATATAGTATGTACATGAAACTTTAAAGAATAAATGCTAATGTCTTACAAGTAATTTAATGTAACAAAGATTGGTGTGTGAGCATCACTAAGTAACTCTACTTAAAAATACTTATTGCTCATTATTCACCTATAAATGGCTTTTATATAAAACATCTTCAAAATAAATCAGTAGTCAGTGGACAAATGGAAATTCCATGACTTTTTATTCTGGGTACTCAGTATATCTTGTGATATTGTCAATAACTTTATCTGATGGGTATTTTCTTCACATTATGTCACAACTATGATTTTTAAAGGTATTTTAACAGTTAATATATATGGATAAATACTAGTATTTCAACTGCCATGAACACCAAATATACTGCTTGATTCTCAGCTGTTATGTAATTTATGTTCACTGCTGAAAATGTTGAATTCTGTCTGCAGGCTGCACAAGTTCTTCCTTGTAGGCAGATAGGCCCCACAGGTTTACTGACAACTAAATAAACGTGTACAGAAGAGCACTCCAACACCATGCCCTATGACACCCACTGCACCCCTGTGCCTGCCACTCCTTCCAACTCTGCTACTAAATATTATTAAAAACTTTAGTATCTTATTCATTTATTTATTCATTCACATTTTTGCCAGTATCTATCCAGAGCTAGGGTTGCCAGCTTTCTATTTGCAACACCCTTGCCCTGCCCCTGCCCTGAGGCCCCGCCTCTTCTCCGAGGCCCCATCCCCACTCACGCCATCCCCGCTCCTATTGCTTACTCTCCTCCACCCTCGCTCACTTGCTCATTTTCACCAGGCTGGGGCAGAGGTTGCAAGAGAGAGGAGAGCTCCAGGTGGGGATGTGGGCTCTGGGGTGGGGCTGGAGTTGAGAGGTTTGAGGTACAGAGGCAGTGGTAGGGGGGGATGAGCAGTGTGGGCTGCAGCAGGGCAGCACTTACCTCAGAAGCGGCCATCATTTCCCTCTCATAGGTGGAGGAATCAGGAGACTCTGTGCTCTGCCCTGGCCTACATGTGCCACCCCCGCTGTGTCACAGTTCCTGGCCAATGGGAGCTGTGGAGCTGGCACTTGGGGGAGGGGGTGCAACACACAGGGCCCCTGTAGACACCCCTATGCCTAAGAGCCAGAGAGAGGTGCCAGCCTCTTCCCGGGAGCCAAGCAGGCATCCTGCCTGTCCTTCTGTAAGTGACCAATCAGATTTTTAACAGCCTGGTCAGCAGTGCTGAATGGAACTGCCAGGGTTCATTTTCAACTGGGCGTTCTATTTGAAAACTAGATGGCTTGCAACCTTATCCAGAGCTCTAGGAGCTTTACAATGTTTAGAATAAACAATATTGTAACAGAATAAAATCTACGACATACTAATACAATTCCAGTAACCCACTCATATCCCTTAGCTGTTCAACCGACCTCCTCTCCAGTGTCCTCTATCTACTACATTCAATTCTTTTATATCAATATAGCCATCACGTCTTGTCCTGGCTGTGTGATTTCCTGTACAAAAAATACTAATGTTCCCTATTACGAGCACTTCCTGTGAATAAATGTTAATCTAATTTGATTCTGAGGTCACCAATGGATCTGTCTACCTCAAGTTATAAACCTACATAGCCTTTGCAGAAAGCAACAAAAATAAAAGCAGTATAAAATAAACTCTTCTATAAGACAAAAACTGGTCTTCCCTTACCAATTATTGACTTAGTCCCTTATCCTGTGGTGATTTTCACACAAGCAGAGGGGATCTACCCATACAGAGCTCCATACAGGATTGGAAAATCAACAGCAAAACTCACACTGATTGCAGTGTGACCAAGATTGTGCCATTAATAAAATAGAAGGATGAATGGAGAAATGAGGCAGGAGGGAACTTCTTTAATAAGAAATAAGAGAAAATCTAGATGCCCTAATTACTGAAAAGATGGAAATCCCAAATCAGAACCCTTACAATGGCAGAAAAAGAATCGTAGAAATTCCTATGCTGATGGTTTAAAGCAAAATAAAAAATAAGTACTGTGCAAATACATGCATAAAACAATCATTCTGATCTTATGGAGATACTTCACAGATCTTACATGATTTTTTTTGCTGTTCTTCACGTCAGAATAAGCCTTCTTTGGAGTATCCAATTGGGTTACAATTGTTTTTGAAATGTTGCCTTCCAGTGATGATCCATAAAAGCGTAGAAAAGTCTGCAATTTTTGATTGCTTCGAAGGGCCCATGGATCTTTGCACATTGCTTCAAAATACACAAATGATGTTACACACATATACATGTTTGTCATATCCCTCACCTCCTTGCCTATATATTGCCCTTCTTGCAGTTTTTGCATTGTGAGGCATGAAGGCTTTGTCTTCCCCTGCAAAAGTTCTAGGTAATGTCATGCCATTTGGTGCAATCCTCCACAAACCACACTAGCAGCTCTTTGGAACTGCCAGAGAGAGAGAACTGAAGATGGTGTTTAGAAATAGATGGTTCTATTGGAGGATTTGTTTTTTAACTACTCAGTATTTCAGAGCAGCAGCAAGGCTACAATAAAGGTATAGCCAAGTTAGAAGTACCCAGGCTCTGTTGTAATGTCATGTTTGCCAACACAGGCTTAGGATATCCTCACTCTAAGTCACAATTTGCCAACCTGTGGGTTGGGTGATTATGAGGAGTCCTCAGAAGGTTGTAAGTGGACTGACTCCCTCCTCTGAAGGTGCTTCAGGAGAATTCAGGAAGGAAATAGGCCAGTCCCAGGCTCAGGAGAGCTTGAGTGTGAAGCAGCAGCACTAATTGCTCTATCCTCTCTCCCCCAGGGAGCTGCAAGTCTGCTGTTGAGTGGAGATCATAGAATCATAGGACTGGAAGGGACCTCAATATGTTTTCTTGTTCAGTCCCTGCACTCATGGCAGGACTAAGTATTATCTAAACCACCTCACAGATGCTTGTCCAACATACTCTTAAAAATCTCCAGTGACAGAGATTCTACAGCCTCCCTGGGCAATTTATTCCAGTGTTTAACTACTCTGACTATTAGCAAGTTTTTCCTAATGGCCAACCGAAAACTCCCTTACTCAAATTTGAGCCCATTGTTTCTTGTCCTATCCTTAGAGGTTAAGAAGAACAATTTTTCTCCCTCCTCCTTGTAACAATCTCTATGCACTTGAAAACTGTTATCATGTCCCCTCTAAGTCTTCTCTTCTCCAGACTAAAAAATCCAATTTATTCAATCTATCGTCATAGGTAGTTTTCTAGACCTTTAATCATTTTTGTTGCTCTTCTCAGGACTTCTTTCAGTTTGTCCACATCTTTCCTGAAATGTGGCACCCAGAATTGGACACAATACTCCAATGAGATCTCCACTCTAGTACACCCATGCAGGGGCAGGCATAATTTAGCCTTAAATTTTGATAAGCTCAGAATAATTATTCAGCATAACAGAAACAAAAAAAGGAAGACAAAGTGATATTATTAACATACTATGGAATTGTACTACAGAACAGTGAATCAAAGCCTGCCCTACGCAATGATGACCTTACATGAAAAAAATAATAAATCTTATCCATAAAATATTGACCGCTTAGTATATGAAAAGGAAAACTGTTTAACTGTTGCTTTATTTCTGATATGTACAGTTTTATGAAACAGCTACTTTTCACTTTCATGAGTGGCATTGATCCTGCAAACAATTAGAAATATGTTTAATTTTAGGCATGTGAGTAGTCCTACTAAAATAATCTCATCAATTCCCACTATTTCTAAATGGAGAAAACTTTATTACAGACCCAAGTTGCTTTTTTATATTAATTATCATTATTTGTATTACAATAGCACCTGTGTGCCCCAATCAGGGACTGGAACCGCATTGAGTAGATACTACACACACCAAAAAGACTATATCTACCCCAATACTTGTTGTTTCATAAAATTAGTGCAATTTCTAAACATTTTCTGAAACTATAAAACTACCTATACTGATAATACTTTAGCTTTATCTGAATAGGGTGTTACCTTGAGAACTGAACTTTGTTCTGTCATAATCATCACTGAGAAGCTTTCCTGAATGCCAGTGTCGAATTTCATCAAATTCTTTTTGTTTAATAAGTGAAGGAACAGCAGGGTCACCACTAAAAACAAAAGATACAACATAGATAATATATACTATTTATAATATAATTAATTCTTTTCAAAAATAAAGGTTTTAAAATACATGTCACATCAGTAGCTTTTTGTTCTGATAGAACCTACATGGAATAATATAAAATTATGAAAATGCAAGTATAAACATATAAAATATTTAGAGTCTGTAGGTAAAATCCCAGCCCTGGTGAAGTTAAGGAAAAACTCCCAATGACTTCAGTGGGGCCAGGATTTCACTCTATAGTTCCAATTAAGCAAAGATACACAACCTTTAATCTGTTTACTTTAATCAACACCTGAATACTCACCTTAGAAAACATTTGGGGTGATGTCATATCCCTCTTATGTGTGAAATTCACCATAGTGCTACATAAATTGTTACACACCACCTAACTGGCTCTTCCCATCCCAGGTGGTCTCAGGGTCTGTCTATATTTAGAAAATGTTCCCCTTGTTGCTAACTCTGATTTAAAAGAACTGATGTTCGTAGCAATGGGAGTCCAAGTATAGACATAATTTTGGCAGCTGACATAGTCTACAGTACCTTCTTGGGAGCAACTCTAATCGCCAGGCCAAAGCTCCCAATGTGGTTCATACTGGCAACCTGATTTGGCACTCTTTGAACCCACGCTGAATTCAGTGTCTGTCTCAGGTGATCAGAGAACAGAGGACCGTGGTCCTGTTGTGTGTAACATTTTAATAATGTGGTTTTATTCTATATCAGTTGTTATATTGTATTCATCACTATAGTATCTGAGTACCTTTCAGTAGTCTGTTAAGTGATGTGACTAACATCTGTCACTTGTATTTTGTTTCCTCTCTCATATGGTCTCCACCGGGGAAATTTGTGTGTGTAATGTCGTGATTTGTTATGAAAAGGTTTGGAGGGACGTTGTTTGTTGTTTGAAGAGTTTCAAGGTGGTTAAGGTATACACTGCTATGTGTTTATAGCAGAGAAGGCAGTTCAAAGAAATGCATCTTGTACTTGGAGTGGAAGGTGGTGAGGTTTCTGACGGTCCTTAGTTCCTGTGGAAATTCATTCCATAGTTTCAGCTCAGTCCCTGAGAGAGCTCCATCTTCAGCACAGGCATGCTGTACCCTTATTGTAGAAAGTTTTATTACGCCTCAAAAGCAGAATTTGATCATGGTCTTCAGTCCAGAGATTTTGGGCATATATTATAAATTGGTGGGTGAGAGGGGGTGTGGATGTGGGTGGGAGAGAGAGATAGAGAGACACATACATGAAACCCAAATGTACATAGATTTTATAAACTTATAGATTTTAAGGTCAGAAGGGACCATTATGATCATGTAGTCTGACCTCCTGCACAACGCAAGCCACAGAATTTGACCCACCTACTCCTGCAATAAACTTCTCACTTATGTCTGAGCTATTGAAGTCCTCAAATCATGGTTTAAAGACTTCAAGGTGCAGAGAATCCTCCAGAGAGTGACCCGTGCCCCATGCTGCAATGGAAGACAAAAAAAACCCGGGCCTCTGCCAGTCTGCCCTAGAGGAAAATTCCTTCTAGACCCCAAATATGGTGATCAGATGAACCCTGAGCATGTGGGCAAGACTCACTAGCCAGATATCCAGGAAAGAATTCTCTATAGTAACTCAGATCCCAGCCCATCCAACATCCCATCACAGGCCACTGGGCCCATCTACCATGAATAATCAAAGATCAATTAATTGCCAAAATCATGTTATCCCATCATACCATCTCCTCCATAAACTTATCAAGCTTAATCTTGAAGCCAGATAGATATTTTACCCCTCACTGCTCCCCTTGGAAGGCTGTTCCAGAACTTCACTCCTCCGATGGTTAGAAACCTTTGTCTAATTTGAAGTCTAAACTTCCTGATGGCCACTTTATGTCCATTTGTTCTTGTGTCCACATTGGTACTGAGCTTAAATAATTCCTCTCCCTCCATGGTATTTATCCCTCAGATATATTTATACAGACCAATCATATCGCTCCTCAACCTTCTTTTGATTAGGCTAAACAAGCCAAGCTCCTTGAGTCTCCTTTCATAAGACAGGTTTTCCATTCCTCATATCATTCTGGTAGCCCTTCTCTGTACCTGTTGCAGTTTGAATTCATCCTTCTTAAACATGGGAGACCAGACCTGCACACAGTATTTCAGATGAGGTCTCATCAGTGCCTTGTATAACGGTACTAACACCTCCTTATCTTTACTGGAAATACCTCACCTGATGCATCCCAAGACCACATTAGCTTTTATCATGGCCATATCACATTGGTGGCTCATAGTCATCCTGTGGTCAACCAATACTCCAAGGTCCTTCTCCTCCTCTGTTACTTCCAATTGATGCATCCCCAGCTTATAACTAAAATTCTTGTTATTAATCCTTAAATGTATGACCTTACATTTCTCACTATTAAATTTCATCCTATTACTTTTACTCCATTTTACAAGGTCATCCAGATCTTCCTGTATGATATCCCTGTCGTTCTCTGAATTGGCAATACCTCCCAGCTTTGTGTCATCCACAAACTTTATTAGCACACTCCCACATGTTTATGAGAGAACAGCACCCTGTAATATATAGAAACGCCACCACAGGCTACTCTGTTTTTTCTAGTATGTTTTTGTTTGCCTGCTTTTACATTTTAATGCATACTGTTTTTACTTCTTAACTTCCTACATTTTAATTAATATTTTGAAAATGTTGCCTGGGTTATTTGATACCAACGTATGAAAACAAAAATAATCATCATCACAATGAAAATTCCTAGAACATGACAAAACCATGATACCTAATAATTTAATCTTATATATATTCAGAAAAATAAAAAAAGGAAAAGAGACACATACCTTTTTAAAAATGGTAGGCTACTTAAAATATCTCCAGCAAATTCATCCAACACCATAGATGTCATGGGTATCAGTCCTAGATTAGGAATATTCTTGGATTCTTTTCAATTTGAAAAAAAAAGACAGTTCTTCAAAAGTCTGCTGTGGTAACATATTTACAGCAACATCTTAGACTAATGTTCAAATGCAGTTTCAGTAAAGCAAAGTCACAAAGCCTTTCATTCAAGAGAAAGCAATACTAAAATAAGCCTCTACTGATAGCTCAGATTTAGTGAATAAAATATCCAGGCAGAGTTTTGATTAATACTATTGCTCTGTGAAACTGGCTAACAGAAGGTTCTGTAATGCACAGAACTAATTCCTTCAAGCCAAAATTTTCAAACCTAAGAATCTAAAATTAGGCTTTTAAATCCATACTTAGGCTCCCAAATAAAAATGGGCTGGTTTGCAATGAGAGTTGTAGATGCTCATCATCTTTGAAAATCAAGCCACTTTGTTCTGCTTAGCATATTAAGCTACTTTTATGTGGGAGCCTAATTTTAGCCACTCAGGTTTGAAAATTTTGTTCTTTGGTATTTACACTCTTGCTTGATTGAGCACAGAGAGAAGCAGCAGACTGTGTCACTTATATAGTAACAAAATATAAGGACCTTTATACTAGGAAGGGCAAAAGAAAAACTGAAATTTAACCAGTAGAACAGTTCTCGTAATTTAACCTAATATAGCATTAAAGAAGGCTGTCCTCTGCACACTTGTAGTAATTTATTTATGTTGCTTGTGTCTTATTTGCTGTGAAACATGCAATGTAAATAATCTACCAATAGGTTGAATTAATTACCTGTTGTTTTTCAAATTAATTTCTCACAGTTGTTTCTTTCAATTCATATTTATTTTCCTTTCTTGCTAGGTCTTTTAATATTTGCCAACATTCTTATCCTGACTTGTAGCTGCATCTAATGGTGGTGGTGTTATGATTTCCAAAAGTAATAAAGTGAAGGAGGATGTATGCACTCCTCTCTGACCATTCTTTTCTGTACCCTCCTTATTACTGTTACTTAAAATAATAAATGCTATGAATAGGACTATGTCCTGTAGCTATTATTCTGGGTAGAGCAAGGCACACAATGTCACACAGACCTCCCTTGTAAACAAAAGGAATACAGCTATCACACCGGTAGGGGCAGGAGTGGCCAGGAACCCCCAGGCCCTTTTAAATCGCCCAAGTGGGCCGCAGCGCTCCTAGGCGCGTGCGGGATGGTGCTGGCGGCAGTAAAGGCAGCCAAGTAGGGATGTGGAAGCCCTGGCCACGCCAGAAGAGCCCACCCAGCAGCGCAGCTGGCAGCTCACAGGGCACTAGCCAGCGCAGGTGCAGCACAGCACAAAAACTTCAGACATCCCTTTCCAGGGGGCCCATTGACTGTTCTCCCCTGGGGGCCAAAATTACTGTCGGCAGGCCTGAACATGAGTGAGCTATCCCAAGGAAAAAACAGTGAAGATAAAGCACATTAGTTTTACAGCAAGGTAAACTATAATAATAAAATCATAGAAATGGGCTGAGAAGAATCGCAAGAGATCAGGTGAGGTCAGCACTACACCTCCCCTTTCTCTCACCTCATTTACCTCACAGTAAAGCTAAAGTACCTTATCTTCACTGTATTTTTACCTTTGCATGCCTCACATGAATTAGTTACCCTGAGAGAGAGATAGAGAGACACATACATGAAACCCACATGCACACAGATTTTATACTCATAGATTTTAAGATTTTTTTAAGCCGTGATGACAAGGCTTAGCTACAATGATCCTTAGTGTAGCTCCTAATTGCAGAATACCCAGAACATCTCTCCAGCTTCTGCTTCTGACTTATGAAACTAGAGATAGGTAAATAACCAGTTGCAGATAACTTGACACATTTTACTATTTCTAGTAATTACTACATTTTGATTGATTGATTGATTGATTGATTACATTTTACTATATTTTACTATTGAGGGGGTGGCAGTTATCCTGCAATTTTCTTGATTGCATAGGACTGAACAACACTTTGCAAGTTCATTAATTGGGGACAGGTCATTGTGAATATCCAGAATGATTAGATTTGTTAGTTCGTTTTATTTGGATATGTGGATGATATGATGCTTTTTCTCCCCGTAACTGAATGGGCCTAGTTCTTAAAATAATGTTTCTTGTGTGACTATTTATTTCCAAATTCAGAATTCAGTTTTTTTGAAATCACCATTTTCATTGACATGACTATTAACATGACTGCCAGTTAACCAATTTGCTAGAACATTTGTGAGAAGTGAATTGAAAAAGGGTCTGAATAGTCAGAACAAATTCATTTAAAAATCCCAGTCAATTTTTTTAAGTATTTGCCCAGCTATATGTGAAACCCTCCATACTAGTAGCCTCTGATAAAATGTAGGCAACAGTTTGGTAAAATCAATAGCTCCTATTAAAGGAGGAATATTTTAAAAGATTGTTATTTCCACTAAGCAGTAAGATTTCTTTGAAATATGTCAAAAGATTAAGCAGACTGTTCTGTTCATGGAGGAATCACATATTTTTTGCAGAATAGAGCCTTAATAAATATAATTTTAAAATCATAAGTTAAAATACTAACAGTGTAACTTTGAAGATTGTTACTAAGGTACCTTTAGTTAGCGAAGGTCTCTTTTCAAGAAAAGATATCGATGTTCTCCTCAGAGGCAAAGACTTTCCATCATCATCATCCTTTCCAGCTAGTTTTGATATGATACTCCACAGATATTCATACTCCCTCTTAATTTTTTCCCCCATATCCAAGTTTAACCCTAAGACAGAATGTAAAGTAGAAGCTAATATTTTGCTATAAAATATTTATTTTATAACTAACTTTTTGAATTTTTTGCACACTTCCATATCAGAGTGGCAGAATTGAGGAACTTTGTAAATACAGTACAAGACACAACATCAAAGTGACAAAAGAGAACATAGTTATGTCTGTTATAAAATAATAACAATGGATGAGATACCAACTTGAAATACACATTCACACAAGCCTTGCACTCCAAGCCTTGTGTTCAAGCATTTAGAAGTAAGCAGGGCTGTTTGCCCACTTATTCCTTCCCTCAACCGGGCAGGCAGGGAGTGGACAAGAAGGAGAACAGAGTGAGTGAAATTATGGCCACCACTCGCTTGCTGAAGCAGCTGAAGCAGTGTAGGAAGCTGGGAATAGGGGTAAGGACTGTAATTTACTGCTGGTACAGGTGATAGTGATCTTCTACCCTACCCACTCATCTACCTGAGGAATGAGGAAGAAGCAGGGAGGAATTGTGACAATGATGTCTCTGTATGTCATAGTGCATCCCACAGATGCTCCTACATAGGTCCAGCTTGCTCAGGTATATGCCTATTGTCAGAATCTAATATTAATTAATTTGACATGAACTGCTGAGTGTTTTATTGTTAGATTAAAATCTAGATTAGATTTAAAAACTAATAAATCAAGAAACAAATATGAATGTAGTACCTTGCTCATTTTCTACTTCATAGTAATATGCAATATTCTTCCACAAAAGATCATCACTTAAATCAGGCAAGTGAGTGAAATCCACTTTCCACAGCTTTTCAGTTGTCAGGTGTTTCAGAAGAAAAAATTCGCAACCTTTATGCTAAAAGGAAACAAGGTAAATAGGATGAATACACAAGATTAACTTCTGCACATGGTATCAATACCAACACAAAGAAAACCTTTTCTTTTCCCCTTTAAGATTTTGGCTCCAGTGTCAGACACTGAATGCATCTTGAAGATTTTTCTTAAATACCCAACTTGATTTTTTGATGATCGCAAAGGTCTGAATATTTGTTAAACAAATACGTGCACTTAGACCGTTTGGAGAAAAAGTGTAAAGCAGAGTGGTAGGAAAGAAGCACAGATTTAGAAAAGTTAACGGAAACGGTGAAAGGTCACCATTACACCTGACAGGAGAGTACATTGTAAGTGCTAAATGATAATATTATTATGAAAACTTCAGTGCCACTTTGAGAAGATAAGGCATTGATAAGACAGTAGTGAACCACTGGCCATAACATATTTAACGGCATGATTCTGTCCATTTGTTCATGTTGAGTAGCACTTTACTCCCAAAGAGTCTCATAGGTTTCAGTTGAACTATTCAGGCAGTAATTGCATTACTCAACATAGCTAAAGGTGGTGAAATTGGTCCTTAAATTTACAAAAGGTGCTTGTACAGTAAAAACACAATAGACTGAAATATGAGAAATATAATACAGAAGTCAACAACTTTGATTGGATAAGGAACTTTTTAGGTCAATGAGGACAGTGTTCATATCTTCACTTGCTACAGCATTCTTTTTCTTTCATTCCTGCACTGTTGCATAGTTTTGCTGTGTTATAAAGCAATTGCTGTGCTCCACTCAAGAGGTGTGGCAGTAAATGAAGGGCTCTTAAGTGCATGTCTGACTCTCAAAGGGATGTTGTGAGTCTAGTGCCTGATCAGGAAAATGCTTAAACTTGTGAATAATATACTCAGATAAATTGTTCCATTGCAATCAGTGGAATTACTCATGACATTAAAATTATACACAGGTTTGGTGGTTGCAGGATTTAGTTGTTAGTACTTGAAAAGCACTTTGAGATATTTGGCTGGAAGGTGCTATCAGTGCACAAAATATTATAATTTATTTTTGCTATAAAGAGCCACGTAGCTTCACAAATAACTAAACACACAAGATAGTTAAGATGTATCATTCATTTCCTTATTTTTCCTTAGGTTTTTTATTTGAAATATTAGATATTTTTAAAATGCTTACTTGGAAAATTTTGGTAAATAATTTTTAGAAACTACAAAAGGTTAAATGGTCTGACCGCATCTATCAGAAAATGGAAGCTTGCAAAGGGAGTGATTTAAAAAGTAAATATGCTCATCCTATGTCTTGGGACACAAAGGTTTGCACTCATGACAGTGATTATTGCAATGGATAGCATGCTAAAACCACTTTAAAAGGTAGCCAATCCTTTGTTTTAAAAGCCACATTTTGGGCAGGATCTCTGAAGGTATTTAAGAACCTGAATCCCAGATTTAGGTTTCTAAATGTCAAGTTTAAATGCCTAAGTCTCAGTTTTGGCTCCCGTGTGATCCACAAAACTCCCACCGAACCCTGTAGGTGCCTAAACTCACTCAGTGCCTAAGCTTTCAGAGTGCAAGTTCTCTGGGTGCATGTGTTCCTGTCTCTGAGCATGTGCACTGTGGATAAATATTTCAACAGTCTTGGGCCAGAGAGCAAAAGAATGACTCTGTAGTCCAGGGGCTTGGGCATTTATTTGGGAGGTGGGAGTCTCTATGACACTAAGGGCTTATCTCCCCTTACCGAGAGATCGATGCACAGCGATTGACCCATTAAGAGTCAATTTAGTGGGTCTATTCGACCACTGATATCTCTCTCTTTGACTCTGGTACTTCACCAGAGCAAGAAGTGTAAGGTAATTAGATGGGAGCATTCCTCCCATTAACCCAGCGCAGTGTAGACACTGCAATAAGTTGATCTAAGGCAGGGGTCTTCAAACTTTTCCCCCCACAGCACCTTTCCACAAAGGGAAAAGTCTGGCGCCCCCCTGTGGGTATGTCCGCCGAAATGCCACCGCAGAATGCGGAAGCTTCCGCTGTCCGCGGCGGCATTTCGGCGGGACCAAAATAGCACTTCTGGGAGTTTGGCGGTCTCCCGGGTGGGCTCAGCAGCAGTGCCGGGGTCTCGCACATCCCCAGCATGGGCTCGCACACCCCTCGAGTTGTGTGCACCCCAGTTTGAAGACCACTGATCTAAGGTATGTCGACTCCAGCTACATTATTCACATAGGTGGAGTTACGTAACTTAGGTGAACTTAGTCCTGTAGTGTAGACCTGCCCTCAAGTGTTACAACACCCAAGTCCCTTAGCGGATCCCACCCCTTGTGTCTGTTGTTAATAAATAAGAACTAAAAGTACAAACAATGAAAATGCAATGCTTACCATTTGTATAAAAGTGAAAGCTTGTTTACTCCAATGGTAACTGATTGATCTAATCCGCGCTCGTTGTGAAAGAGGTAAATGGAAAAGAAAAACCACACTCAGACAATACATCCTGATTAGGTCTTCAGCTTCTTCTCGTGTTATTTCCCTACTCTTCTCCTGTATAAACACAAACAAAAAGTATCATGCCTACATGCACCCTGTCATAAGTATAAAGTAGCCTAGAATTACTGTTTACCTGTAAGGAGTTAAGCTAAAGGTAACCTGAGAGGTGGACATCTGACCAATGAGAAATTCCTCAGGCGACAAAGGATTTTGAGTTTCAGTTTCTCTCTGGGTCGCTTTTCTGTTCAACTAGGCTATGGGATGAACCATACCTATTTCTTTTACTATAACTATCAGCTTTTTATCAAGTAAGGTAGTGAGTAAGTTTACCTTCTTTTTAGCACTTGGAAAACTCTTCAGTTGGTAGAAATTTATCTCTGTGTTTCTCTAATACTGTAAGCTTCAGCAGGAGGAGAAATTCGGGGAGGGGGTTGTCTGTAACTCTTTATTGATTATTGTAGATGCTGTTCTATTGATGGTTATAAGGGATTTATTCCTTTCTTTTTTTCTTTTAGTAAAATCTTTCTTTTAAGAATCTGACTGCTTGTTTTCCATTGTGTAAGATCCTGGTTTTGGATCGGGCACGTCTCGCAGGATCAGGCGAGGCTTTTCTCTCAAGCTTCCCAGGGAGGGAATAAGTTTGGGGATTTGGTGGAAAGAGAAAGAGGGCTTCAAGTGGCCCATGACCAATAGTTTTTGAGATGTTCTCACTTGATGGTGGCAGCATACTAAGTCCAGACACAGGAAAAGTTGTGTTCTGGGGAAAAACATTTTAACCCAAGCTGGTAAAATAAGCTTGAGGGGGGTATTTCTTTTTTCATGCGGGTCCCCACATCTGTACCCTAGAGTTCAGAGTGGGAGGGCAATCCTGACACACCCTATTTTGCAATTCATATTTTGAAAGGAGCTTCAATCTGACCTTCTATCTTGCATCGCTGTCTTGCAGATGTAACTACAGACATAATAGAACTGATCTTTTAGACTAGAGTTGGGGAACCCTTTTTCTATCAGGGGCCACTGAACCACAGAAAAAAAATCAGTCACGGGCTATACACAGCCTCACAGTGGGGCATGGAGTTTTGCACTTCCCCCTGCAGCAGCATGGCTCCAACTGTGCAGGGATGGGGTGGGGGTGCAGAGGCTCAGGGCTTCCCCTAGACTCCAGGGTGGGACCAGAAATGAGGGGTTCAGGGTGCAGTAGGGAGCTCCAGGCTGAGGCAGGGGGTTAGGGTGGGGGAGAGGAGTCTGTGAGAGTGTTACTATGCAGGAGGGAGTTCTGACCTGGAGCAGGGAGTTGAGGTGCAGGTGGTGGTGTGGGTTCTTGGAGGGAGTTAGAGTATGGAAGGGGGTTCCAACCTGGGGCAGGGGGTTTGGGGTGTGAGCTCCAACCGGGCAGCGCTTACCTCAGGTGGCTCCCAGTCAGTGGTACAGTGGGACTAAGGCAGGCTCACTACCTGCAAGAGCTCTGTGCTGCTCCCATGTCCAGCCCCTAGGTGGAGGGGCCAGGGAGCTATGCACAGTGTGTGCTGCCTGCACCTGCAGGCATTGCTACCGCAGTGCCCATTAACTGCAATTCCTGGCCAATGGGAACTGTGGAGCCAGCTCTGGGGGTGGGCAGAGCTTCCCTGATCACCCCTGCAGCTAGGGGCTGCAGGCACGTGCCAGTTGCTTCCAGGAGCTGCGCGCAGCCAACCAGACTTCTGACAACCCAGCGAGCCAGTTCTTGCAGCTCCAGCTCTGTGGGTGGGGTGGGGGTGCCAGGGCTCAAGGTTTTTGGCCTGTGGCACAGAGACTTGCTGCGGGTCAGATGAAAAGAAGCAGTGGGATGGATCAGGCCCATGGGCTGTAGGTTCCCCACCCCGTTTTAGACTTATTTATCTTATTTGCAAATGCATTCAATCTGACTTCATCTATTGGCATGAACCTTATTTGCGAATGCACTCAATTCGACTTCATCTACTGGCATGATCAAGTAGCTACACTTATTAATGAGATCACTTCCATCTACAATTATTTTGCATCTACAACATTGTATCACATTATTTGTGCCTCAAAAACTGTGAGTACAAAATGCAAGGCTAACTCTGTAGCTCTGTCAATACTTGTTGAAGTCGGAGGTATGAAAGACCATATTATATGTAAGTAAAGGTTTGTCTATACATAACATACCCAACATAAGCAAGAACATGAACAATTAAGAAATGTAACTCTCTCCTCCTCTACCAGGAGATACTGACTTCACCAGCAGCACAGCCAGCATATACCATAAATCACACATTGCTACCTTAACTCTGCCCCTATGAGAATGCCAGACTTCAAGCACCTCTTACCCCAGATGTATACATTGGGGCACAGTTAAGGTTGACATGACTGGTCTGTGATGTATAGTGCTCAGGGTAACAGTACGACTAACCCCAAATTTTCAAAAATCAAAACCTCCAAAAATCATGAGATTGGCAGAAAAGTCTTCAAATTTCCAGATACAAGTAAATATTAGGTTCTTCTAATTTGCTTACTAGTTTTGGAGTCTTCAGGTTGCACTTTGGTTTCATTTTTAAATCTTTCTCTGCAACCATGGGAGCTAGAAATTTACTTTTCATTGAAAAAAAGCTGAGATACTCTCATAATCACTTGTCTTCAAAAGCCGGGTCCTTAAGTGACACATCAGATATAGTGAGAGTCATGATACAATTATTTTTCAACTCTGGGATTATTAAATGCCTTGACTCATTCCATTTAATCTTTAAAAAGGAATATATAATGGCACAGAGCTCCACATTCTGTACGGAACAAAGCATTCTAGTCTGTATTTGAAATAGCTCCAGATATATTTATTTATATGTATGTTAATTGCTACTTTTCTGGAAATGATTTGTGTTCTACTAACAGGCTTTTTTATGTAGAAATATTTTGTAATAATAATTTATAGGAGTAGATCGATAACACACTGAACATATGCCATAAGGAAAATACATACCTCTAGAATATCACACCTATCAAGGTGAGGGAAGGAGAAGAAAAAAGCAAGAGTTTGTGCTAACTGAAAATCCTACCTGTTTTCGAATAGTAGCGTGATGTTTCTTTTGTAGCCTACTGTACATTCTCAGCCCCAGTACACATGTGACAATGCAGATAATGTGTCGAATATCAGATATTTCTGGCCAAACTTGCTTGAGCTGGGATAATGTCTCACAAACCTGGTATCATAAAATATATAATTAAATATGAGTAAGATTTTCAAGAAAGAGTTTTCTCATTAAAAACATAATAGGCAAAGAAGCCAACAGGGACCAAACTCACATGAGTGAAATATTTAGTCACAGGCCTAGGGAAATAAGAATGACGCCTCCCTGTAGAGGTGAAGTTTGATTTGCCAATATCTTGTAGTATTGAGATCTACATTATACAAATTACACATCACAATATGGCAGGGGAAAGGTTAGAGGAGTGGAATAAATAAACAAGGGAAGAAGAAGAAGAAGAAATAATCTTGGAAATGCATTTTTCTTTTTATTTGTTATCTAGTTTTATTTGTTTTATCTAGTTATCCTGCTCAAGTGCAAGAATAAGGAGTTGCAAATGGAAGAAGGATTTGCATTTGGTCTTAGCCAAATTAAAGGAATTTAAAAGAAGAGAGGAAGAGGAAAGGCATATGTCATGCATAAATAAGGGAGACTTCTAGGTGTTGGGAAGTCCAGATTTATTCATTTGATTTTAAGACCTGACTTCTAGAAATGTTGTGCCCTGGCAAATTTATTGAATCTTAATCATTAATCAGATGCACATATTATCCATCCCGATCCAAATGCCATTGAAGTGAATGGCAGTCATCTCACAGACTTAAATAGTCTTTGGAGCAGGCACTAATCCTGCAGACACTTATCCATGTGCTTAACTTTGAGCAAAGTTATTAACATACTTAAGTATTTAAAAGATCGGGACCTATATTTGTAGTCTATCCGCCAGATAAAAAGGGAATTAAACATAATTTTTTAGTAAAAAAGTAATACAATACTACATATTACAGTTTTAGAGTATGGCAGATTTGAAGGTATGACATACATTTAATTTTGCAGCTGATAATGGGATCTATTTAGAGCTTTTGCTGAACATAACTGTGTGCATTTTTATACTTTCCAATTTATATTTTTAAAGTGGACCTCTCACAATGGATTTTCAGCTTTCCATTTTTCACTTTTTTTTTCAAATTACAACATTCCTAAGTCATTTTCCAAAATTATATATGTTCAATATGAATTAAAACTAATGAAGGATTTTGGTAGAAATTCTTTCAAGTTTTTGACTGAAATAACAAAAGGAAGTACCTCTTTTTCCATGTCCTTCATACTTGAATGTCCAGAGAGAGAAAGTAAAGCTGCTGTACTGGATTTCGTCAAGTCTTTAACCAGTGTTTTGAAAACACACAGAATCTCTTTTTGGTGCTTAAAAATATATATAGTTTATTAAATCAAGCTTTTTATTTTTAAATGTACTATTAGAATATTAGAATATTATGACTTTTTTAGGTCATTCAAAATGACTGAAATGAAAAATACACACATTAATACCAATTTGGAATACTGATACAGTTCATTCCAAAAAAATGCTATAATCAGTACATATTATAGAACTCAACATTCAGAGTAGAGAAGGGGGTGATAGATTTCACCTTTTTCTGTTCATGTATTTTCTGTGAAGAGATTGTGATTTTCTTGAGTATATTTGTTCAAAATTATGTGAGGATTAATTTATACTAATATTTTTGGCCTGCAGCTCATGAGTAAGCAGTTTATTGTGAAGAAAGCACAATCCTTGCCCCAACTGGCTCACAATCTAAACACAAAGAGCAGGCAGGGGGAAACACCACCACAAATTTAACTAACAAATATACACAAATTCTCAAACTACCCCTCAAGTATGGTATTGTCTATCAGCAAGTTTTGTACAGGCATTACAACAAATTGGCTTCCCAGAGGGGCTTAAATGTGGAGAGGTTGAGGCCTTGTGGATGAGCTCAAAAAGGGCTTTGCATACATATGGGGCGTTACACTAAATACAGGTAGCTTTCCTGTACTGAATGTAGAGGCTCTGCTCTAGCCTACAGCTCCTCACTTGCCAACTGCCACTCTACGAGTCATCTTCTGTGCTTTGTCTTTTCCATTTCTCTAGATTCCTCCTATTACCCACCACTTGCCCTTCACACACTTTGTCTCCTTTTCCATGCCTTCCCCCACAGTGATCCCTACTCCAAAAAATTCCCCATTGAACCTGTGTACAATACAGCTTCTTCAATACCTCCTCAAAACTTGCCTTCCCACACAATCCCACAATTTTATTGTAAAATAATAATAATAATTAATAATTAATAATAGATTTTAATACACATACAGAAAAAAAGAATAACTTGGAAGTCAGATGGCACACCCCATACCATTTTAGCTCTGCTATAACTTACTCATGTACTCATTTCTCTTTGTCTGATATTTATTTAATGCCACATTCTGTGTACATACTCAACTTAGTCCTTGTCCCAAAGAGTGTACAGTCTATATCTAAGTCAATTTTTCATTACACTACTGTAAGTTTTCAAATATAGACAAGGTCTTAGCTCTTAAAGTCATTTTCAGACAAGATCTACCACACTGCTTAAATATTAAATTTCTCTATTAAATAGCAGTAAAGATTTCATATATTGCTTACCTGAGAGAAAAATTCCCGGTGCCTGTACATGCCATGGATGTGATATCCATAAACTCTGATAAAATCTGATTCTTGTCCAGAAGTAAGGACAACGTTGATTCTTTCTGACAATGCATGAATGATAAATAAATTGAGAAAGCTTGTCTGTAATTTAGTCAGTCCATCATCAGAGATTATTATAAAATATGGGTAGCTTTCTTGCAGGAAAGATTGCCACCTCCCTTCTAAAAAGTTGGAAAATTCAGTGTGAATGACAGCATCAGTATTGTGCTGAAGATGGAGAATCAGTGCAGTACGTAAGGACAGGAGAGTCGGATGCCTGAAGTATGCATGCTCTGCATCCTGTAAAAAAATGAAATAAAATTCTATCATATTTTTATACAGATTAACAATTTCAGTTAGCTGCAACTAGAGTTTAAACATGTTAATTCTTAGTAATGACATATTTTGTATGTGCTTCTTCATAGTATCTGCTCTGGAACTATTACTTTGAATTAACAGGACATGAAAATCATACTTTACATTATATAATTTTAATAATTTCCAAAAAAGACAATAATTTAAATTGGGTGCCCAGTCCTGCTAACCTTTAGCCACACTAATAGTTTTATTGGATCAATCATGCTCTTGCTTACGTTGGTGTAAATCCATAGAATCTCCATTGACTTAAGCACAGCTATGGAGTTACTCTGGATTTACACCAGTGCTATTGAGAGTTGTATATGTTCAAAGTTATTTGTGTGCATAAGCATGGGCAGGATCAGTTTCTAAACAGAAAACATAAGGAGACATTAAAAGATTCTGCTGACATAAAGACTGGAAGCAAAAGCTTGTGGGCCAGATTCTTGGCTGTGCCTAGTGAGAAACTGGTACAGCTGGGGATTTATGTGTGAGTGGTTTGGGCCAGTTCCTCAGGCTGGGACTACACATGCCAGGGTTGTTCTGGTGATCACCGGAGTGCAGGGACCGCTTGGTCACACACCCTTTCCATTGGGAACATTCCCTGAACCATGGATCATTGAACCATGGATGATTTAATTGAGGATTGGTCCTGCTTTGAGCAGGGGATTGGACTAGATGATCTCCTGAGGTCCCTTCCAACCCTGATATTCTATGATTTTATGATCTGGTGTAGATGCCAAAACAGGAGCCACTAAAACAGTGGTTTTCTATCAGAGATACGCAGAGATCTTCCAGGGGGTACATTATCTCACCTACATATTTACCTAGTTTTACAACAGGCTACATAAAAAGAGCTAGCAAAGTCAGTACAAACTAAAATTTCATACAATGACTAGTTTATACTGCTGTCTATACTATACACTGAAATGTAACTACAATATTTATATTCCTATTGATTCTTTTTTACAATTATATGGTAGAAAAGAGAAAGTCAGCAATTTTTCAATGTGCTATGACACTTTTGTATTTTTGTCTGATTTTGTAAGTATGTAGTTTTTAAGTGAGGTGAAACTTGGGGGTACGCAAGACACATCAGACTCCTGAAAGGGATACAGCAGTCTGGAAAGGTTGAGACAATTTTCATCAAATCCAGTACATTCAGGCAAAAATTTTCAGTTTTGATGAACTGGCATTTTCTGATGAAAAACTGTTTCATTGAAAACGTCACAACAAGCTCTAAAAACTACTTTTACATGGCTAATTGTGCACCTTTTTGAGGAGAAATTGGCTAATGGTCTGAATTTGGCCTTTATTGTCTTATTGCTTAAAGACTACCTAATGCATTATGAATGAACACTTTTCTCTAATGAAGAAATATAGTGAAAAAATTCAACCATTCATTGCAAAAATCATGTATTTGTTACCTTGAAGAAAACAATGACGTATTTTGCTCCTTTGCTCGTTAAATCTAGTAGAAAGCGTTCTACCAGGTAAAAGAAGTGCAGGTTTTGTCCTGGCAGTAATGTCTGTTCACTTATGCAAGAGATGAACAACGAATCTCCATCAATCAGAAAAAACTCAGACTCAACATAATCATTGAGTAAGCTGACATACCTGGAACAAAGAATGCATATGGCAACAAACAGTACAATTTAACATCAATGTGGAAAAAATACAATGTACTTGAGGAAATGTAAAAAATAACAGTTTAATAAAAAATCTTAAACAAACATAATGTTCCAGTTCTGTAAGAGAAAAATAGGATCAATAACTCAGTCAAAAACAGTGTCACCATGTCTCCGATTATATTTACAGGTACATTCTTATCGTCTGCTATAAGGAATGTTTGTATGTTATGAATTTTCTACACACCCTAGTACCATTGTAAAAAACAGAAAAGGGCGTTGTCAGCCCTAAAATTTTTCCAGGTGGTTATCAACTATGTGACTCACATAAAACTAAATAGATAAAGAGCACAGGGTTTAACTTAGAAAACTGAACAACATGGGCTATTTACATATAGCCAATATTTGCTCAAAAAAAGGACAGTGCCATTCCAAACACATATGTAAAGCAAAACTGCCTATTTTCATATGCAAATATAGGATCAGAACATACAATGTAAATGTCTGCTTCTGAAAACCGAGCTCCCAAAGTATGGTTACAAACTATATCAACAAGATACATTTAATCTTCAGAGGGTCCCTTTTTGAAGTGTCTAGCAAAATAGTTGATATCTTTTCTTGTACAATGTCAAAACAGTTGGTTTCATCTATGCTAACTAATGAATCTATCTATTTAAGCTATTTGGATCAGATCATATTCTGGAACCACAGGTCACTGGTATTGTTTGCCTACAGTGGTCCATCTTTGCATCTTTTTCAGCTCAAGAAATCAACACCATACTTACTCAGCTTTTGGTATGTCATTCAAAATGAAGTCAGATATTTTCTCCAGAAGTCCTATATGTTTGTTTAGTTCTAAAAAAATAATAAAACATTTTTCTTAGCAGTCAGTCACAAGAGTTATATGATCAAAGAGTCAGCCTATATCTTATAATTCTCTCATTCTATTGTATTACATGTGAAAAAGCTGTTAAAAGAGTATTATAATTGGAAATCAAGCACTCAGAAGTTAGGAAATGCAAAAATTAAGGTTTGTCATGGGGAAAATATAGCATGTAATCATGTTAGTTAAGACTGTGTCATAATGCATATGCACCAGGAAAGGCAACTTTAATTCTGGCATTTCCTATGTCTTGTGCACTCAATTTTGGAACCTTAGTGTTCTTTTAAATATAATTTCCTAAGTTTTTTAAAAAACCCTGAAAAAACAGAAAGTCCCTCATATGGAAACAGAGTGATAGATCATATGTCACCTTTAGGTACACAGCACAAACCTCTACCACTTGAGTTAATCCAGTAACTGAGCAGTATTAAGCTATTATCTTCTATGTAGGCACTAAATGGGAATGAGGCACACACTTTGCTAGTGGATTTCACAGCCATTTGCTGAGCACAGAGGAATATATCAACTCAAGAATCTTGGGTTCCATACAGATTCTGGAAGGGAGAGTGCTCTAGGGGGCACAGACTCTTCTTTCCCTATTTACCCTGCCTGTCCCTGCACATATGCCCCTAATATATATCCCTCACAGTCTGTTTCTGACCTATTTACCCACAGCTAGTTTTTGCCCCTTTCCCTCTCCTTGCAGCTTATATTCACACACACACACAGACACACACACACACACACACACACACACACAAACACAGAGAGAGAGAGAAGCTTATAGAACAAGGTATACTAAGAATTTCTTAACATGTAAAAAACAACATAATTTTTCCTATTTTTCCCTCATTTTTAGTGAAACTTAAAAAAAAAGAGTTCAGTTTGAAGTAGGCATAGAAAATATCAGTATGAATAGTTGAAGCCAGATCCTCCAGTGGCTCAAAGGGGCTGCATTAATATGGCCTCTGGAAATACACCTACTGTGTAGGTGGTATGACATAAAGCCAGCATAGGAGGCACATTGGGAGTATGCCAACAGCAACATCAGGCATGACCAGAGACCATTGTGATAAATGATCCTTAGCCAGACATGAGGCTAATCTAATTTGTATTATGAATGGAATCAGATTTAGGGATTGGGGAAGTACAATGGTGGCATACAGGTTGGCCAGCCCATGAATCATGGTCTGTTTGTAAAGATTTTATATTTGAGTTAGCGCCATTCATCTGAAAGATCTCCTAAGCTCTTTATTACTCCCTAACCAGAGGCTGAAGTGTTTGATTAAAATAATCATTCTTGAATCTTAGCTTTGTGCTCAATACATCATATTAGTGCCAAGTGAGTGACACAATTTATTTATCCCATCTTAATTTATACCACCAACTTGAGTGCCAGAGAATGTAAATTGGTTTTAATTCTGCTTCAATAATGGCATAATTCTTAGAAGAAAACTTTGTGGTAAATTTTCAAAGAAATGGGAGAAGATTTAGTACTCCACTGCTTCAAAATATATCCCATCACATTGAAATATTCTCTTTTTAAAAGTTTGTTGCTAAACAAATGCAGAAGCTTGTAAAATAAACATAATTCTGAACTTTGGTCTAACGTTGAGAAACAGCTCAAGGTCATGCAGTCTAGTCTAAGTCTGAAAAATAACCACAGAACTGCAAGATGAGTTTTTAATCTGTGAAAATGATGAAATCTTGAATGAAGCCTTCTGTCAAAACCACGCAAGTTAGTAATATGATTATGAACAAAAATGAATGTATCTTCTTACCTGGATTTCCGAAATCATAGTTGTCTTGTTTTGTATAATCACTGTCCCCTGAAACCTGCTGTATCTCCTTTCCCCAGCAAAATACATTTGAAAAGTCACTGCAGGCACTTTTATTTTCTGCTTGACCTTCAAAAGACACAGGCTCTTTTTCAAGGTTTTGGGCTATGAGATCTCCACCATCATCATCACTGCCATCTTGAACAGTTCCTCCAGAAGCCATGATGGCTTTATTATGACTCTTGACACTGTCAGTCTTCAATTTACATATGCTTATTAGATGTACTATTAGTCTTCAAAATGCCTTTTAAGAAACATACATTTCTCTGTAAAGGGAAAGATTATGGACCTTATTAACTAAATCAATGTCTATAGAATCATTGAAAATTTTGGAAGAAGACAGCTAGTACAATGCCATGAGCCCAAGCCAACAATATTTACTAATTTACTTCATATATTAAACAAAATAAAATAATATATTAGACTTATGACATAGGAAGGAATATATACATTATAAAAACCTAGATAATTAAACAGAGAGAATTAGTTTATAGATATCGAATCTGTTATTGTGCATTTGTGCACAATTCAAACATTTCTGTGTTTTTTATGAAGATATTTGCCAAAAACTCTCCTGATAGTGACTTCACATGAACCACCATAACCCAGAAAGATAGCAATGCCACCATTTTTAAGGTCAGAGTATAATAAACTACAGTGCCAGAATATAATATTGGTTTCATGTGTGCAGGCAACTCAGAATAGCAAATGAAGAATTTACTTTTTTTCTGCTTCCAGTAAACTAAAAGTCAGGATTCATTGCATCCTGCAAGAACAGAATACAGGATAGAAGCAAGAAAACTGGGTTACTGATGATTTTTATCCCTGATGGGTGTTAACATTTGGACCACATTTTCTACATTTGCTTACAGTCTTCAGATGAAAACCAGAAAAAATTACCCTTTTGCTACTATCCTGTTTTACACAATTATAAACAGCTGCTAAATACAGCCTAAAATTTATCAGGATCCCCTTTAAGGTAACCTGGTACCCCTGCTTCATAAAGAACAGTTTCTGGCACCTAGAAACAAACATACTACATACCACATTACTATGTTTCATTGAATCCAACAAGAATTTATGCCATAACCATACCCGTAAGTAATTAATCATAGATTTTGAAATATTCTAGGTGGATCAAAGCAAAATCAGATGCCTCTTTAGAATGAAACTATTATAAATATGCTGAATTGTGGGGGGCATCTTTCCCTGAACCAGCACTGAATATATATCTGAGAGCAGCTTTAATAATTAGTATAAATAATAACTGATATTTATCACTTCTGATGCCATAAGTGTGCATACCACTGTCCAGACAACTCTCTCTCTCCCCAAACCTAGTACAGTCTATGGAACAAATTCTCCTTTCACCTTCAATTGTATTGACATAATTGGGCTTGCACCGGGTAGAATTAAGAGACCTACGGGATCGGGCAATTAAAGATAGGACTCAAAATAACTTGATCTGCTTCGTAGGAAATTGGCTGAGACTTTTCAAAAGCAAGAATCCAAGGGATTTGGAGGGACTCGCAAACACTCACACACCCTGCTACTACCCACAAACCCCCTTCTCCCCACATCCTGACTTCCTCACTGCCAGCCCTGTACCCCGCAGGAGACCTCCGCCAGAGCACCTCACTCCCCCTCCCATCCGTACGTACTCCCTGCTAGCGCCCCGAAGAAGCGAAGAGCATCCCCGTCCCCCCGCCCGCTGTCACACGGGCTTTCCTGCTCCGAGCCGCCAGCTCCGCGCCCGCTAGAGCCGCAGGGGCAGTGGAGAAGGCAGTAGATGCTCCGCTCTGTAGACCGTACCTGGGAAGGGGGCGAAACCAGCGGCGAGAGCACCTGGGAACAGCTGCGGCTGCTGCTGAGTTTCTGATCAGACGGGGTGGAGTGGGAGGCGCCTCCGTGCGATCAAGGATAAGTTTCGCTTCTCAAAAAACACGTAGCAGGACTTTCTTTTGATTCACTGCAGATGGGGAGCGGGATGTGAAACTTTGTCCACCTCACCTCCACCACACCCCATTCCCCATCTCGTGTGTTCTTTTCCTCTTCTCCTATATTCTATCTAAATAATATGCGGAGCTGATCCATCTCCTAGCATCTGATCCATCTAGCACAGCTAAAGTCGCCCCGCTCAGTTCCAGCGCTGGGTTAGGAACCCCAAAGCACTATGGAAAACTCTGACAGTCTCAGATTTATCATTTCCATTACTTTTCTCCCGAAAAAAAAACAAAACCTAAGCTCCATGGCTGAGACTTCCTTGCATCAGAGAGCAGGATCTTTGACAGACGGAGGAGCAGGCTCAGGAACTGAGGGCTGGGCTATGCTAAAAAGCCAAGTTTATGTGAGGTGCCTTGCACCAACCTTATGATGCATGTGTCTTCACTGAAATTGTCTCTCGCTGATATAAGTGCTCCATTATGACAACATCACCTCCACATGAAGCCAGCTTACTGTGGTCAACACATTGTGTGCGTGGACACTCTGTGACCTATATCTACCCAATCACCATCACCAGCGATCCCACCAGTCAGTGCACAGTGAAGCCCAAGACAGAGACCCCTGCCATGAACAGCCAGGAGGAGGAGAAGGATGGGGGGCATGTGACTGGAGGACGCAGCTATGCTGTGAGTCAGGACCTGTTTGAGATTCCACCACAGTTTAGCCACTCCCCTCAGCTGAGCACAAACAAGCCTGTTGTAGGGAAAGGAACCTCAGGTAAGTGTGTGAATGCCTTTTCCTTTGGAATGTTTAAATGTACAGATGGCCCCCAACCCCAAACTAATCAGGACTCAGGTACTGACTTCTCATGCATTTCCTCATACAAGAAGAGGAAGCAATACAACAAATGGAAGCAGAGTTATCATTTGCTTTTCATTCTTCTGTTAGGTTAGGCAGGGAGGCAACAAATATGGAGCAGTTTGTTCATGTATAGAGAGAAGTCGCTTGAATTCTTCTCAGATATCTTGATGAAACTTTCATGGCAATACTTTGCAATCCTCGCCTGAAGATTTCTAGGGAAGGCTGCTTTATTTCAACTTCGACAGTAGGACATTTTCCAGTGCCATTCCACAATGAGTTTGGCTGGTACCATTTGAGTGAACTGGTTAGCAGGATGTGGGCCCAAGTGGTTTTTGGACACCAGCAGCAGCTGTGCTCTTTGTGCCTTCATTACCTTCAAGAGTGAGATAACAGCTAAAAACACCACCTCCTCTAGAAAATAGTGCCAGCACTCAGCACCATTACTCTGTGCTTTTTACCCTTGGAAATAATGGGCCGATTTTTACTGTGTGGAATGCCTGACCCTGAGACAGAGGGAAAAGAAGGGGACTCTGGAGTACATGTTCTCAGAGACCCTGCAAGTCAGTGCTGCCCTGAACCTAGAACAGGGAGCACAATGGGTGAATAATTCAGATAGCGTGGAGAAGCAAAAAGCAGACAGGAGAAAGTCCCAACAGGAAAAGGAGAGGGAAATGCACCAGGCCATAATAGGGCTTCTCTGGTCTGCAGATACACATGTTGGAGACTCTTGTTGACCTGCAAGTTTAGCAAGTATGAGCTTGCATCCCTTCTGCAGTCAGAGGAGATCTCTATAGTAGTACAATACCTTCCTATTCCACCCAATGTTCTTTGTGGCAACCCTAACCCTACCACAGTAAGGACAATCATTCACAGTTTCACAAACGCTGACCAGTGAGAGCCATGGCTGGCTGTATGTGTAGTCAAAATGGACACGAATGTTCTTTCCCCTTGTTAAATTCTATTCTGTTAGTTTATTTTGCATACATTTTTATTGTATTTGTTTTTAAATTGCACAGATTTTTTTTCCACTGGTTTTGATCCACAAATGCATAAAAAACCAGCCCTCTTGTTGATGTATTGTGTGGTAAGGCGGGCTCATGTCATAATAGGGATGTGCATGCTGTCTATTGCCCCATCACCATTCAGGAACCCATTGCTGCAGATCCATCCTTGCTAATTCCTCCACATTAGCAAGAGTCAGTCCTGTGCAGCAGGAGATCATTAATGACCCTCCACACTTGCATGCCAACAACCCCTGTTGTGGATTTTCCAACTCAAAATGATTTCCCATTGACCAATAGCAATCTGGTATTGCACACTTCCCCAGTGTGATAGCTACTTGCTTCTCAACTGTCAATACAGCTCTTATTCTGGTGTCCTGCTCTAGAGGGCTGGGGAAAGCTTGGCATGTATGTGGGCATATGGCCTTTCACATCTGAAAGTTCTGCAGTCGCTGTTCATCATCTCAAATCTGTATTACAATGCGATCCCATCAGTCAGTGCTCATTTGTCGGGCCCCAGAAGCGGTGCTCCACTGTGTGCATCTGCTCCGTGGATGCCATCAACAATGTTGAGTTGGTTTTCACTATGTCCCACAGCGATTTGTCCTCCACAAAATCATCATGTCTTCCTTGATGCAGTTCTTGCAAATTCCAAAGGATCATTTGTCCTGTGTTTGCACATTCATGAAAGTAGTGCAGAGCTTGTGGGCTCAATGCTTCTGTCAGAGAAGGCAGACAGCAAAATGTGCCATGCAGATCTGTGGAATTTTTTCAAATGGTATGCAAATTATGGGATATGGATGGATTATGGGATGGAGAAAGTTGTGTGATGAGAACTGGAAAGTTCCAGTCTCAGTTCCAGTCACTCCTATGTGACCCAGTTCCAGTCACTCCTGTGTGACTCCTGTGTGACTCTCAGTTCCACACTCCTGTGTGACTCATTTCTACCCCACCTTGAATTGCACAAATTTCCCAAAAGATGATGCACTGGACAATGGCAAGCTGGACACTGGGATATCTCCCATGCTGCACCACACTGTGCTTTAACACAAGTACTCCTAGTGAATACATGCTATGCTGATGCAAGGTATGCATGTGCATAAGCAATATATTAACTGCAGCAGGTTAATGCTGACATTACTTGCATTAACCAAAGTGTATAGTGTAAATATGGCCTGAGCTCACAATTCCACTCTGATGCCATATATAGTAACAGCTCTGTTTCTACATCAAATGTGCTAACACAGGGACAGAATTGTACCTGCAGGAGATACTGATGTGGGAATGTGATCCAGATTTGCTCTTTGTAAGATCCTACTCAGCAACTCTTCCTCTTAGCCCTGGTCTACACTGGGAGGGATGGGGGAGAGGGAGGAATAGGTCTAAGATATTCAACTTCAGCTACAAGAATAGCGTAGCTGAAGTCGACATACCTAGATTGATTTACGTGGCATCTTCACAGCGGTGAGTCAACTGCTGCCGCTCCCCCGTCAACTCCTCCAGCATCACTCTTGGTGGTGGAGTACAGAAGTCAATGAGAGAGCTAAGAGTCAATGGGAGAGCGATAGATTCATCTCACAGCATCAATCCCCACCATAATGTAGACCTGCCCTTAGTTGCTGTACTGGGACATAGTGAAAGAGCTGTACCTGTAAGAATCAGAGTGGAGCTGCAAACTGAGCCTGCTCATCCTTCTGTCAAAGAGCTTCAGCTAGCTCATCTTGTCTTTCCATTCTCCTAATTTCACTTTCTTCCAAGCTCTCGGCACTCTGCAAGAGCTCCAGTGCTCATAATTTCTTGGGTTACTGTTGTGGTTGGAAAATTATCTTGTCTTATTCTCAGTGAACTATGAAGAGTCAATAGACTGGGGAAAACTTTCAATCCCATTAACCTATGTGCTTTGAAACCTTCTTTTGTGTACACTTCCATACTTAGAAACTTCTGTCATAGCCACTCTGGCAGACAAAGCCCTCTGCTATAATAACTCTTGTTTGCTAAACTCTTTATCTTTTTTAAAGACTCTGTTTCTGAACTCCTATGCCTGGAACATTTGTGGTGTTTATTCATAGACTGAAAACATTTTACCATAGTAGCCCCAGTGCAGAAAACATAATTTCAGTTGCTCAGTGTTAACATTTGTTTTTCAATTTTTTAAAATTTCTACATTGTTGCCCTATTCAAAAGTCTATTTTATCAATCAATGGCATATACATCTCGAGGAGTTCACATGCCATGGTTTTTAAACAATAGGGAAACAAAAAAAAAAGTGAGATGATATCTGAGAATCAGAAAGAGTGTTTTCTAAACACAGTGATTTAAAAGCATCAATTCTTTTAAACAAATAAGGAAGCAGATCATTGCTCAAGGAGCTTACAGTCTCAGGCCCTGATCCTCTCAATGCATATGCATGTGCATGACTTGGCTCACATTGAAGTTCTACTGACTTCAGTTTGTCTCTTCTGGGACCTAAAATAAGGGCCTTTGGAACAAAAGCAGCAGTAATTCCGTCAAGTGAGAATAGAGAATCTCCATTTGCTGACATTGGTAAAATTGGCACGTACTACTAGAAGGCAAGATCTCTCTTTTAATGGTAGTAGTAGTATTTATTAATTCTGTGGTGTCTGAAGGCCCAAGCCAAGGTCAGGGCCCCATGATGCTCACTCAGCACTATACAAATATAGAGTAAAAATGCCTGTCAAGGCTAGTACCCCGCTCCGGCACTTCAAGTGCAGAAGGTGGGGGCCTGCAAAGATTCTAAAAATTAATACTGGCCACTGTAGCCTTGTATTAAACTCCCAAGGTTAGTGCTTTTCTCTGACCTTGGATTGGTAGATGCTGCTACTACCCAAGTGCAGAACCCCTTTGACAGCCCAGGAAGGCACACTTGGGAGATCCTTCCTGTGGAGTACCCTCAAGCCCTTACACACATACACACACACACTGTCTGTGTGTTGCCACCAGCTAATTAAACAACATGTACCCAAACCTCTTAACATGCAAAAATCCAATTCTGTTCTTAAAATAGGTAAATTTCATTAATAAAAAAAGAAACTTAGGATATTGCTAGATTTTAAAAGAGCAACTACAAGGATTAAGCACCAAGAATAGCTTTCTTGAGGTCCAGCTTAAAGGTTACAAGCAAAACAAAAGTATCTGGGGTTATCACAGAGGAATCCAAAGCCATAACGAAATAAAAGGGATAAACCTAATTGCACCTTCCTAGACATTTCCTGATCTTCTTACATATCTGGGGTTTTAAATGAGTAATTTCTAGGTATGGTAGTGATGATTTTTTCATACCTGGCCCAAGCTTCTTACAGCATAGCTGCTGCCCCCTCTCTGGGCAACAACAATAGACAGACAAAAGGGGAGTCTTTTTCCAATTTTAAAATGTTCTAGCCTTCCCATTGGCTCTTTTGGCCAGGTGCGTACTCACTTCATTTTACCTGTTCATAGCAGTGACTCTTTTTAACCCTTTATAGATAGAGAAATTAGAGAATAGCTACCAAGAGGGATTTTTTAGCTACCTGCTGGGTGTCCATAAAAGGGAGCTACCCCTCTTTGATTCATCACAGTGCCCCAAAGAACATACAGTCTAAAAGACAAGATAGATACACTGTGGGAAAGAGAGCTAGAGTATAAAATCAGAGTGAATGGAACCCTGTGTTTGGCTGAGTTGGTCATTGTCTGAGTAGAGCAATCTACATTTAATTTGGTGCAGTCAATCCCTTCACAATCTTCATGTATATATGCCTCAACATTCAAGGTTTGTTTTTACATACATAGTGTTTTTAGTACTTTGCTCTGTTTCAATATGGTGATCTTCCCTTACTTTGTTCTGATCTAAAACACTAAAATATCAGTCTCACGATTTACAGTTTTGCTAATGTGTATGAATGGAGTGGTATGAATGGCCACCATGTTCAGCAAAGAATGTATTGTAAAGGGCAGATATTTGGAGACCCCAGTGAAGGGGATACTATAGATACACAGTAGATAACATAGAATGATTTATGGCAAAGCACAGCACTGTAGAACACTCAATACACAACTTCTTCCGTTTTTTCTGTCTCATTCTCACACGCGAGACTGTAATATTCATTAATGAGGTAATAGGAAAGCAATTTTTAACTGAGCCTTTGGTGCTTAGCTCAATGTCATGCAGGGCCCAGTTGCAATACCTCCCAATGCCAGCTATTTTTAGAAATAATTTATTCTATATGTGTTTCATAACTTACTTTTCTATGAGAACAACACGTATTTCTCCATCTGCAGGATATATAACCTTTGAACATGAAGATAATACATTTGCAAATGTTACTAAGAATTATGATAACTACAATGTTTCCCACTGTGGGGGAAAAAGGGTTTTGTGTTCCTTCTAAACATTTATATGATCACCTTAGAGTGAGTTCCTGCTTCAAAGTTATAAAGAATTTTTTCATATTTTCAGTTGACATATGTTAGTTTTCTATTTAGTTACCCTTCTTTTTTCTCCTATGTGTGTAACATAGAAAGGACATTTATATTGTTTTGACATAACAGCCAATCATAAAACAAAAAGTAACAGCCTCTAGTGCCTATATATATGATATCTATGCGGTCTGGGATATTTCTGCCACCACCTTTTTCAGCACCTCTCTTTTAGCCAATCAGAAAAAAGCCAAGGGGCTAAATACTCTTCACATCCATGGAAACTCTTTCCAAAAATAGTGCTGAGCTAAGTGCCTGCCTTCTAGGAGTCAGTGACTGACACATCCCTCTATATACTAATTGGCCAACTGTGTTCTACTAACTGATTCTTTTAAAACAATTTCATCCTATTTCAGTTGAACAGCTGATTTCTTCCCTTGGCATACTCCCTGGACAGTATTCACTCCCTTGCTTTCCCAGGGAATGTGACATCCTTTCACATTTGTCTTTGTTTAGCACTCTGGCTCCTGGTATCATTATACAGCTGTCTATGCTTATCTTGCATCAAGTGTTTTTCACTCACAAGGATTTCTTCATTCAGGCCACACAAACTCAATGCGCACTGTTTAAAGATATAGTGGTATGAAATAGTTGGTTAGAAAAACAAAATTACTAACAGCTATAATTTAAAAAAATGGAACTGAAAGTAATATATTTTATCTAGAGATCAGCATTTCAATGCTAGTGCAACAAAGCACTAAAAGGCACGTTTGCTTTTCAGAGTTAAACCTCTATATAAAGTAGGAGTTTTGGAACAGCTGTTGAGCTTCAGGATAATGTCCATGTAACATATCTTATCCTTTTTATTTTTAACAGTTCTGATCTAACACTCTTCAGATGTACAGAAAAGAACAGGTCAATCTTTTAAAGCCACGATATCTACAGGGTCCATGATCTGAAAGCATGGCTGGCCGTCAATATAAAAACATAAATACCCACCATAGACTAAAGGCTAAAATTAATCTAACAGAAATTCTTTCCTTAATATACTATACTAGTCTTTCCTTAATATACACCCCAATAAAAGGGGAAATCTGAATAAATTACACTGGCAAATACTAGAAATATGGAACAACAAAAGGCACAGTATGATGTAGTAAGAAGCGAATTTGTCTCAAGTCCCAGCAGTCAGAATCCTAGGACATGTTTAATGAACAAAGAGTGAGATTTTCAAAAGCACTCAGTTTTGGCTTAATTGTGCCTCTATTGAAGCAAATGGGAGTCAACTGAAGTTAATGAATTTAAGCACATCCTTAAAGTTAAGCACATACTTAAATACTATGCTAAATAGGAATAGACTTCTGAATCAAGGTCCTTAGCAGTTCATATATGGTACAGACAAGAGAAACAAATTAAATTTAATTTACAAAAAAAGAAAAGAAAAGAAACAGTTAATCCAAATGAAAATGTGATAATTGTATGTACTTTGAATAATGCCAAATTAGAAAAGCATAAGCTATTTAAGTGGTCAAGTTAAGGCTAACTTTGCCTTTTTTCTATATGTTGTGCACTCGCAAAATGGAGCTCTGGACTGAGGAGAGGAAACCACATTAGTTCTACTTCTGTCTTGTGTAGTTTCCCCATTTAAACTGCTCAGCATTTCCTAATGTTGCTCTGCCCCCACCCCACCCTACGTGTGTCTCATACCTTTATATGTCTCAGTTCTTTTTCTCACTTACCTTTTTTCACATGTGTAAAATTTTAGAATAGATATTTTTTTAAAAAAAAGAAAAGTAGTTAATCTAAATTTACATTGATGTAACTTTTTAAAAAAAGAAATGTAAGACATATATATACCAAACTACCAATCTTAGTTTAGCAGCCAAGGTTTCACATTGATTTTTTGCATTTTTTATACTAAGATTTTCCTTGTCTTCCTAGAGTACACCTCTCTTCTGTGTTTATCCCCAGGTTGCTACATTGCCAGAATTTGTCCTCATTTTCTCTGTCTCTGTCACATCATATCATTCCTCTCTTCTGTCATCTTTATTGACTTCCAAATATCTCTGCATCCAGGAGAAAATTGGCCTCTTGATTTTTTTTTCTTCTTCCACCTATTAGCTGCCAATATCCTCTAACAAAAACATAGCAGATAACAAATTTGCATAAATGTTTATATAGTTGCATACATTCATATATTTTTATCCTCAAATTCTGAAACTTCCATTTCAACCCCAATGATGGTCTAGAACGGCTGATATAGCAGTTAAGTCCATTAATGGCCTCGCATCTTTCTTAAGGAAAGGTCTACTAATTTCCACTGAGCTTTTTGGCACTTTTTTAAAAAAAAAACTATAGTGCCCTCTGGACATTTAAATGGGATTAAGTGGTGCATAGGTTTTGCTTGGGCCCTCTTCAAAGAAGTGAATTTCATCCTTCAAGATTAACTAGGTGTTTCATTATAAAAATATTAATAATTTTAAAACAATCCTAGCCATTCCCTTCTCTGGGCTTCTCAGTGCATCCTCTCTGTCCTGAGTCAGAGGCCTGGTCTACACTACGGGGAGGGATCGACCAAAGATACGCAACTTCAGCTACGTGAATAACATAGCTGAAGTCGGCATACCTTTGGCCGACTTACCTGCCATCCTCATGGTGGCAGCGATTGCAGCACACGCCCCCATCGACCCCAGCTCGCGCCTTTCAGCAAGCTGGCGTTCCGGAGTCGATGGGGGCGTCGCTGGCGAACAATTTATCGCATCTTAACGAGACAAGAGAAATCGATTGCCAAAAGATCGATTGCTACCTGCTGATCCGGCGGGTAGTGAAGACGTACCCAGAGCCTCAGTTTTTGTAAATTAGTATAGTCCTATTGACTTCAATGGAACTATGAGGGTCTAACCCAGGGGTAGGCAACCTATGGCACGGGTGCCAAAGACAGCACATAAGCTGATTTTCAATGGCACTCACACTGCCTGAGTCCTGGCCACCGGTCTGGGGGGGCTCTGCATTTTAATTTAATTTTAAATGAAGCATCTGAAACATTTTAAAAACCTTATTTACTTTATATACAACAATAGTTTAGTTCTATATTATAGACTTATAGAAAGAGACCTTCTAAAAATGTTTAAATGTATTACTGGCACACGGAATCTTAAATTAGAGTGAATAAATGAAGACTTGGCACACCACTTCTGAAAGGTTGCCGACTCCTGGTCTAACCCAGTGTATGTCTTATTTGGACTATGAACTTTTCCAGAGGGGAATAGTATGTATTCTGTATCTTATACAACACCAAGCACATTGTTTTTTGTTTACAAAATAATTAACAATAATTCATTTTAAACTAAATAATTGAAAATGTTACTTCTTTGAAACTGATGTAGATTTCATTTTACTAAACTAGATTTCATTAGATTAGATTTCATTTTACTAAATTTCTGGCTCTCTTGCTTTAAACTTCTCTGGAGACTTTCAGTGAAACTTAATAACATAATGTGTTTGAATACACAAAGATCTGATTGATGGAAAGCCCAGAGGAGTTCCAGGTCACCCCCTTATCTTAATGCTATCTAGCTAGGATAGGAAAGTAATACTAAGGAGCCTTCCTTAGTATCACTTTCACTCCTCAGTTCAGGAAGTTACTTGCATTTCATCAGCAAGAAAGTTAGTAGGACAGCTTTAGTTTGCACTTCTTCACCTTACGTCTGAATCTGTGGGACCTCATTTTCTAATTCCTTACAAAATAATGCTCTGGGGCTTCATTGGATGCCAGTAACTGTAAAGCCAAGCTACTATTGTATACTTTAATCATTTGTCTATCCATTGTGTGCAGTGTATCTGTTTAACAATAGATTAAACAAAGAAGCTTCCTGAGGAAGGATAAAAGCAACATATGCTCCACTGTTGGTAGTAGGGATAAAAAAGGCTGGGCCAGGGGTCTATAGCTCCATCATGTCTTCTGCAAGGCCCTTCCTAGGACTGAGAAGCCTTCTTTCCTGTGAATTCCAGCTCTCCCCATTTTTAAGAGAGAATTTAATTTCTTTACATTTATTAGCTTTCTTTTCCCATTTTCAGCTTATTGCCCCTCTCTTTTTCAGAACCCTTTGACCTATTTGTTATGACTGAGAATAGTCTATTTGTTTTCAGTTTACTTAAAATTGTTTTATTACATGCAGCCACTTAAGAAATTTGTTAGTGATTGTGCTCTGTAAATAAAATTGTCATCATTACTTTTGTTGCAATTTTTGCTTTGTTACTTATAACAGAGTTTTAATGTTATTATAACAGCTTTTTAGGGGTTTTTTTGCTGTTTTAATATCAATGTAACTTGCTTTCACTTTGTTTGGATTTTACTGTGGGTCCCATCATACATTTCTGCCACGTCCAAAACACTGAGTAACATTCTGGAACCCTTGCATGCAAAAGAATGGCAAGTTTTGGCCCTATATTTGGTTTCTGGACACTGGAAAGCCTCACTATCTCTTTGGGTATATCTAGACTGCAATCACTGGAAGCAATGGTAGTTCAAGCCAACATATCCAAACTAACTTTAATCTAGCTAGTGTGAGTTCCAGAGCAAGGAAGCAGCAGCAGTGTGGACACTAGTGCAATCTGTACAAATCCAAGTAGAGCCCATGGCAATTACTTGTGGGGGTATCCTGTGCTGAAATTCATACTGCTTCACAGAGGCTCTGACTTTCTAATGTGCCAGAGGTAAGTTGGCTGCCAATGGTGCTCAACACCCACCATTTTTTCCTCATGGGTGCTCCAGCACCAGAGCTCCAGGACCTGAGCTAATTAGATTAAAGCTAGCTTGATATGTTTACTCATGCTGCAATCACAATCTAGGTGTACCGTTGGTCATATGGCATCATCACACATTATAGACTTGCAATAAAACTGATGAAATTAGAATAGTATGTTACTTGCATTGCCACAGGAAGTCTGGAGACTTTTAGGGAAATTGTTTTATTACCACAGGTGCTATTTACTCTTTATATAGCAACCGTGTTTTTGTTACTGTTTTGGGACACTCTCTTCTGATCCATTTATAACAAACATAGGTTAGATGTATCCAAACAGACAGGGTGGATTTGATTTAAATCAAATTAATTTACATCATGGTTTAAATTACTAGTCAGAAGACTCAATTTAAACATGGATTTCTACATAAAAGTGCATTCTTGTTGGTTGTTATGACCTTAATACATATTCTTCACAACTCAGAGATAGATGTAGGTTTCATTTTTAGAAGGTACACACTATACATTTTAAAGTGATTTATTTTGAAAACTTTTCAGATTAGTTTTACAGCTATATCAGAAAATTAATGATTGTTTGGTTGGTTATTTCATTTACCAAAGGTCATTGAAACAGATATTTATGAAGTCATTGGGAGGTGAAGAATCAGAGGGGTTGCCATGTTAGTCTGGAATTGCAGAAGTGACAAAGAATCCTATGGCACCTTAAAGACTAACTAAAGTATTAGAGCATAAGCTTTCATGGGCTAATACCCGCTTCATCGGATGCATGCAATGAAAGTATCCAGGGGCAGGTATAAATACGTAGGCAAGAACCAGGTTGGAAATAACAAGGTTAGTCCAATGAGGCTGAACCAGCTTGTTATCTCTAATCAGGGAAGGTGAGGTGTTCTTCTAGCAGCTGAACTGGAGGTGTGAATAGCGAGAGAAGAGAAGCTGCTTTTGTAGTTAGCTAGCCACTAGTAATCTTTGTTCAATCCTTGATTGATGGTATCAAATTTGCAAATGAATTGCAGCTCTGCAGTCTCTCTTTGCCGTCTGGTCTTGAAGTTTTTTTGCTGCAATATAGTGACTTTTAAGTCTGTAATTGTGTGTGCTGGGAGATTGAAGTGTTCTCCTACAGGTTTTTGTATATTGCTATTCCTGATATCTGATTTTTGTCCATTTATCCTTTTTCATAGGGACTGTCCAGTTTGGCCGATGTACATAGCAGAGGGACATTGCTGGCACATAATGGCATATATTACGTTGGTAGATGTGCAGGTGAATGAACCAGTGATGGTGTGGCTGATCTGGTTAGGTCCTGTGATGGTGTTGCTGATGTAGATATGTGGGCAGAGTTGGCATTGAGGTTTGTTGCATGGATTGGTTCCTGAGTTAGGTTATTATGGCACAGTTTGCTGTTGCTGGTGAGAATATGCTTGAGGTTGGCAGGTTGTCTGTAGGCCAGGACTGGCCTGCCTCCTAAGGCCTGTGAAAGTGAGGGATTGTTGTCCAGGATGGGTTGTAGATCACTGATGATGCGTTGGAGAGGCTTTAACTGAGGACTGTAGGTGATGGCAGGTGGTGTTCTGTTGTTTTCTTTCTTGGGCTTGTCTTGCAGCAGCAGGCTTCTGGGTACACATCTGGCTCTGTTGATGTGTGTCCTTATTTCCTTGTGCTGGTATTGTAGTTTTGAGAAAGCTTGGTGGAGATCTTGTAGGTGTTGGTCTCTGTCTGAGGGGTTGGAGCAAATACGATTGTACCTCTGTGCTTGGCTGTAGACAATGGATCGTGTGGTGTGTCCAGGATGGAAACTGGTGGCATGAAAGTAGGCATAGCTGTCGGTAGATTTTCAGTATAGGGTGGTGTTGATGTGGCCATCATTAATTTGCACCATGGTGTCTAGGAAGTGGACCTCTCGTGTAGACTGATCTAGGCTGAGGTGTATGGTTGGGTGGAAGCTGTTGAAATCATGGTGGAATTCTTCAAGCGTTTCTTTCCCAGATGATGACGATGTCATCAATGTAGCATAGATAGAGAAGGGGCGTGAGTGAACAAGAGTTGAGGAAGCGTTGTTTCAGGTCAGCCATAAAGATGTTGGCATACTATGGGGCCATGTGTGTGCCCATAGCAGTGCCACTGGTCTGGAGGTATATATTGTCACCAAATTTGAAATAATTGTGTGTGAGGATAAAGTCACAGAGCTCAGCAACCACTTGTGCTGTGGCATCATCAGGGATACTATTCCTGACAGCTTGTATTCCATCTCTGTGTGGGAAATTTGTGTAGAGAGCCTCTACATCCATGGTGGCTAGGATGGTGTTTAATGGAAGATCACTAATGCATTGTAGTTTTCTCAGGAAGTCCGTGGTATCGCGGAGATAGCTGAGAGTGCTGGTGGCGTAGGGTCTGAGTAGACAGTCCACACATCCAGACAGTCCTTCAGTGAGATTGCCAATCCCCGAGATGATGGGGCGTCCAGGACAACAATCCCTCAGTTTCACAGGCCTTGGGAGGCAGGCCAGTCCTGGCCTACAGACAACCTGCCAACCTCAAGCGTATTCTCACCAGCATCAGCACACCGCGCCATAATAACTCTAAAACTCTAAAAGGAGAGCAAATTAAGACTGAATGAGCAGTGTTCATTCTGTCATTTCCTAATCTGACAGTGCTTGACTTTCAACATTTAATCCTTTTTATTCTTTAGCTTTATTTTCTATGGTTTTGTTTATTGATTGGGGTTCTCAAACTTCACTGCACTGCAACTCCCATCTAACAACAACAATTACTACATGACCCTAGGAAGGGGGACCAAAGCCTGAGACCACCTGAGCCCTGCTGCTGCAGGCAGGGGACCAAAGCCAAAGCCCAAGGGCTTTAGTCCCAGGTTGGGGACCTGTAACCTGAGCCCTGCTTCCCAGGGCTGACATCCTCAGTTCTGGGCGGTAGGGCTCAGGCTTCGGCTTTGGCTTTGGGTGGTGGGACTGAGGCTTCAGCCCTGGGCCCCAGCAAATCTAGCGCCAGCCCTGGTGACCTGATTAAAATGGGGTCTCAACCTACTTTGGGGTCCCAACCCACAGTTTGAGAACTGCTGGACCAGAGGTAATGGAACTTGAAGTTTTTTGGTTTTGCATTATGTATAGAACCACCCACGCCACTAACTAGTTAAAAAATCAAATAAAAGTTGTAGTGTAGATGAGGTCAAAATCTTACATCTTAACAGACTTGTAAATGGATTCAAGCAGTGTTGCATTTATGGTATGATCAGTGTAAATTCAAAATGGGGGAGAGAGCTAAAATGAGGGAAGGACACCTACTTGTTAAAAAGGAAATGATAGCTCAGTGTGCTTTATTAAAATGCTACAGCACTTGTTCATGTTAAATACTGAACCTAGTTTCTAAGCCATGTGATGAGTAAGCATTGCATATGGTGATAAGTGGTTGCAGGATTGGACCCCTATATTGGACCTTCAGTTTGCCAATCCTGCAATAACCTATACATGTGCTTACCTTTACATGATCAGTGCCATTGGCTTCAACAAAATGAGAGAGACAATGGTTGAGGTAATTTCTTTCATTGGACCAACTTCTGTCGGTGAAAGAGACAAGTTTTCAAGTTTACACAGAGCTGTGTAACCTCTAAAGCTTGTGTCTTTCACCAGCAGAGGTTGCTCCAATAAAAGATATTACCTGATCTACATTGTCTCTCTTACATTCTGGGACCAACATGGCTACCACAACACTGCAAACTACTGGGAAAAATCTCAGTGAATCCACTGATAGATATTACTTTATCTACTGCATCTCTAGTTAAAAGAAATGGATTGTAGATATGAAGATAAAAAGAAACATACCAAATTAACCAAAATAAAAATGAAATATATGAATATCAGAAAGATACAGGTGCATTTTTGACAGAAAACTCAAACAAAACTCTCACTGAAGTCTTTAATCAGGCAAAGCTTCTTCTTGAGCAAGGTCAATATGAGAACATGGAACTGTGATCACTTAGCAAACTACAAAGCAACATAATGCTATATATATATCAACTATATTTTCATAGTGGAACTTTTTTCATTTATTGTAAATATATGAGATTTCATCAGTATCATTTTTGATATTACAATAGTAATATTACAATAGTAAATTGGTTTGTCTTTTAATGATAGGGCCACATTATTATTAGTCTTGAACTGGACATTTATCTTCCACCAACAACTCAGGAAGGAAATAAGATACTATTTCTAATCACATATCTAAATGCAGTGTAATATTTTTCTCTTGTTTTAATATTTTGTTTTCATATGTATCTCTATAACATATTATGATAGACATATGCTAGTTGGGTACAGAAGAGTAGTAGAAAGCAGATGTATTGGCCACTGGATGAATAGTTTTCTGTTCCCTGAGTGACCAGAGCAGGGGTTGTGCTAGAGCAATCAAGAACCTGCTAGAACCAGTTAAGACAGGCAAGCTAATTAAGACACCTGGAGCCAATGAAGAACATACTAGAATCAATTATGGCAGGCAGACTAATCAGGACACCTGGTTTAAAAAGGACCTCCTATCGGTTAGTGAAGGGAATACAAGGAGCAGGGAGTGAGAAGGTATGCTGCTAGAGGACTGAGGAGTATAAGTGTGATCAGGAGGATGATCCTGCGGTGAGGATAAGGAAGGTGCTGGAGAAGACCATGGGGAAGTAGCCAAGGAGTTGTAGCTGTCATGCAGCTGATACAGGAGACATTGTAGACAGCTACTATCCACAGGGCCCTGGGCTGAAACCTGGTGTAGAGGGCAGGCCTGGGTTCTCTCCATTCTCTTCCCCACTGACCCCAATTCCTGACTGGACAGAGGAGGAGTTGACCTGGTTTGTGAGCAACACCAGAAGGGAAGGTCTAATTTGGAAAGGGATCTGGCCTGTCCATGACCCACTAGGTGAGACAACAAAGTCTGTGGAGATTTTTCTCCATTTTCCCCTATGCCGGCCAATGATATTAGCTGAGTGAATGGTAGGTTTGAGCCTCTAGCAAAAGCAGCCAACCTGAGGGCTGCCGTGAATCTCTGAGGTGAGCGAATCCACCAAAAAGCGCAGGACCCACCAAGACAGAGGAGGAACTTTACCACAATATATTGACTAATTTACAACTATTTTAATACAAAAGCATTTTTTAATGTGGTAAAAATAAAAAACAAACAAGATGAAACTCCTTATAAGGAACTTTTTTTTAAACCCATGTAAATCAAACCACAGAGTGTACTTTCTGTGTCTGGTGAATGGAGGCACTTTGATTGTGAACAAGTGTCAGATTTTAAAATTCCTGAATAATGTAAAACAGACTGAAATCCTGTCTAGAATACAAAAAGAAGGGAACATTTAAACATTAAGTTCCTTGAGTTCATAAGTACCAAGTGCCCAGAATTTGTTGTGGCTTCCAGGGCTAACGTCCCTTCTGCTGGAATTCCAGATAGTGGCAGTCTGCTGAAACATGAGTTCAGTTACCAAATATAGATGAGTGGGGTAAGAGGACAGATGTAATGCACAGGCCACAGTCACCTCGATGCTTACTTAGGACCAAGCAATCTTTACTGAATAGCTAAAGCAACTTTCAGCTTTAAGCAAAGAAGGAAAAAGAGGCCTTTCCTGAAACTAATTATATGTGAGACTCTTCACACTGGCCTAACACATATAAGGTCTGTAATTTTGTGTGTGTGTGTTTTGTAAATTCAATTAATTGTTCTCTGGGAATAATAGTTTCAAAATCCATAGCAAATAAGTATTTATTTATTTTTGACACACCATTGGCAATTCCCTTAAACTGATACTTGTTTGAGTGGGCTTGATTTTATTTTATTTTTTTTAATCTGTGATTTTTTTCTTAGCACAATTTTCACAAATTTTAAATGTTTCTTTAGTATTTCTTTTCTCATTACAATGAGAAAGTGAGATCTGTAAAATTATTTTCCATGGTACTCTATACCTTACTGTTTATTCATGTAATGCTTTAAAACTGATGAATTATTCATGTATTCTCCAAAATTGTGAAAATTATTGCCACTGTAATATAATAGATTTTAAATTATTTTACCATGTTAATGAGTATAACATCTGTGATTTTACAGAACAAGATAAATATCAAATTGTACCATGGAATAATTTGTGCATAATATATCTTCTGTAAAGTTAAATATTCTAAATAATATATATGCAGAAGTTTTATTTTTCATGTTGTCTTTAAAATAACACTGTGCATTAATAATGATGAATACACTCATTAGATAGAAATGCAAAGCACCATTATAAATATTCTGTGGTATAACCAATAGATGCTAGAAATAGCATTAGATATTTTTAATTATGATCTTATGTGCTATTTGATAGTTAGTGTTGTTCTAATTTCATTTAGCTGTGACTTAAAGAAACAAGTCATTTTAAAGGAAATTTTGGATTCCCTGGATTACAGTGGATTTATATACTACAATGTACGTTTTTAAAAATCGTCTTTTTAAAAATGTTCAAACTTTGATGTCTAAAGAGAGAGATACTAATCCATATTTAGGCACCAAAATAAGTAGTCAGATTTTCAAAAGTGCTAAGTTCCTGTAGTTCTCACAGAGGTACTCAGCACTTCTGAAAATCTAGACAATTATTTAGGTACCTCAAAATATGGATTTAGATGCCTAACTTTAGGCATCATACTTTGTAAATGATGACTTTCAGTCATGTGTACACCACTGGTTTTTATCTAATATACATAATGATATAAGGTCAAATAATTGTAGCATCTATTCACAATATATCCATTTTACTAGAAACTAACCACTCTTTGTTATGCTGAGCAGCAAAGGGCCAAATTCTGCCCTGAGCTATATCCCAGAAGACAACGGAATAGCATAGGGTGAAAGCCAGGACAGTTTAACTTATTATGTTATTTCACATTGAGATGTAAGCTAAGTAGGAAGAAGAAACAGTGTGAATCAGATGTGTAAAGAGATGCTTGTGATGCACAATATTATTTAAAGCAATAAATTATCCATGCTCAGTAGCATATTTATTCATTTCAATATGATGTGAATAAAGAGAAAGAGACAACCTAATTAAAACAAGGACTACCCCATCACCTACTCTATAAAATTATGTTTCAAATGTTGAACCATAAAACAAACTCTTTGGCTTCCCTGTCCTTGTATGTGCGTGGCTGTAATCCATTGGCAGAGCACACAGAAAAAAGATATCGAGAGGCATATACTAGTCCAAGAATTCAATTAATCAGTCAATCAGCTATTAATTATCTGCTAGGTAAGCCCCAGTGAAGTAACTAAGAGTAATTGTCAAGAATTGTCAAAAACCTGTAGGAGAGCACTTCAACCTCACTGGACACACCATAGAAGATTTAAAGGTCAGCATTTTGCAGCAAAAAAACTTCAAGTCCAGACTGCAAAGAGAGACTGCAGAGCTGCAATTCATTTGCAAATTTGATACAATCAATCAAGGATTGAACAAAGATTACGAGTGGCTAGCTAACTACAAAAGCAGCTTCTCTTCTCTCGCTATTCACACCTCCAGTTCAGCTGCTAGAGGAACACCTCACCTTCCCTGATTAGAGATAACAAGCTGGTTCAGCCTCATTGGACTAACCTTGTTATCTCCCACCTGGTTCTTGCCTACCTATTTATACCTGCCCCTGGATACTTCCACTGCATGCATCCGACAAAATGGGTACTAGCCCACGAAAGCTTATGCTCTAAAATTTTAGTTAGTCTTTAAGGTGCCACAGGACTCTGTCACTTCTAGAAGTAATTGGAGTGTGCATGAGCCCATATAAAAGTCATCCGAGTGCATCTCATGACTATCAAGTCAGCTTGCACTGAAGAAATGGAATATGGCATACTGTGAACAAGAAAAGTTTTAAGCAATCTAGTATTAAGAAATGAAACTCCCATGGAAATGAGTGTGTGTATTCATACATAGAGAGAGAAAGAGAGTTATGACAATCAGGGATATCTAAATCCCTGTTGTTCAGCTGCATTAATACTAGCATAAGCAGTTATCATTCTTGGAGCTAAATTGTCACCGATGTAGCATCCAGGAAACCAAACAAGCTTCAACTCATGGAACTTACTGCATATCATTCCATTTGGAGAACAGGCTTTATTCAGCCCCCACAGAACGAGCAAGGGATGAGTTTAGCAAGCAAGCTTTAAAAAGCTGTATAAAAACTGAGGGGGTTATAGACAATTTTATCTGTTCAGAAGCTGCTTGGTACAAAATAACTTGCAAGATATATGCATGAATCACACTCCCTTCAATGTTTTACCATATCTATAGTTCATGGTAGTCTGATATTCTATTCATTTAAATTATCACTGCATGTAGTAATGCTACCAAGGAACATACATGTTCCAACAGCAGTGAAGGAAATGAAATATGAACAACCAGAAGATCATAAATAACATAAATTTATATTATTGACCAGGAGAAAGCATGGCATTTCTAATCAAGGGAATTCTAGGGACCTTCACTCATGCAGATTCTTAAGCAAATTAGTATTCTTATTAATCACTTAAATTATCTTATTGTGATTTAATGTTGCAATGTGTTATGATTTTGAAGGCAATTTTGTGGGGAAAGAAATGCAGGTACATCATGGAAATGATTATGAACCTAAACATATAATAATAGAATAGGTAAGATTAATAGGAACCAATAAATCACTGAAAATCATTTGGAGGAGATGAGCTTGTGCTAGCCAATATGCAGGGGAAAAACAAAACACAACCCTTACATGCAGTCCTGTTATGACTTTGTAGAGGGCCCACTCCTGAAACCTTTACTTTGTAACTAGCCTGCTCTTGCCTGGTGTCAGTCAGGCCTATTCTAACTCAAAGTGAATGATCATACTACAAATAATTCTTACATCATTAGGATTTGACTTTCACACCTGCTTTTGTATCAATCATTTGTAAATAATGAATCTACAGTTATGACACAAGCAAGTGTTTGTTTTATTGTCACTCTCTTTATAGAAATTATATGCATTTTCTTCCAGCAGCATGCAAGACAGAAGGCATGAGCAGGTGGTGTCTCTACCCTTAATGCTGAAGGAGGCTTACTCAGCAGAGAAAAGAGCCCATGAGGGTTACTCTGAAAACATGTCAGAGGCTTCCTCCTTTCATGACTTTTTTAATGATTCCCTATCAGACATACAGGATGGAGATGTTTCAAATGAGCTATCTGCATTTCTCAGCAAAGAGGAGATAAGTAAAAGCCTTGACCTTGCCAGAGAAGCTATTGCTAATTCAGTGAAGGAGAATCAGAATGTAGAGCAGAAGTTCACTCATTTCAACACTTCTCCAAACTCATCAGAATATGCTGCTTCTACGGAAACCAAAGTCCATGAACAAGGCTTTTTAGGGAGGCTTCAGGTGAGCACAACTCAGACTTTTCCAGAGCAACAGAAACAGCAACCACCCACATCTCCTCAGGCAGCAAGCAGCATTTGCCCTGTCCCTGGGAGGCAAGGCAGCATCTCTCCCTCACTAATGGCTAGCCCCAGCTTTATTCGGAGTTTAAGAAATGCAGAGAGACATAGTCCAAATACGCAAAAGGCAAGCCCAAAATCCAAATCAATGTCCCAGGGAGATGCTCCTTTCAAGAACAAGCTGTGTGACAAGGCAGCCATGTTCATTGAAGAACTTTCTTCCATATTTAGAGAAGCGGCAAAGGCAAGAGGCAGGAGTCCCAATGGGGACTCCTCTTCTCCAGACAGTGGATACCTATCTCCTAAACAGAAACAGTCAGCCATGATAAATGCCTCAGTGAATCAGAACCCTGGCAAAACATATCTAGAGACCAAACCCGAGGCAAAATTACTTGAGACTCACCACAATGGAGAGTCCTTCCCTGACAGCAAGAATGCTGCTCAAGAAAATGAAACTGCCTTCCATCATGAGCTCACCGATCCGGGTAGTTATCAGTCTTCAGCTCCTCGATTTACCCAGAAACTCAGGAGCCAGGAAGTGGCTGAAGGAAGCAAGGTGTTGCTGGAGTGCAGAGTTACTGGAAACCCAACACCTCATGTCAGGTAGGTGCATGGCAATTTAAAATGGTCACAGGCAATGGCTGATGTCCTCTTCTAATTTTACTTCTGTGGAAGAGTATCACCTGGACCTGCTCATGGGTAATGTACAAGAAAATTCTAACTGTGTGTGCTGACAGCCAAGTGGTTTTAGTAATAAATAAATGAAGTGACAGATTCTACCACCATTACCTTGGCAGTTTCTTACTCTGCAAATAATTCCATTGACTTCTAATTGCAGAATAATGTACTACTCAGTCTAAGGGTGTCAGAACCAGGCCCAAAACTGGCCTCAATAGGACTACCTATGAGACTAGTGAGTAAAGGGATTCACAATCTAGTCCTTAAATGCTGAAGTCACAAAGACTGTAAATAAGTGTGTATATTGCATTTCTCTCAGTCGGAACATTGGATAAATAACCTGAAAATTTTTTCTAATGTTCTTACTTCCAGCCAGAAGTCTTTTAGATTGAGACATTCTCAAAAGATATCAAGATGGTCCCTATATCAAAACATTTCCTCTAGTATGTCATTGGAATTTTTAGCCTACATTGTTTTGCTTGATGAGAAGACTGAAAGATCTACTGTAATAACTGTCACAATATTCTTAATTGTTAAATCATAGTTCTAAATTGTAACATTTCTAAAAGCTATTACCACAGTTATTAAGGGAACTGAGCAACATCTGAAAGGTACTGAGAGCCTTCAAATCCTTTTGAAGCCAATGGAAGTTGGGGGACAATTGCAACTTGCAGACCTGGGCATTTCTTGGAAAGGGGTCTGCCAATATTTTGTTTCTGAGTCAGAACTTATATCAGATGTTTTCTTAAGCTTCTTTAACAAGAAAAAACTGACAGATCAGACCAATTATTTTGCAAAGCAACATGTGTTTGACATGATTTGAAAACAAATATTCATTGAAGTATATCAAAGCAGCTGTACTTCATTCTTACTTGCTTTTCAATTTAAGGAATTGTGTAAAAATAGCATACCTTAACAAGGAAGGGAATATGAAAATTTGACAGCAGAAAACAAGCTTAGACTTTAACTGACTTTATTTTGGCTTGATTAGAAAGAACTGATAGTCAAGTTGTTTACTATATTAATCTACTAGTGTTAAATAGGTCATACAGATACACTGAAAGTTTCTACTGAGTTGACTGTTTTTACCAGTTCTAGCCTAATATGCCTGTTATATTTTATAATTCTGAAGTGTTAATTTAAGTATAGGCACCTACCCTATCCTATGGGTACCTACCCAGAGATTATAATCTATAATATGTATATGGAATCTCTCATACCAGTAAAATATCTGAAAATGGTAGAAATATTCTAAGTGCACTTAATGCATATAGCATATAATCATCAGTTGGTATAACTTTTGATAACTGTTGAGCAGAACTGGAATCAAACTAATGACCTAAAAGTGAAATGCTGTATACAAGTCCTCAAGGAGGATTCAATGTTACAAAAGCAAAGATACTGTAATGTTGATATAATGTATCTCATTGCTATATTTTGTCTAGCAGAACAGAGGTGTCATTCTTATAGTTACTCTGACCCACAGCCGTAGAATTATCCATGGAAAGATATGTGCAAAAACCTTAGATGCTTTCACAGTATTTTTGCATTGCTATTAAATTCATCCAGTCAGTGGTGTGAGCAAAGAAGCTACACATTCTTCACTTTAACTGATATGACTTTCCCCTCCCCCTTCCCTCCGCTTAATATTGCAGTACTCATTAGCTTACAATCTGGTCTACCCCAATTATTTTTTTATGTGGTTATATCTTTGGTGATATCTTTGTTACTTTTCATTCAGGAACAACAGAAAATAGTTTGTCAGCACAGTTCCTGGTTATGTGAGACATTTATGAGAAACAAAATCATGCTCTTTTGGGGGAATTCCATAGAAACAGTGGCTTTTTCCTTTACTGTGAATGGAAAGGTGATTTCAGAGATGGGGAGTCTGATGAAAGATTTAGAACAGATGCCCCACCTTGCAATAAGAAGTTATTTTCAATGCCAATAAAATTCTTCACTGGGGCTTATTGTAATCTTATTCTCTTTACTGAAGAGGTTGTTCTATCACAAGTCAGGCAATGAGAATTTTGACAAATGTATTTCTCTTTAGTGAATAACACCAGGGGGCAGTATAAAGCAGTTTCAATGTATTTAGTTAACAAATGTATTTCAGGTGAACCATGAAAGCAGTACTATTAGCCAGTCAGTTACTAAGAATTATTTGTTAGACACAGGTGACAGCAAAAATTTGAACTCTCTCAAACATTTGGACTTAGACCCAGAGTCCATCTCTAAATCTTGCCCAGGTTTTTATTTATTAAAACAAATCACAAGTTGTATTTAAAGTCTCTATTTTAAGAGAAATCACAGCTATTATACTATAAGACTATCTAACATTAGCATAGCCTGGTTCATTAAAAAGGCTTCCAAAGAACTGTACATTGTGCACATAAGAATCACTTTACCCCCATTCTTCCTCCCTCCAACACTGAAAAGCAGCAGTCTTCAGAATGGAACTGTGTAACAGTCCATAACATCACATAATAGTTCAACACAGGAAGGAAAAACTAGTGAATCCAGATGAAATTGCAGAAGTAAATTGGAGTAAGAAAAATGTGCAATAGCTTCACTTAAAATGTTTCTACCATTTTCAGAGACTTCTGCACCTGTGTGAGAAAATATAATGTATATAGATTTTTTTATAAATGAAATGCCTGAAGTTAGTCTTCCCAATCCATATTGAAGTGCCTAAATAAGTGGCCTGATTTTCTAAAGTGCTACACACCCAGAAGATCCTGCTGACCCAGAAATTCCCTTTGAATGTGATATCTGTTACCTCTGAAAACCAGGCCACTTATCTGGGACCTAAAGATATGGATTTGTGAAGCCTCATTTTGGACACCCTTATTTCCAAAATCTTGAATATTAGGGGGAATAATGGTAGAAATGTTCATACCTGTAGAAACTAAGCATGCTCACTGTATGAAACTGAAGATGCCCACAAAACTGAAATTTGGCCATAACACCTGGGCCAAACAGCAATACTTTTATGGTAAGTGCTATCAAACTTTAATGACTAAGTGTTCAGAATCTTGGTTTTATCTCATCTGAAAGGCAGCAACACCACTAGTGTAATATCACCTAAAACACTGGTGCTCAAACTTTTTCAGTTACATCTCCCCTTACCAGGAACAGAATCTGTCCGTGCCCTCCCCTTGCCCCATTACTGCACAGCCAAGCCTTCCTCAGTGGTGGAGCTTTGGCTGAAGGCAGAATTGGGGATGGGAGAGGAGCTGGGGCTGCAGGCAGAGCTGATCTGGGGTGGAGAAGGAATGAGAGCAGATCCAGGCTCAGGGTGGAGTGGAGCTGTAGTATGATTCTCCTTAGGAGCACCAGAATTTGGGCCTTTGAATCAGGCGCAGGGGGCGTGCAGGGGCTCAGGACTTCAGCCCTGCAGCTCAGCTCCTGGTTTTAGGGAGAGCACTCTGGCTCAGGACTTTAGCTATGAGGCAAACACTGGTTTCAGCCCCCTGAAATCAGGAATAGAGCCACAGAGCTAAAGCCCTGACCTCCCACCACCTGGAATACACACATACTTCATCAGATGCATAGAGTGGAACATCCAGTTGGAAGAGATTATACACAGAGAACATGAAAAATTGGATTTTGCCATACCAGCTTTAAGTGGCTTAATTGATTAAGGTGAGCTATTATCAGCAGATGACACAAAAAAACTTTTGTAGTGATAAGCAGGATGGCCCATTTCAAGCTGCTGACAAGAAGTTGTGAGTAACAGTAAGGGGATACTTAACATGGGGAAATGCATTCAATTTATGTAATGACCCAAGTGTGTGTGTGTATGCATATATCTTCCTACTGTATGTTCTACTCTATGCATCTTATGAAGTGGGTTCTAGCCCATGAAAGCTTGTGCCCAAATAAATTTGTTAGTCTCTAAGGTGCCACAAGTATTTCTTCCTTTTAACTTGCCCGCTTCCCTTATTTCCCAACCCAGTATTGCTACTCTTCTTAGGAATCATGGATTTTCATGGGAAGAGTCAACAGGAGAATTCTCTTTTTGGAGAATGAGCGATACCTTTGGAGTTCTACAACCAGAAACATTATCACCAAGGCAATTAATGATAGCAGGTGTTTGTTTCAATGGTTAGAGAAGTCTTTTATAAAAATTATATAAAGGAGTGATGTATGCTATAGGAATATCAGTAAGAAGTGATTTTTGTAGAAAGGAGTACATACAGTTAAATAGCATGCCTATAACCATTATCTTGTATTCTATAACCTGTTTTCATAATCAAGATTAACTTGTTCTCACAAATTAAAAACTGAATTTATATGCTTTAACATTAATGGTTTCACACCAATTTTCAGAAGAGAATAGACAAGGCAATAATTACCTAAGCTCATTAGACACAGAATTGCTGCTTTATTCTAGCATTAAATCTTATAATGTAAAATATTTGTTTTAAAGGCTCATGCTGGCTATAAAGAAAAGCTCTCTTTTAAAACCCCAGAAAGTTTGTTACTGATGATGAAATTATAGCAAAGTTTTTTTTCATATACACATTTCCTACAAATATGTATTTTACTATTGCTGTAACAACTACCATAGATTTACTCTGATTTTTTCTTTTTTTTAAGAAATAACTTTTCTGCTAAAATTAACCTTAATGCTCCCCTGTCTTCCCAGAGCCTGTTGGTATAGTATATTTGGTGCCTAAAATATGTAAATATTTTCTACTTCTATATCATAGTGTTTTTACTAGGAAATAGCATATAAAACGTATTTCATTGGCGTCAGAGAAATTACTTAAGATACAATCTACTTTACCACATGATTATAAATACTTATCTGTTGTTAGAACTATGAGGTAGGTAACAATTCTCTTGAATCATGTAACTTTTCTTTTATATACAGAGAAATATTCTTATAATACCGTGTATTGATATTTTGGTTTTGCTGTGTTCAAGGATTTCGCCATTAACACTATTACTCTAGACTCCTGCACTTGTATTGTTATCCAAGTCTAGACTTCTACACAATCCTCTTTGTAATTTTTTTTTATCTTAATAGGCATTCCTTTAATCAGGGTTATGACAAAGCTAAAGCTCTAAAGAGAGAGGGTGTTTAAATAGAGGACTAGTTATCTAACTTGTATTCCTTCATTATCTCCCAAAGTTCTGTCTTTTGTTAAATTGCTGCGGTAACAAAGTACTCCTTGTATGTAAGTGTTTTTGGGGGAGGAGTATTGTCACCTTATAGGTGGGTATTGCACCTATAGTATGAATGGTGCTACTAAAATATCAATAATAATACATGAACTTTTATGTGTATTGCTATGACCCTGATTGCAGAGGGAGAAACTATAGTATAGTAGCCATTTTTAACCTACCAGTATGCCCACTGCAGGAAACTAAAATTTGTTACAAATCTGTTTATTAACAGTAGACTGTTATGGCTGTTTTAACTATCCCTAATTAAGATATGGGGTAGCTTACATATGAATGTAATGAAATAATATCCATGTCCAAAGAGAGATTTCTTTGGATGTTACATCACTACTTTTCATTTTTTCCTAATTTGCTTTCTTACCCTTTCTCAGTCATTTGGCATTGTTTTGTTTTGTTGTTCTGCCTTTGATTTATAGTCTCCTTTCCTCTGTTGCTTTCTCCTTGTTAAATTCTTTCTGTTAAATTTTAGAAATCAGAGTGGTATCCCTTTCTTATTTCAATGTCTCCCTCAGTTATCTGTTGTCCTTTTTTCCCCCTGTTCTGTGGCTTGTACCGCAGTTCTCTTTTTTCCCTTCTGAAATCTCTCTTCCTACTTCACCCACATTATTTGGGATAATGTATATCTATGTGTGAACACCCAGAGAGTACCTCTCTTATAGAAATTCTGAGCATTTGGAACCAATATATTTGGCTTCATTGCAGTCATTGCTTATAAGTGTTCAACAAGTACGTAATGCTATTCCAAATAATTTCTAAATAGTTATGTTATAGTGTTTCTTGACATGTTTGCTTACTTGCCTTAAGGCAATACCACATCTTGGATTGTTTAAGAGTGCTAGGGGTAATTACAGCAATTTAATAACCTTATTTAGACAGCACATATTTTTGCGGGATACAATGCATTGCTTTATAAATACGAATGCAGTAAATACAATTATCGCTTTGAAACTTGATGCTTGAAACATTCTTTGCTGACAGACTCAAAGCTGTTTGCCATGTCTGAAATGAACTCGGTAAATATTTTCATGACAGCATGGAAGTTAATTTTACTGAACTGGACTACAAAACTGAGTAAATGGGATTCTTTGCAAATGTACATAGCTGATGACTGAAAACATTAACTTCAGTTTATTCAATTAGAGCTGACAAGACCTTGGGGGAGGCAGAGCAGCCTATACTCCAATGACTTATAGTAGACCAAGCATAGAAGAAATACTGTTAAATAGCAGTGAAAATTATTTTATTAGTTTTAGACGCCATCTGGAAAATCTGTTTTTCTTTCTTATAAGACTTTAGTTTGATAGGGCAGTGTTAACTAGACCAAAACTAGGTAGCGTGGTACCTCTGTGCCAGATTGAGGCCAGTCCTGCAAGCCAGTGCAGAGGGGATTAAAGAGGTGAAAGATTCTGCTTTAGTTCCTTTCACCTACTTCATGTACCATAGATAGTGGTGCAAAAGAAATATCTTCATGGGTCTTGTGATATTTCATAAGGCATCCAGAATCATAGGTCACTGTTACCGCCACCTTAGTGAGAGAGAGACTTTCTGGTGCTAAACTCAGAGGCATATGTCTCTCAGTCTTTTAGCCACCGCAGGAAAACTTCTCAGGACTCTGCCAGTCTTTACTTTGTCTCACAGGTTAACACTTGGTATACCTCGGTTCCTGAAATTCCCAGAAATGTCCCCCTGTAGTGTCCAGCCCCCTATCACTGGACCACTCACAGTAAGTGCCAAGTCCATTGCCCAAAGAGACCATGTACACACAAGCTTACTTGATTCAACTGAGAAGGCACACGCTTAATATCCTAGTGCTGAGGATATGCCTATGCAGTAAAGAAAACCTGCAACTGGCCTATACCAGCCAACTTGGACTCACAGAGCTCAGGCTTTGGGACTGTTTCATTGCTGTGTAGACTTCCGGGCTCAGGCAGGAGACAGAGCTGAAAGATTCTGTGGGATGGAAAAGTCCCAGAGCTCAGTGTCATGCCTGAGCCCAGAAGTCTACTCAACAATAAAATAGCCCCACAGCCCAAGCCCCATGAGCCCGAGTTGGCTGGCAAGGGCCAGCCGCAAGTTTTTCTTGGCTGCGTAGACATACCATGAGATAACTTTATGGTAAAAGGAGAATAAGGTTAATAACAAATTCAAGTGAGTTTTGAGTAAGAATAATGGAAACACCATAATGGTTACAAATACAACATAAGTATAACACTTCTAAAAGAGTAAGGCCTGTTAAAAGCTATGCTCAGACCTTTATCTAAGGTAAGTTTCTCATCTAAAGCAATGTCTGTGGCACCAGCCCTCAGGACTAGGATCCAACATTCATGGATGCAAGAAGTGCTGTCCTTTTTGTTCCCTCAGTGATGGGGAAAAGAAACCCATTCTTATCCTTCTTGAAGAAACCTTCAAAAGGATATGTTTCAAAGTGTACCTCCCAAAAAGATCCTTATCTCCACTGCTTTGTGCTCTGGTTTGGTGATGCTGTGCTGTTTACTCATCATCCTAATAACTTGTTTTGCCTGAACTTCCATTGTATTTAGTTTAGCCTGACTAATTTACATAAGAGATCCAGGCAGAAAAGTAAATCAGTATTTCTTTGTCCGGGAGAACTTTGTAACTAGGCAGGGTTGATAAACACAGTTTAAGCATTTGTAGTACATCTATACAACTTCTTGAATGATGCCCATATATACATCGCATAATACTTAAATGATGCGATCTTCTGTTAGCCTTTTCAGGAGTGTGAGACAAAGTTGGAAGGCAGCAAGTAGACCTGCTGATTCCATTAATCTACAAAAGAGCGTTCTGGAAGGCAAACACTAAAAATCAAAAGCTACTAAAGGCAGAACACCTCAGTGAAAACTATTTATATGTGAAATTAAAACTTCCAGAGTTCATTCACTTATTCATTTTCTGCACAAATGGCTTGCCCTCAAAAGATGAATTAGTGTGGTGTTTTTTTTATCTTCCAATAACTCAGGCAGTTGTACTCAACCACTTGAAATTCTTTTTTAAAAAAATACACACATGTAGGCATGGAAACTTTAATCCATAAATACACTTCAGAAAAATTATGAACAGTGAGAAGTGGGTTGTATAGAAACTCTTCTGTAACTTTAAACATAATGGTTGCTAATAATTGCTTTAGGATTTCAGACACTAGCCTAGCAGTAGTTTCAAATTGGATGCAACACCGTAACAAACAGGAGCCTTGCATTTTTGAACACATTGTGCTATCTTTATTACTGTGGTATATAAGGTGTTTACACTCATGAACCAGAATCTTGATCAGCAAGAACATTCCTTCTAGGTCTCAGTGCCAAAATTGTCAAATCAAATAATTAGAACATAAGAATGGCCATACTGGGCCAGACCAAAGGTTCATCCAGCACAGTATCCTGTCTACCGACAGTGGCCAATGCCAGATGCCCCAGGGTGAGTGAACATTACAGGTAATGATCAAGTGAGCTCTCTCCTTGCTGTCTATTTGAGGGTTAGTATTTAAAATAAAATAAAATCTCATATGTGACATAAGCACTGCTTTGTAATATCTATTCATACATGCAGACAATTACTTTTTAAGGGGCACTGATACTAAATTAATGACAGATCTTTCACAAACCAGTGAACAGTCCAATGGGCACCAATAATGCAAGCAGCAGGTTGTGACAGAGGCTAGATATATTGCTCTAATATTGCAAACATTCTTAGATAAAACCCTGAACTGGTTTTTACAGTATGTGTAGACTCTTGTATTTAACTTCTTGTGAATATTTATACAAGCACATTTTTACAGACATTTTTGTGGGGAGACAGTGTTGAACATAACTCATGCTGCTCTGTATTAGATTTGTATGCAGCCATCTTAGAAGCTTTGTGAGTATGGAAGTATTCTAGTTAAGCAGCTGAAATATCACCACATTATCAGGTGGCCAATCACAAAATATGACTAGCTAATTAAGAACAGGGAATAATTGATGGACATCATGGTGAATAGTTTGCAAGCAATCCATAGGCTGACTTATGTATAAAAAAATTGAGTAATGAGCAGATGAGCACTTTTCTGTATACAGATTTTAACCATCTTTTTTAATTAATGAGGAATAATTCATCCAGCTATAGTGAACACTTAAAAATGTATAAATGTGAGGCTTTTCAGTTAGGCAAAGTTACATACCTATCTATTACTGACAGAGGTATCTTATCTGATGCATTAAGAGCTGGATATCCAACAAATGCTAATTATGAATCAAATACTGAGAACTTTATGTGCCCTAAATAGCACTTTGCTCTGCATTTAAGTAAGGTACTATTCAACGTGAGTAAGAGTGGCACAGTCTGACTCTATGTTGGTTTAAAACTGACATCAGTCTGGTTTCCTGTGGGAAAAGGCAGTGTGTTGAACATTTAAAGTTTTGCTAGTAATTACCAAGTAGAATCAGCCATAAAAGTTGTTTTTTCAGCTAGCTGCAGGTCAAAGCAAGTAAATGGCTTTAAAGATCCTTGTGCTGCAAGCCCATTACTAAAAAGTTTGTATTAGTTGCTAACACTAATGTACTGCTTCAAATCAAAGTAACTTTTAACATCAGGGAACAGTAATCATGCATTTCTGCAGTGTGTGTATGTGCTGATGCCATAAAAATAATTAATACTTTGCAATACCTTTCATCTAATGATCTGAGTGCTTTATAGAGTGCTTGGGTCATACATTGGCAGCATTGGTTTGTTTCCTTCTGTTTTATATGGCTATATCCTCATCAAAAGAGGAGGGGAAGATAAGTTGAGAGAGGGCAGTACTCATTCCCTTTTTGTCCCAGGAACAGTTAAATACCAGTTGAAAACCTTGCTTACTACTTGGCAAGCAGCTGAATAATAACTTTTATACATCATAGAAAAGAAAGTTGCAGAGAGGGAGCAAGGAAGCCCAGGGGAAATAACTGCCTTGTAGGTGAGACCTGAGACATCTTCACAGGGAGGGTTTTTGAAAATATTTGCCATTAGGAAAGCTGTGCGTGTATTTGCATTTTAATTGTGCCAAACTGAACTTCAGGGCCTGATAACCTATTAACTGGTTATGACGCTCACAATTTGTGGACCTACTGTTCAACTATTTAACATACAACCTCAGTCTAGTTCACTACCGTTGTGTAAGAAGTATGACATACTTAGGCCAGTATGTAGCTTTTGTTTCTCTTTTCTTTTTCTTATAATACTCTGGTGCAGTGGCGAATACTAATATCCAGAGGCCAGGTATAAACCTAGATGCTGCCACACACAGTTACATCTCAGTGTACACTTTCCAGAAGGCTGACTTGAAGGGGAAGCAGGGCCTCCTCAGTCAGAAGTGATGCTGTTTTATGATAGGCTCTGCTTCCTCCTGGGAACTAATCTAAATGTCAAGGCATACTTCTCCTCTCAGAATAACAAACTGGACTTGAACCAGCTTTCCCAAGTGCGGGGGGGCGGGGGGAACCAAGAGTACTGAGCATACCTAAAAACACAGATCTGTAAGGGAAGCAAGTTAATAAAGTAAACTCATGTTGAGAAATACCTCTTAAAATAATGTAGAATTCGAATATAGTCAAAATATGGCTAGTCAAGCATCTTCAAAATGAATAATCCTGTCTCTTTTGTGTACAAAAGCTAAAAGTGTTTCTCCTGTGTTGCAGATCATAGTTAGTTATCAATCTTGAAAATGCTGCCAAATAAAAGGTTTCATTGTTGGGTGGATAATGGCAGTAGTGGGCTGAGAACAGGAGTTAGAGCAGGGGTGGGCAAACTTTTTGGCCCGAGGGCTACATCGGGGTTAAAAATTGTGCAGAGAGCTGGGTAGGGAAGGCAGTGCCTCCCCAAACAGCCTGCCCCTGCCCCTTATCCAACCCCCACCCACTTCCCGTCCCCTGGCTGCCCCCTGACCCATCCAACCCCCCCCCCCCTCGCTCCTTGTCCCCTGATTGCCCCCTCTGGAGACCCCCCCCATTCTGACTGCTGCCCCCGAACCCTATCTCCTATCTAAGCCCCCCTGTTCTTTGTTCCGACTGCCCCCTCCCAGGATCCCCCTGACCCTAACCAGCACCCTGGGATCCCACCCCCTATCTAAGCCCCCTGCTTTGTTCCCTGACTACACCCTCCCAAGATCCTCCCACCCTAACTACCACCCCCTGAGACCCCACTCCCCATCTAAGCCCCCTTGCTTTGTTCCCTGACTGCCCCCTCCTGAGATCTCCCACCCTTACCTTGGTCAGCTGGGCGCTCCTTGACTGGGCCTGGCTAGAGAGCATGGGGACCCGTGGCTCCCCACACTCCACCCGGCCCTCAGCCAGGGAGCGTGAGGCCCGGTGGCTCCCCGCGCTCCACCCGGCCGCCTGGACAGGGAGTGCGGGACCTGGCAGCTCCCCGCACTCCACCCAGCCCCCAGCCAGGAAGCGAGGGGCAGGCCCAGCCGGGAGCGCAGGGACCCGGCCCTTCGGCCAGGAGCAAGCTCGCGGGCCGAATGAAAATGGCCGGGGGGGCCGCATGTGGCTCACAGGCCATAGTTTACCCACCCCTGTGTTAGAGTGTTGTGCAAATAGTGGAGAAGAGAGATCCCAATATTCAGTATTTTTCTTCAAATAGAAGCACTTCCAATAATTCTTTTTTTTGTGGAGAACACTCTTTGTAAATTCAGGATATCTTGCACTGAAAAGTAAAGACCATATATACACTCAAATTATATCAGATCTCTGATCTCCACGCCTGACATTCTAACTGAAACTAGGATTTTCCAGTGACAATAGACCACATATTAAAAAATAAATCTCCCTGTCTAGAAGATGTTGGACAATAAAATGTCAGCATTTGCCAATAGTTAAATATGGTATCTAATAACGTTTTATGTTCTTTTCCATTATGAATAGGGTTAAATGGATTGTATCATCACTTGAAGGTAACTGTTGGCAAATGCTGAGATCTTTTTGAGTGCTGAAATTCTAAATAATATTTTACAGTAATACTTTAAAATCAGTCCCAAATTTTGAACCTAAATCTCCTGTAAGCATGGGATTGTACTCAAAGGTAGAGTAAAAATAAAATAGTGGGAAAAACCTGTATACATGAGATTTTTGCAACAGTATACATGAGATTTTTGCAACAGTATACATGCACCTGTATACATGAGATTTTTGCAACAGTTATGTTCACACTGCATTACAAGAATAGTTTGAAAAATAGTTATAGCATTCCTCGGGCATCTGGGGAGGTGCTTTTGTCTTTAGACCCTTCTTTCTTTTCCTAACTTTTTGAGTCAACTTCTAGCACACATTTCACTAGCTCAGTCATATGTGATATGTCCATCACCCCTCTGGATGATCAGAAATGGAGAGTGAACTCCCTATGAGGCTTGACTGACCCTGTTCTTTAACCAGCTAGCAGAGGTCTCCAAACTTTATGAGACAAGGGCCATATTAGATTTTTGAAGGGGCTTCGCGGGCTGAAGCAACGGTGAAAAAATTCAATATATATGCAAAATCCCCCCCTCCTTTGCGCCTCCGGTCGCTGCTGCAACCCCCGCCCCTTTACTCCTCCAGCCACTGCCGCGGGGGCACTCATCCCTCCACACATGGAGCTGCTGGCAGCAGCTCGTGGGGGAGCGGGCAGCGGTGGCTTCTCCACGTGCCTGCTCAGCATACCTGCTCAGCTGGAGGGCCGGACAAATCAAAGCTGTGGGCTGGATCCGGCCCCCAGCCCGTAGTTTGGAGACCCCTGAGCTAGAGACTGGTGTTTAATTCTGGGGGAATGCACATCCCTCATCCCAGTGGTTCTCAACCTGTGGTCTATGGACTTTTTGAGGTTTGCAGACTATGTCTAAGGGGTCTGCGAAAGGTTGTCATTACTATAGAATAGTGGCTTTCAACCTGTGGTCTGTGTACTCCTGAGGGTCTGCAGATTATGCCTAAGATTTCCAAAGGGGTCTGCACCTCCATTTGAAATTTTTTTGGAGCCAGCAAATGAAAAAGGGTTAGAACCACTGCTTTATCCTTATGGTCTATCTGCATAGCAAATCTACTGTTCATTCCAGATAGAATAAGGCACTAGAAATCAAACCAGATAATCTTCCATTAGACATTGAGTGCTACTTCTGGCCAAAAGAAATTCCTACATTTTGATAGAACTATACAGCTTCAGTGCTGCTGAAAGATTAAAAAAGAGGGTTACCAAAAAGAACAGAGTTGGCATATTGCTGCTTTTGCTGTCCTTGTTAGAGTCTATTTGTGAATCATTATTTTAATCCATCTATACACATTGGTATTACATGGATGTATATAGCTGTTTGATTGTATAAGTCTGCTCTTAAGCAAAGGTATTTAAAAGCACCTGAGATTAGGTATCCAAACTCCAATGCAATTAATTGAAAAGTCCTGCCTTAAATTTTGTAGTAGGGTTCATAAATTTTTTGTCTGAGAGCTATCTAAAAATTTGGGAGCAGGAATCAAGCTAGATAACATATGTATGCACTATCACACTTTATTTGCCAATTTAAGGTGTTCTAAAATTGACACCTCACACAAATGTACACAAAATATGAAAGCAGCAACTATGAGAACATTCCTTTATTCAGGATAAAATTACAAAAGCTCTAGTAACTCTTTGAACAAAAGACATTATATTCTTGCATTATTCCCATCTGACTTTTAATACGAGGCAAAATTACCAGAGAGCTTGTTTTTACTTGCTTTGCTTATATTTTGTGTGGATCTGAAATGTGAACACTTTCCAAATTAGAGACCATTAGCTCAGAGTGATCAAAATAACAGTAATAGTTAATATAAAACACATAGCTTGTACACTAGAATGTAATGTTTAAAACTGAATTATTCTTATCATGGTTATCAGGTTTTTGGGTTTTTTTGCATTTCCCTCATCTTCTCTGAGAATATATCAGTGGTGTGTTTTTTTTCTTACATCAGATACTTTTTGTGGACACTTTCACCAGCATAATATCCAATTGCTTAAGCCAACTGCAGAGTTGATGTGTAAGATAGTGCCAGTTAGGCAGTGTTAAACTTCCTTGGTTTCTTAATGTGTAAAATAATCATGCCAAATAGCTGGAAGAAAGCTTTAATTTAAAATAACCCCTCCATTCCCTGCTTTACACACTGCAGAGCAGAACGAAGATGTAAATTCAAGTACAATAATGGGATAGTAATGGGGAAAATAAATTCAAAGTACTCTGTGTAAAGGGTCTCATTTACACCACATTACATTACGTCTACATTTGACCACAAGGCAATAATTAATTGGGCCTTTTCTATATTGGAGCCACAAAAGTTATTGGAGTTATCTGTGTAACCTCTTCAAAGTTGTTTTGAAAACAATAGGAGTGGTGTTTGACATTATTCAGTGTTGGGTTGGACTTTTCCCTCGTTGTCTCAATTAATAACGTCTTAATGTTCATCACTTCCTTGCACAACTACTGGAAGCATTCATTTCTATGTTCAAAATAGGTTAAGTAGGCTCATAGGCCATTGCTGGTTCTCATGAATGCTGTGTTCCCCATTATGTATTAGGCATGGAACTTATATTTCTTACTGACTTAGGAACACTCTTGTAATCTATTGTGGAATTTCTAAATTCAGTATTGTGTATAATAATTTGAAAGAGTTGTACATCAGTTTCTTATTCCAAACTGATTGATAAATAGATTGAAGCTGCCTACTTATCTCTTCTTTTAGCAGCAATTTGGATTAAAGTGGATTTACATGGCTCTTGAATACTGCAGATTACTTAACCAAAGTGCAGAGGACAATACGTGGAAATGAAAATTGCACAGTTAATGGAGGCAAATATTTTTTACTTACAATAACCCTAGCTAATTTCTCAAGCAGTTTAGTGAACCACCTTTTGTTAGCAGGAAATCTTCAAAAACTGTCCTAAAGAAAACATTCAGAAGGCATATATGAAAAGCAGTACTATATAATTCTAACTAGAATGATGCATATCCCTAAACTGGAGACAGGGTGTTCTATCACGTGATAGGGAGACCTCTGGTCCATGAGGTAGGGGTGTTAAATCTCTCAAAAGGAATCCTGTTCTGTACTTCATTAGAAGAGGTGGCTATTGGCTAAGTGTGTGTCAGAACAGCTCCTTAAAAGGACAGCTCAGCCTGAATTACTAGGGGAGAGTGTTGCTGGATTCTGTGGCTCCATTCTGTGGGGGAGGAGTAGAGGAAAGGAGATGTAGCCTTTCAGAATGGGAATGCTACTATATGCTTTCTGGCTTACTCCAGAGAGGTATTGCTTCAGGTAATAGCTTTCAAGTTTAATGAGGGGTGGGGCAGGGAGAGTGGGTTGATTCCATCTATGAGCTTCCTCAGACCTGCCCTATAGCCAGAAGGTCTCTATAAAAGTTTTTCTGTAAGATCTGTGAAAGGTAACTTTGGGGACTTTATCTGTGCAGAAACTAGGCAGAGAAAGTGGTTCCGAGCCACAAGAGACATAAACCACATAGCTAAAGAGAAGCAATCTGGAGTTTGTTTATAAGGCCTACTCAACCTGATGTAAAGTACATAAGAGAGAGCAGCTAACCCTCCACTTTTATCTTACTCTTTCTCACACCATCCTGTTGGCTGTGTTTCCTGCTACTACTTTCACTCTCTTTGCATGTAATCTACACAGATATTAAACTTATGTCATCATTTACGTCACCAATTTTTGCTCACAAAGAAACTATCAGATGCCAAGCCCCACTTGATTAGGTAGAAACACTTATCAATATCAACTCTAAAAATTCAGGTTGTTTTGCATCTGAGCATGGGGAAAGAGATTCTAGATTATTTGTAAACCAGCAAAAGTGAATGGTCTCTTTAAAAGACTTTTTAGCAAAATGAGATTAATTTATTCCTCTTCCTGGACGGAAGAAGCAACACCATTGCTGTTATCCAGCTAAATGACAACTTGGAAGCTGAATGCATGTAAAGTTATATAATATGGTTTTACAACCTAAGTCACTCAGGAGCCCAGGTCTGGAATAGAGCACCTGACAAATTCCTATGTAAAGTGATGCAACAGTTGGCTTTCCACAGTTTAATGGTTGTAGCAGGCCAACTGTATAATGTTCCCCCACGTCTTTCCTCCTCAAAAGGGCTATTCCACAGGTATATGATATGAAGATCACAAATCACATGTTTTCAAATGAGCAGAAAGGCATCACATTCAAGTTTCCTGGACTAAATGGAAAAGTTTGTACTTACAACAATAAGAATAAAGCCAGATGTTCAAGGTAAATACTCCCTCCTGCCTCTCCTCTATCTGAAATATGCCTCTTATGTACTGGTCTTCAGCACAAGATTATGCTGCTCTTTAATAAACTGTATACTGTGTTTAAATAAAAAGCTTGACTGCATAAATTAGAATCCCATTTAACTGTACTTTTATCTCTACTTCATAGCTGCAGATGGTTTCACAGTACAGCTTGAATACTTGCATTAAAAGATGCTGTAGATTAAATGTTGCTCATTATCTTTTTATTATATTTATGCTGGAACTGATATATTTTGTGAAGTGCGGCTGTTAGACAGTAAGTAAAATGCTGAGATAATTTGAACTAAAACAAAATAGCAACATATTGTCAATGAGCTGTACTAAAAAGTTACATCTTAAAATGCATTTGAACCCAAGTGAGACTGTAATAGTGCTTTTTGCTCATGTCACTTTACTTTTTTGCATCCAGACTGGTATCCACAGCTTCTCCAGTGGCATTGATCTGAAAGGTGATTGCAGCATTATTCTGTAAACTCTACCTGTACACAGGCTGCCATCACCTTTTATTGTATTTCTGAAAACAGAGTTTGTTACTCCTTGGCATTCTCAAAGGGGAGATTTTCCAGATAAACCAGTTCATCTAGATCAGGGGTTCTCAAACTGGGGGTCATGACCCCTGAAGGGGTTATGAGATTATTGCATGGGGGGGTCGCGAACGGTCAGCCTCCACCCGAAGCCCCGCTTTGCATCCAGCGTTTATAATGGTATTAAATATATAAAACACATATGAACATGAAGTTCTGAATATAAATACTTCCATCGTAAATGTTTACAGGCAAACATTGAGTGTGTGGAAGGCCCCCGGACAGTGAAAGTAATCCACTCATAATATAAGCAAAGGAATAAAAACACTTATGAATCAACCATTTCCTTAAAATAAAACTTATTGCTAAATTTGATGGAATGATTATTTTTTCCATGTGATTTTATTTTTTTCATTCAAATGTCCCCAATTATGGGGGAAAGTCAAAAATATTTGTTTTATGACCATACACATTGACATTAAGAAAGTGACAGTTTGTTTTAATGGTTAAAAATATTTAAATGTCACATGTCAAAATATACAAAATCAATATCTCAAACTGTTTTCTCAAGCAGCATTTTTCTTTGCCATCTGTAAAATTTCAGTTATTATAGATGGAAATATTTTTTCATCAGCTGGTATATTAGGGCAAAGTCAGCATCTGCCAATGTTTACTGGGGAAAAAAATCTAATCCTTCCACACCTGTTTGCATCACATGTGAAAATTCACATTAGATGGTATAACCTGAACTCTAATCCTATTTTTCTTGCAATTTAATAAAGCTGGTAATGTTTAACTTCAATCTAGAATAGAAACTCTATTATGAGAGTGATGAGTAAAGGGAAATATTATGTGGTATTCTTAGGTGGATGAAGGCTGCTATCAAATCCCCCCTCACTCTTCTCTTCTGCAGACTAAATAACCCCAGTTCCCTCAGCCTCTCCACGTAAGTCATGTGCTTCAGCCCTCTAATCATTTTTGTTGCCTTCTGCTGGACTCTCTCCAATTTGTCCACATCCCTTCTGTAGCATGAGGATCAAAACTGGATGCCATATTCCAGGTGTGGCCTCACCAGTGCTGAATAGAGGGGAATAATCACTTCTCTTGATCTGCTGGCAATGCTCTTCCTAATACAGCCAAATATATTATTGGCCTTCTTGACAACAGGGCATTCTGCTGACTCAGACGCAGCTTCTCATCCACTGTAATCCCCAGGTACTTTTCAGCAGAACTGAATAGGGCAAGGAAGGTAAATTGGTGAACTGGTTTGAGGAGGGTTTAATGTTCAACAGGAGCAGCAAGGAAGGAGGCTCAGAAGTTAAAGTAGGAAAAGGGAAGCAAAGGGGGCATAAAATGGCAAGGAAGTGAGATATTGAGAGGAGATCATTTCAATGAAGGGGGTTTCCAGTGCAACAACAGGGTGCTTGAAATTGACATGCAGGAGAAGGGTGAGTCAGTGAGGAGAGATGAACAGAATTGACAGGCCTTAACCAGTGTCTACCAGGCCCAGGACAAGATTTTATCCAGACCCTTCCTCTCCACTCCTCTTCCCACCCCCACAGCTAGGGTTGCTACCTATTCATGGAATGGTTCCTAAATGAAACAGTCCTATCTTAAGTGCTAAGGGAGTTAAAAGTCCCAATCTATACTGGCCTTGTTGGATTTTAGTTCCTGTCAGACATTTGTGACCACAAAGAACAAGTTTAGGCCACTGGGAGCTGGAAGAATGGATCTGACACTGCGGTCCCACCTTTCAGCCGGAGGAGGTAGGTTGCCACTGCATTTCAGAACTATCAGCAGAGGTGATGCCTTTGCATATGACTGGGCTGAGAGAGCAGTCCAAGGGCAAAGTAGTTCCCTAAGTATCCCCACATTCTGGAATTGCACTGTTTAATCTTCTAATCCTTGATTAGCAACTTGTATGCTTGTTTATCCTCATTTCAAAACACCTTTTCTCACAGGAGAAGGTGCAATAAAGTGGGAGCCAGGAGACCATGAATTCAGTTTCACCTTTTCCACTCACTGAAGTAATCTATACATTTCATAGATCTTACTACTGAGCAAGATGGTCTTGTCAGAGAAAGGCAAATATCACTCCCTTCCTTTTACAGGCAAAGTGAGAGGTTTCACAAGCTCACTTCTGGAAGAGCTCTGAATAGAATTCTGGTTTTTAATATGGAAGAACCAAGTCTTAGCCATACTAACAGACAAATCTGATTTTGGTTATTCTGTTTGTAACCCTTGCTTTAACTACTAAATCACACTATCCTTCCGGATCGTGTATTAGCGTCCAAAATCCTGTTTGTGTCATTCTACTGCTGTCTAGAAAATATTTGTATACCACTGGCAAATTGTGTCACATGCCCCTCTAATGGTTTGCCATTGTAGGACAATAGTCTTATTGCCTCTTTGTTCCATAACACTGTATTGCTCACATTTCTCTCTAGTGGTTAGATGATGATTTGAGGTCCTGTCCCTTCCAGGATAACTTGAGGCCAATTCTTTCCCTTCAGGTCATTCTAAAGGGGCCAGCAGGTTCACTAGACACTTTCCTCTCTTGTTTTGAATGTAGGACTGCAGCCTAGTTGCTACTGTGTTGTGGACACAATTTTCTTTACTAAAACAGTAACATGGAGACAACGTATAAAGAAAAATAACTAAAAATGTTAATTAAAGTCTTAAGAATTTTCTGGTCACAAGTGAACTCTGCGTCTTTATTAAACAGTTCTTAAAATAGATGTCTGTTTTTAGTTGAGAAAAATTAAATGATCCTTTTGCTTTTCTAATTTTATTCCCTGTGAAACCTAATAATCTGAGAATCCTGTGAGGGTGGTCATCATACATCTAAGAGAATACTTTTGAGTTTTATCACTGTGTGAGGGAAAATGTCGAAGTTTCAAAGTGTTTCAGTTTCCACTCTTTGGAATGTTACCTAAAAATACCCACGGAAAAAAAGTTGACCTGTTCTGGGACCACATATTGACTAAAAGGAAGTATTTTGATTACATTGTAATAGTGTAAAATATCAAGAATCAGATGGGTAGCCGTGTTAGTCTGGAATTGCAGAAGTGACAAAGAGTCCTGTGGCACCTTAAACACTAACTAAAGTATTAGAGCATAAGCTTTTGTGAGCTAATACCCACTTTATCGGATGCATGCATCCGACGAAGTGGGTATTAGCCCACGAAAGCTTATGCTCTAATACTTTAGTTAGTGTAAAATATATCCTCGATAATGTAAAGGAAAAGATATGGCCTCTTACTGTTCAATCTTGTTGGCCATCATCCAGAGCAGGAAATTTTCTCTGGAAGAGCTATGGTATCCAGTAACTTAAAAAGTAATATATTTTCAGACACTAGTTTCACTTCACACTGCTTTCTAAATTAGACTGTCATTTCAGGGAACAAAATCCTTGTTTGTAAAGCAGTCTTTACATTACACTGGGGTGTTTAAAAGCAGCAACCAACTTTCTAATAGAGAGTACTTACTACAGAAGATTATTTTTTAACAAGGCACATCAATTTAATTTACTAGTGTTCCTGGTCAGTTGTTCATGACACTCAATTCATGATCCAAATGTGTTGGTGTGAAAGGAAATTTTAGAGCAACTTGTTCACAGGACATCTCTTAAGAGTTGATTCCTAAAATAGTCACTACAAGTGTCAATAGCAGTCCCAGTATACCTGATCTGCCAATGATCAAAGAAAGTGGCAAAGACAAATGCAAAATAGAATGGAGGGGCTCATTGTTACCTTGCACTTCCACCATCTGTATTGTATGCACTTGTTGTCTTGTCTTACACTTAAATAGTAAGATCTTTTGGGGGAAGGGCCACCATCTTATATGTTTATACAGCACCTTGTCCTGATGTATGATTTGGGTCTCTAACGACTACCACCATATAAATAAGTGGCTAGATTAACATCAAGTTGTTCAAATATCTTTGTATGCTTCTTATCTGAAAGGGTATATGCTGCAAAATAGACTGAAACTGCAATAGTGGAATATGTTCTTGTTTATACCAGCCATGGACTGATTGCTTATTTTTCAAACCTAGACATTATTCTATCCCAGGGGTCAGCAACCTGTTGCATGTGTGCCAGTTTTTATTGGGACTTTGCTGCCAGCTGGGGTCTTGGCTGCTGGCCCTGTTCAGCCCACTGCTGGCCAGGGTGAACAGAACCCCAGGCGGGCAGCGGGCTGAGCGGAGTCGGCAGCTGGGACCCTGGCTGGCAGGAGGCAGTGGTTGGAAGCCCAGACCAGCAGCAGGCTGAGCAGCTTAGCCCACTGCCAGTCCGGGGTCCTGGCCACCGGCCCTGCTCAGCCCGCTGCCAGCCTGGATGGACGGAATCCTTGGCCGGCAGTGGGCTGAGTTGGGGCAGCAGCCAGAAACCCCAGATTGGCAGCAGTCTGAACAGCTCAGTCTGCTGCTGGTCTAGGTTTCCATCTGCTGCCTGCGTTGCCAGCCTGGGTTTCCCTCCGCCAGCCTCTGTAAATGTAAAATATATTAGTGGCACACAAAACCTTAAATTAATGAAGACTTGGAACATCACTTCTCAAAGGTTGCCGACCCCTGTTCTATCCTCAAGTTTAGAATGGTTTTACATACAGAATAGGTAACTTCTACAAATTATGTTTTAACTATTTTAATATTAAATAATTTAACTAATGTCATCAATCTGTATATGGAAACCAACATACTGCATTCAATGTATAATTGTGTGGACAGTCAGTGATTCCTTCTCTTATTTGAACCTGTTCCTTTAAACAGATCTGTTGGGGCATTAGTTGTGGTTCATGGAGTGGATTTCTCTCCTCGTTCCTTGGGTAGTTCCCTTCACCTACACTTGATTATCATCTAAATCCTAGTCAATCTCAAAAGTGCAAATTAAAAGATCTCACTGGAGCAGCAGTTGGGCCTGCATGGTCTACTTACAGCTTCTATAGGTCCTGGATAAACACCTTCACTACATTTATTGTGCCTGGGATCTATACAACTCATTCCATAGTGCTTATGCCAACCTATTCTAAGGAGATTAGAAGTAATTAAGTCTATTTGTAATAAATCAGCATAAGGTTGCCTGTACATTGGTGGATTTTTCTGGGGAAAAAAAAAACAAAAAAACAAAATGAGGTTGGCGCTGGAATGCCACCCCTGGAAATGTGCTGCTGCAACCATGTGTTGCTTTTCTGGTGCGTAGAGCTGGTCCTGGGGCTGGCCTGTGTCTGTGCCAGGGCACTGAAAATGAAAGCAGGAAAACTGTCTGTCTGTCTGCTATGCTCTCAAGGACACCGCCTCCTTCCCCTTCTGGTCTCATTAAGCATGGAAGAGGAAGGTGCCTGATTTGAACGTAGACGGGACTGGGGTAGGGAAGCATAGATTGGGATATGTAGAATGCAGGGAGAAGGTGACTGGGGCAATATTAATTTGCCACCACCATCTTTATGAGTATTCATCATGATGCGGTCTTTAATTATATGATTGCATACTATTTTTTTCCTCCATGCACAGGAGACACCTGCTCTGGAAGTAAACCAGGGTTGAGCTGTGAAGTAGACTGTTGTCTATAGGACCCTTGCTTCATTTGTTGCAGAAATTGGAAGGTGGATCATCGAAGAATGGCCTCATAATTAGAGCAATTGAATGCTGCACTAGAGAATTTGGAGCATGTACCTCAGAGTTCCTGTGTGATGCTGGGCAAGTCTCTTAAACCAAACTTTTCACAGGCGGTCACTAAGGTTGCCCAGGCAACCTTAATTCTGGCACTTTGACTTTTAAGTATGTAACTTTGCGGTCTTAATGTTCTTTTCACCTAATAATTCATGTGTGTGTATATAATTACACAAATTGTATATATAAAAACCTCCATATTGAAATGGATACACAAGCTCTGAATCCTCGGTCAATAGTTACTCTGAATTACAGTCAGCTAAATAAAGGCAGAGAGATCATGCATCTAAATATCATGAGTGATATTTAATGTTTTTATAAACTTTTAGAATGATTTGGTCAAATGACTGATTGGTTTTAGTCATTTGATAGAAATTATTAAAACACTCAACCAACTCCTTGTACTCCTTGAAATACAGGAGTGTCAGCATGGGACACCACCCTTCCCCCAGAGCTGCCAAAATCCCACCTCAGCAAGTCTAACAAATGCCAGAAAAGGTATTTTGGCCTATTCAAATGAAAACTTCTATTAATGAGGAGTGGTTACAAGGCATGACTTTGGCATTTCAAAATTGTTCACATGCACACACAAGAAATATCTGTTTTACCTGCCTTGGAGAGCATCTTATCAGCACATTTTGTTCAAACAATAAGTGTTCTTATCAACAAGAACAACGTTCAGTGATGTTAATGGACTGAGCTGGCAAGCATCCCTATCTACACAGCAACTGGGCAAATATTGTTCCAGCCCTGCTGACTAACCAATGAGAATCAAGGTGTTGCAGGTCAGATCTTTTTCAATTCAAGCAGTATTAGTGTGAATAACCTTCGTCACTGCCTTTCTCTCTTTCTGTCTCCTCTCTCTCAATATTACTATTTCTAGAGTATGATCTCATCTGCAGACTGTAAATACTTGGGGTTTTTATGAAGGGAAAGTATTACAAACTGCTGCAGTTTGCTTCATGAAGAGTTTAGGTAGGAGATACATTTTAATTACTGTTATACATGCACCGTCAAAAAGGTACAATCTTTAATTTACAGTAATGAGATAAGTTACCTATCTTCAGTAAGAGCTTGTAGTGTGCATTATGCCTGAAAAGCTCTCAAAAATAGCCTAAAAATATCCCGAGTAATAACAATTACCAGGGAAGTATAGTTTTCTAGTCCTCTAATTCATATTCTCAGTGTCTAGGATTTTTGATAAACCTTTTAATGTGTATTTGACATTATCACTGGAGCCTCTTGGTGGAACTGAGTCAGTTGCACTTTATTATTTCTAACATATGGTAACCCTATCAGTTAATAAAATGAACCTTTGTCATCTAGGAATACCCTTCCTTAGTTGTTCAACCTGTGGCTGCACTAGCTTTAAACTCCTTCTCAGCAGAAGAACAAAACTGAAGGATGCGTATTTCCCCTTCTAGATTTTCATATCAGAAATGTAAAAGATGTGCATCTGCAGAGATAAGGCATAGCTCAGCTAACTAGGTTTTAGATTGTAAAATTTGACTTCATTCCTCTGCCATGCTAAATAATAGTTCATACTAAAATTTTGCATATTGTAAATAGGTGTCTCTGCCTCATCCCTCCATTTTTATTTTAATCTGGTATAATGCTTACTAAGTTACCTAGGTCTTGGCTACACTTGCAGATGTAGAGCGCTTTGGGTTAAACCCGCCTTCGAAGAGCACTCCTGGGAAACCGCTCCAGTGTGTCCACACTGACAGCTGCAAGCACACTGAAGTGGCTGCATTTGTGGCACTTGAAGTGGCATTGGGAGCAGTGCATTATGGGCAGCTATCCCACAGAGCACCTCTTCCCATTCTGGTGCTGTGGCTTGTGGGAAGAGGGTGTGGGGTGCAGGTAATTCTGGATCCTGTCCCAATGCCTCTTCATGTATCTCTTTGCATCCCAGCAGTCCCTGTGTTTCCGTCCAGCTTTGGCGCCATCTTTCAACAGTTTCTGTGCAGCGGCGCGGTCTGGTTTCCCTTTTCGTCTGCGGGAATGGAGCCCGAAATGCTGAGGAGCATGCTGACAAGTCTCACCAGCACATCTCATTTGGCAGTTGAGTTCTTCCTTAAGATCCAAAGTGACACCAAGGAGTCCGGTGATGATATCGAGTTGCGTAATGCATACAACACGAAATTGCTTGTGTCATTCACGGACATGCTCTCCACCGTGGAATGCTGCTTTTGGGCTCGGGAAACAAGCACTGAGTGGTGGGATCACATCCTCATGCAAGTCTGGAATAACGAGCAGTGGCTTCCACTTTCAAGGGATTGTGTGCAGAACTTGCCCCCACCCTGTGGCGCAAGGACACGAGATTGAGAGCTGCCCTGCTGGTGAAGAAGCGGGTGCCTATTGCAATCTGGAAGCTGGCAACTCCCGCCAGCTACTGATCGATCACTAACCAGTTTGGAGTGGGAAAGTCAACCGTTGGAATCGTTTTGATGCAAATTTGCAGGGCCATTAATCGCATCCTGCTCAGAAGAACCATGACTCCAGGTAACATACATGACATTGTGGCTGACTTTGCACAAATGGGTTTCCCTAACTGCAGAGAGGCAATAGATGGGACACACATTCCTATTCTGGCACCAGATCACCTAGCAGGAGAGTATGTTAACCAAAGAGGTATTTCTCCATGGTTATTCAGGCGCTTGTGGATCACCAGGGTCTTTTCATCGACATTAATGCAGGCTGGCCCAGTAAGGTGCATGACACATGCATCTTTCAGAACACAGGCCTCTTCTTCAGGAAGCTGCTAGCCAGGACTTTTTTCCCTGACCACAGGATCACCGTGGGGGAAGTCAGAATGCCCATTGTGATTCTTGGAGACCCTGCTTACCCTTTAATGCCGTGGCTTGTGAAACCCTACACAGTGACTGGAGCCAGGAACGATTCAACTACAGGCTCAACCGGTGCCTAATGACTGCAGAGTGCGCTTTTGGGTGTTTGAAGGGCTGCTGGCACTGTCTTTATGGGCAACTGGACTTGGCTGAAGGCAGCATCCGCCCAGTTATATCCGCATGCTGTGCCCTACATAATATTTGTGAAGGGAAGGGCGAAAGCTTCACTCAGGCACGGGTCTCAGAGGCTCAATACCTGGAGGCTGCATCTGCACAGCCAGAGACCAGGGCTCTTAGAGGGGCCCAGCGTAGGGCTGCAAGGATTAGGGATGTCTTGAGGGAGCAATTTGAGGCTGAAAGCCAGCAGTAATGTTTGTTGCTCTGCAAGGGGGTTAAGTGCAGTGCCTATGTTTCTTTCACTGACTTGCAGTGCTTTCTGCTTTCCTGGGCTACGGTATACTTTCTGCTTTCCCGGGCTAAGGTATATTTTCTGCTTCCCTGGGTTAAGGTATATTTTGCTTTATGTTTTCTTTGCTTTATATTTTGCTTTATATTTTCAAAATAAAGAACTCAATTTCTTTAAAAAAACTCCATTTATTGCAAATAAAAGTAATCCGTTGAACAGAAAATTCATTTGTCAGTTAAAAACAAAGTAACACAGAATACCAAAAGGGCAACGGGGTGCAGAGGGGTGGGTTGGTTACCAGTTCACTCACAGACTCGAGTATGTCTGGATGTTGTACTCTGTAATCCTGTCTGGAGTGCTGTGCACTCCGTACTGCACATAAGGATGGCAATAAGGCATGTTGAGAGGGGTTGAGTGCAGTGGGTAAGGGTCGTAGTTTTTGTGGGTGGGTGGTGAAGCTATGGGCGGAGAGGCAGCTGGGGGCGGTAAGAATCTGGATGTTGGGGAAAGTGGGTTGGAGGGGACATGGGGTCAGAAGGGGAAAACTTTTTGGACAAGGGCTGCGGGAGGGGGCAAGCGCGGTAGTGCTCCGCCTGCATGGCAATGAGTGCTTGGATAGAGTCCGCCTGGCACTCCATTATGCTAATCAGCCATTCTGTGCTTTCCCGACGGTGCATCGCATTTTCCTGGCGGAACATCCTTTCACTCACCCTCCATCTCTGTGCAATTCAATTCTCTTCCACAGGCTGCTGCATCACTTGGTGCAGCAAGTCCTCCTTGCTTTTCCGTAGCCTCTTCCTGAGTCTTCTCAGTCTGCAGGCCGGTGATAAGACTGACGGCTGAGAGCTCAAGGTTGCACCTATACAGGCAAATGCAACATTTAACAGAGGCAGCTTTGTACACACCAGACAGAGCAATGATTCCCCGCACATAAGGAGGGCAATCACAGTCCATATGAAACCATACTTTGCCTGTTCCAAAGCGAGCACACATAACTCACAGGAGCCCCAGAAATAGTGAGTAAGCACAGGGTCCAGGGAGACTGATTGTTTCATAGCTGTACTGTCCTTTGGGTTTCTGTGCATTGGGGAGAGCCAACAGCTGCAGGGAGCCTCTATACTGAACACTATCCCAACATTCTCCACAGGAGTTCATCCTGAAAGATATCTCGCTGCTGCAGGTGACAGGGGAAGCAAGGGAGGGTCTTCTACTACAAAAAAAAATTTCAGTTAGTCTTTAAGGTGCCACAGGACTCTTTGTCACTTCTGCAATTCCAGACTAACACGGCTACCCCTCTGATTCTTGACAACATGCAAGGCACTGCATTTAGCCGTATGGAGTGGAAATCCATCAACCTCATGAAGAAACTTGCACAAATACAGACAGATATCATCTTTCTCTCCAAATGCAAACGGATGGACATCATACCAAATGGACTGAAGGTGAAAAATCCATTGCTTTCTACATACTGCACAGACTACAGTGAGAGATTATGCCAGACACTATCTAAGAAACTGAGGAACCACCTGATCAGCATCCTGTACAGCAAACAGGAAAACATCAAAAAAGAGCTTTCCAACCTGGAGACCTTGATAAACAACCAACCCTCCACACAAACAGACTTTACTAAAATAAGACAGGAGATCTATATTACACACTTCACCTCTCTACAAAAGAAAAAGGACTGCAAGCTATCTAAAATCCTGCCTGCCACATGGGGCCACAGCAGTGGTACCCCTAACTCACCCAGCAGTATCGTCAATCTATCCAGCTACATACTCAGCCCGGCAGAAGAGTCTGTCTTATCTCGAGGACTCTCATTCTGCCCCAGCACCCCCACAAACATGATACAATTCTGCGGTGATCTGGAAGCCTACTTTCGCCGTCTCCGACTCAAAGAATACTTTCAAGACTACATAGAACAGCGCACTGATACACAGACACCATCCCACCAGCAGCACAAGAAGAAGAACTCCACATGGACTCCCCCTGAGGGTCGAAATGACAGTCTGGACTTATACATAGAATGCTTCCGCCGACGTGCACAGGCAGAAATTGTGGAAAAACAACATCGCCTGCCTCACAACCTAAGTCGAGCAGAACGCAATGCTATCCACAGCCTCAGAAACAACCCTGACATCATAATCAAAGAGGCTGATAAAGGAGGTGCTGTTGTCATCATGGACAGGTCTGACTACCAAAAGGAGGCTACCAGACAACTCTCCAACACCAATTTCTACAGACCACTTCCCTCAGATCCCACTGAAGAATATACTAAGGAACTGCACCATCTACTCAGGACACTCCCTACACTAACACAGGAACAAATTAACATACCCTTAGAACCCCGACCGGGGCTATTCTACCTTTTACCCAAGATCCACAAACCTGGAAATCCTGGACGCCCCATCATCTCGGGCATTGGCACTCTCACTGAAGGACTGTCTGGATATGTGGACACTGTACTCAGACCCTACGCCACCAGCACTCCCAGCTATCTCCGTGACACCACCGACTTCCTGAGAAAACTACAATGCATTGGTGACCTTCCAGAAAACACCATCCTAGCCACCATGGATGTAGAGGCTCTCTATACAAACATCCCACACAGAGATGGAATACAAGCTGTCAGGAATAGTATCCCTGATGATGCCACAGCACAAGTGGTTGCTGAGCTCTGTGACTTTATCCTCACACACAATTATTTCAAATTTGGTGACAATATATACCTCCAGACCAGTGGCACCGCTATGGGCACCCGCATGGCCCCACAGTATGCCAACATCTTTATGGCTGACCTGGAACAACGCTTCCTCAAATCTCGTTCACTCACGCCCCTCCTCTATCTACGCTACATTGATGACATCTTCATCATCTGGACCCATGGGAAAGAAACTCTGGAAGAATTCCACCACGATTTCAACAGCTTCCACCCCACCATCCGCCTCAGCCTGGACCAGTCTACACAGGAGGTCCACTTCCTGGACACCACGGTGCAAATTAATGACGGCCACATCAGCACCACCCTATACCGAAAACCTACTGACAGCTATGCCTACCTTCATGCCACCAGCTTCCACCCCGGGCACACCACACGATCCATTGTCTACAGCCAAGCACTGAGGTACAATCGTATTTGCTCCAACCCCTCAGACAGAGACCAACACCTACAAGATCTCCACCAAGCTTTCTCAAAACTACAATACCCGCACAAGGAAATAAGGACACAGATCAACAGAGCCAGATGTGTACCCAGAAGCCTGCTGCTGCAAGACAAGCCCAAGAAAGAAAACAACAGAACACCACTGGCCATCACCTACAGTCCTCAGTTAAAGCCTCTCCAACGCATCATCAGTGACCTACAACCCATCCTGGACAACAATCCCTCACTTTCACAGGCCCTGGGAGGCAGGCCAGTCCTGGCCTACAGACAACCTGCTAACCTCAAGCATATTCTCACCAGCAACAGCACACCGCGCCATAACAACTCTAACTCAGGAACCAATCCATGCAATAAACCTCGATGCCAACTCTGCCCACACATCTACACCAGCAACACCATCACAGGACCAAACCAGATCAGCCACACCATCACTGGTTCATTCACCTGCACATCTACCAATGTAATATACGCCATTATGTGCCAGCAATGTCCCTCTGCTATGTACATCGGCCAAACTGGACAGTCCCTACGAAAAAGGATAAATGGACACAAATCAGATATCAGGAATGGCAATATTCAAAAACCTGTAGGAGAGCACTTCAACCTCACCGGACACACCATAGAAGATTTAAAGGTCAGCATTTTGCAGCAAAAAAACTTCAAGTCCAGACTGCAAAGAGAGACTGCAGAGCTGCAATTCATTTGCAAATTTGACACAATCAATTTGGGACTGAATAGAGATTTTGAATGGCTAGCTAACTACAAAAGCAGCTTCTCTTCTCTCGCTATTCACACCTCCAGTTCAGCTGCTAGAGGAACACCTCACCCTCCCTGATTAGAGATAACAAGCTGGTTCAGCCTGATTGGACCTACCTTGTTATCTCCCACCTGGTTCTTGCCTACCTATTTATACCTGCCCCTGGATACTTCCACTGCATGCATCCGACGAAGTGGGTATTAGCCCACGAAAGCTCATGCTCTGAAAAAATTTCAGTTAGTCTTTAAGGTGCCACAGGACTCTTTGTCACTTCTACTACAATGGGGCTTCTGCTCCAGGCCATACGCAGCTTTCCTGTGTGTAGCAATGGTCCTCCCAACCGCATCCCTCGCGGCAGAGTGGCGTGGGTACATTAGCCTGACTGGGATAAGAACCACACCGTCTCTCCCAATAAACCTGCGTAGGCGCATTGCCCATGTTCTGACTGAGACTTTTGAAGAGATCACTGATGCCAATTACCACGATGTGATAGAGCACATCAATATACTATTCCACATCTAGGCATGCATGCAGCCCTTACCATCCCCGCCCAAAGAGCCCACACTTAAAAAAGTCCTTCCCAAAAATAAAGGCACTTAACAGCAGCATCTTATGTTGATGGCCCTTCTGCAAGAACTGGATATTGCGGCTGGCTGCCTTCCTCTTGGCTTGAGAAGAGCTTCTGGCTGCATGGCTCCAGGGATTCCAAGGATTCCTCAGCACCCTCGGTCATGCTTTCCTCCTCCATCTCCTCACCCGACTCTTCTTCCTCCTCCTCCTCCCCGCTTGCTGTGCTGGGCTCGGAAGTGTCAATGGTAGTAGCTGGAGTGGATGTGGGATCTCTCCCAAGTATTGCATCCAGCTCTTTGTAAAATTTGCAGGTCGTGGGGGCAGCACCGGAGTGGCTGTTTGCCTCACAGGCTTTGCGGTAGGCATTCTGCAGCTTCTTTACTTAACCCAACACTGCACCGCGTCCTGCTCATGGTCTCTATCTGCCCAAATGTATCATAATTCCTATGGCTGGAGTGCAGCTGGGACTGCACAGCTTCTTCCCTCGCAAACACTGATGAGCTGCAGCACCTCACTATTGCTCCATGATGGGGATCGCCTGGGACGTGGAGGCATGGTCACCTTGAACAATCACCTGGAAAGATGTGCTGAGAGCACTCCACGCTTGGCTGAGCAAACAGGAGGGGGATTTACAAATTTCCCAGGGAATTTAAAGGTCAAGTCTGACAGTTGGTCACCTGAGAACAGGGCAGAAGAGTTCAAAAGTGATGACCAAAGTGGCAAGAACAGCAATTGTGGGACAGGCTGGAAGCCAATCAGTGCACATTGGGTGTCCACATTAGCGCTGTTGCACTCCAGCGAGAGTGCAACAAACATTATTTCTCTTGCTGAGATGAAGTACCAGGAGAGCTCCAGCCATGGAGTCAGAGCACTCCACGTGCCTTGCTAGTGTGGACGGGAAGTAAGGTAGAGTGCTCCTGGCGGCTTTATTGTGCAATAAAGTGCCAGTGTAGCCAAGCCCCTAGAATGCACATGAATTCTCAGTCTACGCAAACTCATATAGAAAGGAGATTCTAGGAGAGCAGCGACAAAGAGTCCAATGGCACCTTATAGACTAACAGACATACTGGAACATAAGCTTTCATGGGTGAATACCCGCTTCGTCGGAGCAGCACTACTGAACTTGCTACACATTTAGAGCAACTTCTTACTACAGTATCAGAGATTTGTATTCCAGTGTTTAGTATGGAAGTGTGTTGTCTTAGTACTTACTCTGTTTTTGGTGTATTAGAGAACCTGGTTTCTAATTGAAAGGATGCATTATTCATGAATATTATATGAAGATCCTGCTTTCAAAACAAAAAAGGATCACAGCCAGGGGAAATGTTACCGTACCAACAGTGTTCTTTATATTTGCTTCCAGTTTTTGGAATAAGGCCACCTCCATGCATTAAAACTGGTATGGCCACACTTTCTAGGGGGAGTTTAGAAGTCTGTCTGTCTTTACTGGTTCATACATGTCTTTAAAAACTAACAAGCGTCCAACAATTCTAGGGTGTTTTTACATTTTGAATTTGGAATGTGCTGCAGGTCTATGTTGAGACTAAACAGATGCTAAACATTAAAATGAAAAACTGATTTTTTTAAGGGATATCATTTTGAGATTGGCATAAAATAAGTGTTTCAGCACAGCAATGTCTGTTACTTCTTACCTTTTTATGAGACAAAGGATGCCTTTTTCCATACAAAGATCCAAGCCAGAAGCACTGTCCATTAAGAAAGCAAATAAGACTTATGGGACCCATTTTTATAACCATATTTTGGAAACATCTTAAAAGATCCAAAATCTTAGGGAAAAGCCATTCACATGCACTCCTCACAACTTTGATTTCCTTTGCCATAGAATTGTCACTTTCACTTTTATGTCAGTATACTGTTAAGTTGAAATGAATGCATGTAAAAAACCAATAACTTCAAAAGTTAAAAGCCACTGCCCTTGAAAGAAGCAACAAATTCATGGTGCTTGTGGTGTTTTAATTCAGATAAGGTATATCTTATTTATTCAAAAATATTGATGCTCTCACAGTCTCTCTGGTATAGTTTATGGGATATGTTTTGATTGTGATGCCTGCTCATTGAAGCTGATAGTCCATTTTATAGGTGTCTCAAAGTAATTTGCATTCATCACTGGCATAACAATTCCCAAAAGGTCGGTGATATGATAACTTCTGCATATTTTCTACTAGTAACATTAAAGGTGAATTAGAAAGTTTAAATTTAAAATTGGATTAAGTCCAGAAACATATATTGTCCATATTATCCTGGGCCACAAGAAGCATTATCATATACTTTATCTATCTATCTATCTATCTATCTATCTACATGAAATGTATATAACATCCCATTCACTCTTTTCTTACTGGAGGTGGTGATTAGCGATCATGATGATGTTTGAATATTATTTATCTCTGATGTTTAAAACATTTTAAAGTCTGTGTTTTCCCTCTATGAAATGCTTTCACTTCTGATCTGCCAAACTTAACAAAATGATCATAAAAATAAAGACCAATAGTTTTGCAGAATGATGGATCTAGGATATTTTTTGGAAAGCACTGAAGTGGCAGAGGATTTCAGAAGGGAATTTTCTATTTTTTAAAATAAGTTAAAATTCATTTACTTAGTACTTACCACAGTAGCACAGTAGTGGATAGACCCTGAGCAACCCTCTTCATCGCCTCTTCCTCTTCACCCACTCTCCCACTTCACTTCCCACTATTTATGAACTACCAAGAAGCAAACAGGAAGGCTTGGTGGGCAGAAGTTGTACAGGGATGCATCCATCATTCAGTGTTTTGCCTGATTGACAGCTACTCTGCCAGGAAAATTTGCTGGCCTAGAGGTTCTTTTTATTATTTGAATAATAGGTGTAGCTTTCTTACCCTCTGATCATGAGGGTGAATGTTCCCTCCTCTCAGACTAATACAATCTGTAATACTTTACCATTTATTCAGTTATCTAGTATTCTGCCCCAGATGAAATCCCTTTTCAAGTAATACAGCATCTGATTGGTTTGGTTTGGTTTGGTTTGGTTTTGCCTTCACTCTGTACGTATTTCCTTCCTTATGCCTTACATCAGGATGATTTGCAAAAACAACAACTCGTTATTGCAAGAGCCCTTCATTAAGGGAGAAGAGACTCAGAAACTCACTGAACATCATTTTGAGTGGGAGTTTGACTAGACTGCTATTTTGGAGAATTGAACTCTAAGGACCAAATTTTGGCCTCTGTTATCCCCTTTGTAACCCCTGTGGCTTCACGGGTTTTGTCTTGTGGATTCCAACCTCAGCTTCTAAGTCATAGACTCCATAGAGCATATTCTCATCCAGATGTATCTTCAAGAATAATTGAGCTGTCTCTTAATTTTCACTTTTTCAACATGTTTAGCACTTAATTTTCAGAATAAAATCTGAATTCAGAATAGAAATGAGTGACTTGTAGGTCTACCTAAATGTACACATCAACACATAGTATTATCCCCACTTCTCAGATGGGGAAAATTGAGGCTCAGCAAGGGTGGCTTTCTGAGGCTCCCTCACAAATCATGTGGCAGAGCAGAGAAAGGAGGCAAATTTTTTTGACACCATTGAATGGTTAGAGTACTTTAGAATTTCAGGTTCAGGCTCATTGAAAAACACTCTCCTCTCTCTCCTTTTGGTATGCCACAAGTAAGGATGCTGCTGGACCTCCACAAGAATTTGTGTAAATACAGGCTTCAGAAGAGTTTTCAAATGTATCAAATTTTAAGCGAGTGCGTACACAAATTCAGGAACAAGTCAATAAATCAACAACCTATGAAATAAAATGTAAACTGCTTCTCTCTCTATACAATGCGTCATTACAGTGGTAAGTCTCCAGCACTTCACTGTAACTGTGCAAAGATGAAATCACTGTGTACTGCAGCTATACATGTTTGATCTTGACCTTTCCATATAACACTTACTAGAATACAGGCCCTCAGCTTAATGGCTTCTTTTGAATCCAAATTCAGTTGCATCTTTTTAATTAACATTTTATAGCCTCTGATTCCCATACCTTGCTGACAGATTAGCATACCATCAGAGTGACAAAAGGAGATTTAAAAGGGTAGACAAGTTTTTGATTGCCTTTATGCAATTTCATGAGGAGGGAGGAGGAAAGAACTTCAGACACTACTATTCCCATGATTGTTACAAAGACAGGAAAATTCAATCTTTCTTATCTGTAAGACATCCATTATCTACCTCCACATCTCAGAAGTTGTCTTTTATTTTGATTTACAGTAAGTCTATATTGTGACTTCCATTATGATCTGGCAGTAGCTTCACAGCTGTAGCAGGCTCCAATGCCACTGAAGACAGATAAGGAAAACAGCCATTCATATATTCCCACTTCAATCCAATCTTTTTTTAAAATGAAAACATTCTCTTGGCTTTTGTTAAAGAGTAAGGTCTCTGTGGAGTTTATATGAGATTGAAAGTGTGGAGCTAGACAAATGGGTGTTCCTTACTGCCTTTAACTGCATTTCACCCTGCTGTTGCTGTATATTAGGCCTGGTCTACACTGCGGGGGAGAGAGGGAAGGATGTCGACCTGAGATATGCAACTTCAGCTATGCGAATAGTGTAGCTGAAGTCGATATATCTTAGGTTGACTTACCTGGCCTTCCACATGGTGGCAAGTTGACCACTGCCACTCCCCCGTCAACTCCGCTTCCACCTCTCACAGCGGTGGAGTACAGGAGTCGACGGGGATCAATTTATCGCATCTACACTAAACACGATAAATCAATCCCTGATAGCTCAATCACTACCCGCCAATCTGGCTGGTAGTGTAGACATACCCTAAGATGTACTTTGTAGTACCCTTAAATTTGTAAAGTTGTAACTTTTTTTCCTATCATGAAAACTAACAACTAGAGGTTGTCCTGTCTGGCAAAACAGGCATTCTGTTTTGCACACAGCATGACTTTTTAAAATAAATGTGGCACATGGGGAAGAAAGTCACAGCTGTGACTTGAAGGAATTAAATCATTACAGTAGAGTCTATTCTGCTGATAGGGAAATTATCAATTCTTAATGAACACCTTCCTTCAGGTGCAATAGGATGTATCACTGAGGAAGCAGTTCTTAAAACAGGCTTATTAGCAAATGAAAACTTTTCTATAGATTTTGGTAACCACTTTATGGGATTTACTAGAAATTCTATTCCTTGATATAGGTTTCTTTATGTTGTTTCAAAAATCATATTAAAAGATTATCATTTGCCACTACATTCTATTACTCTTCAGAGTAATATCTATAACACTCTGTTGCTTCAATCCTGTTAAACTGTATAACATCAATGGAAAATTGGTTGAATATGTGGTATATTACACAGTATATGCATGCTTGCTTGCATAATATACCACCTAGCAAACATGAAAACCTTTTCTGGTAACTTCAAAGTAATGCTTCAGGATAAATTCTGCCCTGCATTACACTGGTTGGTAGAAGCTAACCCAAATTTACTCTGTTATAAATTGGGCCAGAATTCGCCCAGTGAGTAAAGGACTACATTCTCCTCCTATGCTGTCTTAATTTCCACTATCAATATATTTGTATAACTCAGAACAAAGCAATGCAGCACATGTGAATCATCTGTGCAACCCATTCAGTACTTTAGCTGTCCATAGGTGTTCAGTTAATGTTTTTGTTAATGTTCAGAGATGAACCAGATCAGTTTAACAAAGTGTACTATATGTGTTCACCAAACACACTTGTTTTTGGAGGCTCCTAAGCAGGTTAGATATTTTGACCTGATATTTTTCTACCATACCTGTTTGATTTGAAGAGAGAACTTGGAGATATCAGTGAGTATTTCTAGATGAAAATCTCAGAGAAGCTATGACAGCAGGTGCTAATTGGTCCTTGTGATTTTATTCCTAGAAAGACCAACTTTTGTATGGCAGGAAATATTTTAAAAAGCCCTGGGTGAGTGAGTATACTCCTTCTGCCCAGAGTTGGCCAGCAGAGGCCATTTTGCTGCATTTAAAGCAACGTCTTCAAACACTTTTTGCATTAGATTGAAAACTAACCCTTTCTGTGTGGAGTTGTGCAAACTAGCTGAATTTCATATAATTTTACTAGTTAAATACATGATAGAAAAGCTAAGGGCAAGGTTATAATAGTTCTGGGTTTTTCTGCGTTACCCTGGCTCTGACAATGGAAAATTAGCCTGAACTCAGGCTTGCTATAGAAGTGTCTTTCATATGTAGCAGTGTCATGGATGAACTGTTTCAATTCAGAAGAAACTACTCAGCACTTTAACAAACAATTCATAATCAAAGCCCTTGCTATGACATTTAAAGAGCAGCATAATCCTCCATTTCAGTAGTACTGCTTAACTTAAGACCTACATTATTTCACATGTTCTTTATAAATGATCTGGTCCCAGTTATTCAGACTTTCAGAAAAGCCAAGTATGTCACACAGGAAAATCCTCTCCCTCTCTCTTATGACAGTGCGGGTGCCAGAAACTAGCACATAATTTAAGCTGGGCCCCATGTTGTAGTAACTCTTCCTTCTGCTGAAAAACGGAATGTGGCAGTTTCTGGAGTCCAGCATGATGCTGGAATGCCTAATCATTGTTGGCATGGAGTGTTCAGAATTGAGATCAGGACCCAAACTTGGGCCAGTGGAGTTGAAGAACAGTCAGGGGTTGGTCGAGTCAGACTCCCATCAATCAATGAATCCAGGCCCTGGCGTGAAAAGTCACCCATGGGTCCACAAAGTTTGTCTCCAAGCAACTATGAGGGAAAAGGGCAACACTGTGATGTACTGGAGTCCATCGGAGGTATCAATAAATAATTAGAGGTATTGACAGGGTAAGGATACAGGCGACCTTTGATTTCTTATAGGCTATTTGGTACAATGTAATTCAGGTTCCTTCTAAGGCCCGCCTGCTAGCTCATGGAGTGATAGGATGAGAGTTCAATTTCTAGTCCTAGTCTTGCTCCCAAGTCTGGCAATGTTAGAGGCAGCCCATTTAGTCCCTGAAGGGAAGGGGAGTATGTTGTATTGTTCAGCAGCAACCCTGCCAGGGTTATTAAGGAAAATTTTTGATAGGCCTTTGAAGGAAGACTTTACCAGTCCTACTAAGCAAGAAGGGTGGTGTTTGCAGTATAAGACGTTAAGGATGTAAAATGAGAAAAACAGGTGGGATGCGGGATGGGTGTGGAATTCTCAGTTATGGGTGTGTGTGTTTAATTTAAAACATAAAATCAAATCAGATATGCTAATTATATTAATCAGATATCCTAATATATTAAAAAGACACTATCTCAAGAGAGACAAAGAGTCCTATGGCACCTTAAAGACTAACTAAAATTTTTTTAGAGCATAAGCTTTCGTGGGCTAATACCCACTTCGTCGGATGCATGCAGTGGAAGTATCCAGGGGCAGGTATAAATAGGTAGGCAAGAACCAGGTGGGAGATAACAAGGTTAGTCCAATGAGGCTGAACCAGCTTGTTATCTCTAATCAGAGAGGGTGAGGTGTTCCTCTAGCAGTTGAACTGGAGATGTGAATAGCGAGAGAAGAGAAGCTGCTTTTGTAGTTAGCTAGCCATTCAAAATCTCTATTCAGTCCCAAATTGATTGTGTCAAATTTGCAAATGAATTGCAGCTCTGCAGTCTCTCTTTGCAGTCTGGACTTGAAGTTTTTTTGCTGCAAAATGCTGACCTTTAAATCTTCTATGGTGTGTCCAGTGAGGTTGAAGTGCTCTCCTACAGGTTTTTGAATATTGCCATTCCTGATATCTGATTTGTGTCCATTTATCCTTTTTCGTAGGGCCTGTCCAGTTTGGCCAATGTACATAGCAGAGGGACATTGCTGGCACATAATGGCGTATATTACATTAGTAGATGTGCAGGTGAATGAACCAGTGATGGTGTGGCTGATCTGGTTTGGTTCTGTGATGGTGTTATCTCAAGAGACAAAACAAGTACCACATTCCAGATGGTGTTCTGCGTATGGAGTCATCAAATAAAAAAGGCAGTTGCTGAGGAAGTGGTTGCAGGGTAATAGTAGTCTAAAAAACTTCAAGCTACTATTCTGTTTAGGATCTGAGAACAGAAAACTTGTGGTGTAGAAAAGAGAGGCCTTCCTGTTCTCTCGGCCAGCTGAACCAGAGCAGGTTCGGGGAAGGATAAAGCAGCATATAACCTGCCTCCCTCCATCCACATACAGAGGAAGGCGGGATATTGGTAGAAAGAGGGCTAGCAATGAGGGATAGGGAAGATGAGATGAGACTGTTTGACCTCTTCCAGATGACAGAGGAAAGTCAGGAAGGTAAACACCTTACAGGACAGGAAGGGATCCCAGGAAATGGATGCTTTTGCTTTTGTCAGCTTTCTTCCCCCCGCCATGTTTCATTTACTTGTTAGACTGTGCCACCAGTTTAGGATAGAAATAGGTGAAGCTGATTTAAAGATCTGCTGGGTGTGCCCAGCTCAGAGCTACAGCTGGCTTACAAATAGGGTGAATATGGATTTATGATCTTTCTCACAATACAAGAACAAAGGGGGCAGTCAATGAAATTGAAAGGTACCAAACTGAAAATATTTTGTTCATATAATGTGCAATTAGCCTATGAAACTCATTACAGATTAACACTAATGCCAAGATCCTAGCAGGATTAAAAAAGACTAGACATATGTAAGGCTTGCAGGAGTTAGAATCCACAGTTATAACAGTCAAATATATAAACCAGAGCTTTCGGAAGGAACGTCAACCCTCATGCCTCGCCTCTATGTGATCTTAAGAAGCTTTTACAATTATCCCATAACTCTTTGCTGCACAGTTTCTTCCTTTCGGTAGATGATATTGAGCTCTGTCACTGACAGATACCTTGATGGATCTCGGGTCTGAATCAGTATGATAATTCCTAGTTTTGTGGCAAGTTTTTGATACTATTATTCTCTTGTAACATTGTATCCAGTAATGTCTTTGTAGCTTGCAGTATGTAAAAATAGCTCTTTAAACATTGTGTGTGTATGTGTTTATGTATATACAGAAAAATTATATAAGGGGCGGTTAGGAGACAAGAAGCGGGGGAGAGGGGTTGGATGGGTTTGGGGTTCTGAGGGAGGTAGTCAGGGGGCGGGAAGTGGGAATGGTCGGATAGGGGGCAGGGCCAGGCTGTTTGGGGAGGCACAGCTTTCCCTACCCAGCTCTCCATACAGTTTTGCAATACTGATGTGGCCCTTGGGCCAAAAAGTTTGCCCACTCCGATCTAGAGTTTTACATTGTTTTGTTTGCCTGCAGCAATGTAATCAAAAAATCTACATTTGTAAGTTGCACTTTCACAACAGAGATTGCACTACAGGTCTTGTATGAGGTGAATTGAAAAATACTATTTATTTTGTTTATAATTTTTACAGTGCAAATATTTGTAATAAAAATAATATACACTTTGATTTCACTTACAATGCAGAATACAATATATATGAAAATGTAGAAAAATATCAAAAATATTTAATACATACCAATTAATATTCTACTATTTAACAGTGCAATTAAAACTGTGATAAATCACAATTAATTTTTTGAATTAATTGCATGAGTTAACTGCAATTAATCAACAGCCCTAATCAAAACCTCTTCAGCTATCCTTGATCTATGGGAAAGTGTGCATTTGAGGAAGGAGGAGGAATACTTTCCCTATAGTAAAAATTTGGAACCATACTGTTAAGTCTGCAACAAAAATGTTTAAAACTGGAATAGGGATAGTCATAACTGGAATGTGTTTTCCTGAAAGTTTTTTGGAGAAGAATATGATATATAACTCTGACTATTCTAAGAACTGAAAATCTGTTCTTCTGAGATTCAGATAGACTGCTGGAGAGGGAATGAAGAAAGTTCTCTATGCCATGGAACCCCTGCAGGTATCCTTCAGGGGAGGATGAAGTTGAGTTTTGTACAGGAAGGGAAATTTCCTGAATACACTTCTACCCCAATATAACGCATTCCTTGGGAGCCAAAAATCTTACCGTGTTATAAGTGAAACTGCGTTATATCAAACTTGCTTTGGCATCGAGCAATTCTGTTATTAATAGTTCCCGTCCCATCCAACAGTCCCTCCAGAGACCCCCTCCATCCCTAATTACCCCCAGGACCTAACCCAACCCTGCTCCCTGTCCCCTGACTGTCCCAACCCATATCCACACCCCTGCCTCCTGCAGGCCCCCCAGGATTCCCACACCCTAGCCAATGCTCCCATTTCTGCATCCCCTGATCATCACCCGAGACCCCCTGCCCCTTATCCAACCCTCCGGTCCTGGCCTGGCTCCCTTAACATGCCACTCAGAGTAGCATGTCGGAGCTAGACATGCTGCCATGCTGATCCGCCAAAGCATGCAGCCCCGCCCCCAGAGACTGTTTTTTATGCAATGGGGATCAGAGTGAAAACTTTAAAATGCTGTAAATGCACTCGGCTTTGTGTTTCGACTTTTGATCCAAGGCAAGCTTGTAAAAACATTCATACTGAATATGTACGCGGTAATCGTTAAATGTATGAGCTGGGATTAAACAGAATAAAAGTATGTTGTAGACAAGACTGAAAACCATTTTTGCTTTGCCGCATTATATTCGAATTTCTGTTATAACAGATCACGTTCTGTTGGGGTAGAGGTGTAACAGTGAGCTTTCTGCTTTTGATTAACATGCCTGCCTGGAGCGGAGAATTAGGCTAGAAGAGCAGCCACTGGCTCAACTAACTTTGATTTGGGGGGAATAGTCCATCCCTTTACCACTAGTTAGTTCCCTAAGCAAAAATCTAAGAAATAGGATATGATGAAAATCTTCATTCTCTATATATTAGCATAACATTTTATCTTTCCTTGTAACTCTTTCTAATACAGCCTGGGTCTTGTTCTGTCTAGTGGCTTAATTCTAGTATCAACCTTGGTCCACTAGCCAATTCAGACATTCCATGTATGCAAGTAATGTAGCCTGGCTGCGGGGCGGAGGGGAAATAAGTTGGCCCTTACTTGTAGAGTTGGTCAGATGCTTTGAACAAAATATGTTTAATCAAAAAATGGCCTTTTTCAAAATCAAAGTTGTGAAAATGTAGAGGGATTGACAAACTTTAAAGTAACAAATTAGCCTGCTATTTTTGTTTGTGGTAACTCATCCTTTTCTTGTCCTATGGCTAGATCCCTTCTCTTTCCTTGGTTTTGTTTGTCAAACTCTTATTTTCTTGTTCAGTTGCAAATCACGATACATTTCTTCTTCTATGTTCATGCATTTCTTTTTGTATGTTCTGTCACCATCTCTTTTTTTTAGGGGGAGTGGAATTTTGGAGGTGATGTTATTTATATGAGATGAGACCACATAGTGCAAGGCACTGTACAGATAGGCTCAGCTCATGTACTGAGCAGACATGCAGGCTCAGCAGTTCACCCACCCACTGGACGATCGAGGAACCAAGCTGTAGAAGGTCCTTTTCCTGAAGGACTTTCAATTAGATAGAAAAGACAAAGGCTAGGAGGGGAAACAGAAGCAAAAAATTAGTGTTTTGCTCAGGGTCATACAGAAGGTCAGTGGCAGAGAAAGGAATAAAACCCAATTCAGGTCCCCTGACACCTAATCCAGTGCCCTATCACTAAACAAGATAGCATCCATGCCCCTGCTTCATCTAAGTTTTACTAGATATTATTTGCAATTGTGACTAAAAAAGTGTCTGTTTACTAAAGGGGAAACATTTTTGAAAATCTTTCAATTTTTTTGAAATCCAGAATTCTTTGTCCAAAATTATTTAACGAGAAAATGAAAGCAACCAAAGAAAATAATAAGTAAACAAAAATTGATAAACTACATTGAAAACTTCAGGAAAATGAAAGGGTCTGTCTCAAAAACTAGCAACAGAAATAATTGCAAAATTTGCCCAGCTTTTTGGGGTTCTTGTTTAAACTGATCATTTAGGACAGGGGTGGGCAAACTATGGCCTGTGGGCCACATTCGGCCCATCAGGGCTTTGGATCTGGCCTGTGAGAGTGCCAGCTCCATCGCTCCGTGGGCCCCATGCTGCTCCCAGAAGTGGATGGCATCATGACCCTGCCGCCCCTGGCAGTGTGGGGGTGGGGGGGACAGAGGGCTCCATGCGCTGCCCTTTCCTGCAGGCACCAACCCCCCGCAGTTCCCACTGGCCAGGAATGGGGAATTGTGGCCAATGGGAGCTTCGGGGGAGGTACCCACAGTCGAGGGCAGCACACAGGGACTTCTGCCCCCGCCCCCAGGGGCCGCAGGGACATGGTGCTGGCCGCTTCCACTCTGGAGCCACTCCAGGTAAGCGATGCCAGGCCAGAGCCCACACCCCAAACTCCTCCTGCATACCCCACACCCCAACCTCCTGCCCTGAGCCCCTCCTATACACAACACTCCCGCTCACACTCCAGCCCCCTGCCCCAGCCCTGCATTCATGGCCCTGCATGCAATTTACCCACCCAGATGTGGCCCTCAGGCCAAAAGTTTGCCCACCCCTGGTTTAGGAGCATTGATTTCAATGGACCTACTTATATGCTTATCTGTAAGCATGTCAGTGTATGCAGGAGCAGGGCCTAAATCTCCTCACTGTGTTTTCTTAAATAGTCTAACTTCCTATATAACTTAACTTGGTGCTCTATACATCAACTGGTTTTAACTACATATGAAAATTAATGCACCAAAAGCTTTATTGGGAAGCAACTAGCACCAATTTGTTTATTTATATATATATATACACATACATACATATATATATATACACATACATACATATATATATAAAATAAACACATACTTCACACAAATCCACAAAAGCTAAAAAATTAAAAGTTAAGCTACCTAACCAGAGCCAATCAGAGGCGGGAGGCCAGGACGAGCATTTGGCCTTGGCCTCAGGCTCAAAGGAGGTCTCATATTTAGACACTTGTTAATTTTTTGGCTTTTGATAAGTTTGCAATTTTGCTTCATGTGCATCCCTATCGGACCAAAATGTGACACACACTCTCAGCTTAGAGCTCCAAATTCAAGCAAATAAGAGATGTGATTTGGCGAAAGACATATTTTTTTGTTAACTGGTATAGATTTTGTCATATTAAAGAGTTAAAAATATATTCGTTTTGATGGAACAAGATTAGACTGTGATGAACGTGTCCTCTCGGATCAGCTGATTATATAAACAGACTACTATTAGTGTCTGGTGCTGGATCAAGTGTGTATTAAAAGGCAGAAAATTGTTACATTTTAGTGTCTATAGTTTTACGTCTAATTGACTAAGGTGAGAGCTGTACAAGAGACTGGTTATGCTGAAGTATGGAAAAACAATCTGTATACTGTGTGCCCTGCTTCATTTTGAATAAAGGTGCTGCAAATGCATCCGTTCTCTTCGATCAATCAGATGGAGCATCAACAGAGGTTGGAGGAAGTTGAAACACCGAATACCATCACATGAGAAGACAAGGAATACTAGTGGCACTTTAGAAACTAACCAATTTATTTCAGCATAAATAAAATTAGTTAGTTGCTAAGGTGCCACAAGTATTCCTTGTTTTCTTTATGGATACAGACTAACACGTCTGCTAATTTTAAACCCATCACATGAGAGTTCAACATCACACAAAGAAAACTGTGTTGCAAGGAAATCAGCCAGTAGGGCAGCATCAACTGAAAGTTCAGTTGAGAATTTACTCTTGACTGAACTCTCTACGGAAACCTAATAGCTGGAAAAAATTTGTTGAGTGCTATCCTTTTTCTTCCTGAGCAGAGATTGCCTTTCTTTGGTTCCAGTCAACATATTGGTGATTTTGCAAATGGAAAACCTTCTAGGCACAGTTGAGCTTCTCATCAAATGTAACCCACTTTTATCAGATATGTTAAACATGTTTGAGAATCGCATGAGAGTCGAAAACCTGTGCAAGTCCATTATCTCTCCACACACATACAAAATACATTTATTGAGCTATGTGGGTCATTTGTACAAACAACAATTCTTGATGAAATTCAAAATGCCAAGTATTTTTCAATCATTTTTGATGCCGCTCCAGATTGTTCTCACAAGGACCAGACTACTATGGTTATTTGATATTTTAAGATTGTAGACAGCTCAAAATTTTCAGTTGAGGAAAGGTTTATTTTGATTCATTAGAAAAACTGGAAAAGCCATTCCTGTTCAAGTACTAGCAATTCCAGAAGATTTTAAGTTAGATTTTCAAGTCTTTATTGGTCAAGCCTATGACAATGGATCTAATATGGCTGGGAAATACAAAGGTGTACAAGCAGTTCTGCCTGAGCATAATTCAAACTGTATTTTTTCCAGCTGTGGAAACCACACACTAAAGCTTGTAGGTGTTAACTGTGCTGAATCATGTAAGGGAGGCAGTTACCTACTTTTGTACATTTGTTGAACAGCTCCAATTCTTCAGTAGCAGTCCACAAAGGTGGGAAATTCTGAAGCAATATCACTGCATGGGATGTCCAAAACTAGATGGTCTGCATCAATTGATGGTGTTCAACCAGTTGCACAGCATTTGAATTCAGTGAGAGAGGCTTTAAATGAGCTTGAATCTCTCAATCTCACTGCTCAGGCTGAAACTGAACTTCAGTATATTCAGAAGCACATGTCCAAATTTGAATGCATTCTGATGTCATTTTTATGAATGAAGATATTTACAATGATTCACCAAACTAATCTGGTAATGGAAGCACGCAATGCTACACTTTGATGTTGAGATGAATAACATTGAAAGTCTTATCAATGACATTCAACAGATTCATGAACAATGGAATGCAATCTCGACTGAGTCCAAATTTCTAGCACAGAATACTGGCATTTCATCTGAGTTCTCCACCACTTGCAACTTACCTACTGAATCTGATGCCAAACAGCATTATAGGGTCAATGCCTTCCTTGCCATCATTGACTCTATTCAGTCAGGTCTTACATGTTGATTTGAATCACTGCAACTAATTTGTACCTTTTTGGGGTTTTTTGGCAGTTCAACAGGCTGAGTAATGAAGATCTGCTTTCTGTAGCTGAACAATTTCAGCAACAGTACAACAAAGAAATCTCAAAAGATCTCAGTGATGAGGTTATCTTCTTCCTACAAATATATTCCACAAACTTTAAATTGAGTTGCAAGCCAAAGGAATTGCTTCAAGAAATACTTGGACTCTCTGGGGTGTTTCCTAATATCACAATTGCATTGTGTATTTTTGTCAGTTTGCCTGCATCAGTGGCTTCAGGTGAATACACCTACAACGTGTTGGAGTAGGTAAAGAACTATCACTGTTCAATTATGGGACAAGAGCATTTGAATGAGCTCTCCATGCTTAATATCAACTGTGATATTGCAAAAAGTTAGATTTTTTTCCTCAATAATGAATGCATTTGCACAGAAAAAGCCTAGAAAAGCATTTGTTAAATAAAAAAATATTCAAATTATGTCTCTCTTTTTGGTGCCTTATTTTGTTTTCATGTGTCTCTTTTTTATTTTTACTATGGATAGAGGCCCCAAAAGCTGGAAGTGGCCTGGGCCGCTCTGGATCTCTGAGAGGCCCTGTACCTAACAATACATCTCTTCTTCTGTATCCTCCCCTGGATGTTAGCACAGCTACCATATGCTGTAGGCCATGCAACTCAGCCATAATTCTGTCCCATCTTTCACCCTTCTGAACTCAACCAGTTCCCCTCCCCAGCACTACTAGTTAGTTTTTTCTGTTGGAAGACAGTAGTTAGTTGGGTTGCATTCAGAAGGGTAGCTAAAGGGGAAGGTTGAAGAATGGTACCCCTAAAGGTGCAGAGTTAAGGTTGCAGTGTGTGGTCTGTGGTATATGATGGTTGTGGAAGTGGCAAGGTGTGAAGGATGGAAGAATAGAGGGTGACTGTTGGGTGCATTAAGTTTTAATTTCTTCGCTTTTATGGCTGTGTCAGATAGGATTGCTACGCACACAAAATAACTGCTTCATAATTAAGTTTTTGTGTGTAGGAGTGTTATCCAAGCATTATAATGCTTAATTGAGGATGGGAATTGGACGTAGGCCTGCAGGCTTGGAGGTGATAGAAATGCAGCTACTGACAGAGATTGTTTTGTCTGTCAGCAATTCTGCATGAATACCCTATCATAGGGTCTGATCTGATAGAAAAGTGTAGCTTCTGATGGAGACCATTTTATGTATGCCCATATCCATCGCTCAGTCTTGCCTGTTTCCAATCTCCAGTCAATCAGGCTTATGTGTGTTGCACATAAACTCTCAATTATTGTTGTGAAGACTTTCTAAAAATGACCCTAAATCCAGTTTTATTATATCAGATTTTCTCAGAATCTACCACTCTACCAAGTTTTGGGTAGACAGACAATTTTTTAAGAGATCGCTCAATAAACTTGCCAAGGGTGAGGCTGCTGGTGTGCAGAGGTCACTAGCTATCATGCTGACCAATGTTGTTTAATCATTTCCTTATATTCCCTTGTCTGTTGTCTTGCATTTTGATTGTCAGCTCCTTGGGGGCAGGGATCATCTTTTTTGTTCTCTTTGTGCAGCATCTACCACAATGGAGTCCTGATCCAGTAATACTACTACTACTAATAAAAAGTAGGATTTACAAGGAGGGGGGGACGTCAGAGCCCTATTTCAAAGACATTCTACTAACAATTTAGGAGCAGAAACCAAACCAATTTCCTAGTTTTTTATCCCCTTTGAATCATCTAATCCTGTATGAAATTTCTCTCTCTTTAGAGAAAAAGGGGAATTTTTGCCAATTTTGGAATATAACTTTAACTATGATATTGCTACCATGAAGCTACATAATGTAATGTATAATCTCAGAACACCTGTTTTTTGTAAATCTGTTTTAATTAGTTGCCTTTGTTTGTTCTTTACTGAACATTTGGCATATGATGTCCATAAAACTAGCTTGCTAACTATTTTTTGACTTCAGTGTACTCATTCTCTAATAATAAGTTTGAAGTATGTGAATTAGCTCATCCATTTGTTGACATTAGTCTGTTCTTGCTCTTCTCTGCTCTCATCTATTTTGATGAACATGAAAAACAAACCAGAAACTTCGCTTTGCTTTTGAAAGTATATTTATAGGGAAGGCCTCTAATGTATAGTAAACAGATGAGATGACGCTTGCAAAACTGACCAAGACAGACCCCTGCGATCCTAGATGCTTCAGCAGATCTCATCATTAACTATAAAAAGTTCAAAGGCTTCATAGCTGTTGCCTAAAAATACATTTACTGCACATAATTACACAGGTAGGTAATCTGATAATTTTTGTTGGACCACCATGTATGTTGGTGACAAAATGCCATTCTTTAGCTGTGGACAATTTTCACAAAAGAGCTTTGCATATATTTATATAAGTATTATATATACTGATGTATTTGTTGTTAAACTAGAAAGGTGTCTCATGTCACTAGTAACTTGCACTTGAAGGAACTTCAGTTGACTGTTCTTATCACTCATCCACACACTGCTTTGATGCACAACAAAAACTTATAAGGAAATATGTGGTTACCTGCCAGGCAAAATAACCCACTTTTTTCCCATGTATTTATGTAAATGTAAGAAAGAGGCCTATATGTAGATCATTTAAACAAAACTTATGCTGAGGTGTTGTTTTGTTCATCATTCACTATTAAACTGTCAAAACTGGAAGTCAACACTCGTGGTCTTATCCCAAAGCTGCACTCACTTGAGATGCATAAATGATATGCCAAAATGAAGCTATATTTATAGAAGGTGTTCATCATATGATGATCTTTCTTGTTTCTTGTGTGCTTTGCTCAGCAGTGAAATAGTTAACATTGTCTTGTAAACTACCATTCAACTTCAGAGTGAAATGAAATGGAGGCTATTGTTTCCTTCAGTGAAACTCTTTCTCTGAAAATGGCCAACAGAATCACATTGCAGCCACCATCAGGTCTTGATGCAATTCTTTTTTATTTGGGTTAGCACAACTGACTACTTTTGCCTTTTTTCCCCTATTTAGATTTTCTTTAAGCTTTAATCTTCTTTGATACTATAGTAATATATAGGTGCTTAAAAAAATTAAAACTGCCTTTTCTCCTAAATTGAACTATTTGAATGTCTGAAACAGACTGTTTTAGCCATTGCAGTTTAACTAATAAATATGTAATTAGATTTTTTTAGAACTGACAACTTGTTTTATTCTTGCTTTTCGAAAAGACCCTAAAAGCAGATATTTATAAATAATATAAACAGTAAAAATGGGCCAAAGTCCAAATATCACTGGGCTTTCTCAAAATGTTGGTGTCATCCAAGGTTTGGAGATTTGACCAATTGCAAACTAAAAGTATGGCATATATAGCCATGTAACTGAAAGTAGATATTGTCATGTTATGAGTATCCTATACCTTTACATGCACATGACTGCTGATGAGACAGCTGCCATTTTATGTTGCAATTCAGAGGCAGTGTTTTAGTGAGTCAGCGCTGACTCTGTCACTAGGTTTCCTTTTTGCTCTGTTCTATTTTTGCTATTCATTAATAAAAATAAGTCAAATAATCTGAATTTTTTTTCTCTTTGTATATAGCACACAATAATTATTTATATTGCAATAATGTCAAGAGGCCTCAACTAGGTCAGAGCACCTTTGCGCTAGATGTTTGTGTGTGTGTATATATATATAAAACAGCCTTTCCCCTATAGAGTTCACAGTCAGGATCCTCACATGCACAGATATTCGTACACCTCTCCTTCCAAAACCTGTAAATAAAAGAGGACAATAATAGATCCAGAATTACTATGGGAGTAGGAGTAGCAAAAATATCAATCTGAAGAAAAACCTATTAGCAACTCACCACAAAATTGCAGTAAATAAAACATGTTTTCATTTTAAAATGTGAACTGTTAGCTTCAGCTTTGCCCAGAAGAAGGCCACAGTTGACCTCTCGCATGTATTTTATGTTCTGTTGGGCTGAGAGCCCTAAATGGTATACAGGACTAGAATGTGACTTTTGAAAAGCCTGGAGCTGTACAGGCTCCATGATATGCAAAGCCTCCCGCAGGCACTATTGTACCATTCTAAATGACATAAATATGTGAAGAAATCAAAAACTGGATAGTATTGTCTTTGTATCTCAACAATACTAATGTACAGCTTTAACAAGCCTGGATTTGCCAAAAAGTTATTGCTGCATAAGGTCACTAAGTTGAATGCAGAAATAAGCCAATTTTTCAGTGAGTCAAATGCAAAATGAAAAACCTTCTGAAAAGAATACTTGTTCCCAGCTGTGTTGCTCATTACTCCTCTGTCTGAAGTATTTGTAGTTTAACCCTCTTTGCACAGTGCAACAGTGAGGCAGCAAAATGCACCTTTGAATGCTGTGTGGGCATTTACTACACTTGTTCAGAAACTGTCATCTATAAAGCAGCTGGAAATGCTGCAAGAGAGAGACCTCCAGAAAACATTTCCAGATCTGCTTGGACAGCTGGTCTTTTCAGTCCATGAAACCATAGCTGAAGATGTGCAGAGAATGTAAGAAAGTTTTCACTGGTGAGCAGCAGGATATCTACTTAAGACATTTGGAAATACTGTGTGCATAGATTATCCATCTCTCATCATAAATCCTATTCCTGTCAACCATGCAATTAGCTCAGGCATGTTTGGCTCCTACGTTGCAGAATGATGTGAAATGGTGTGATCCAGCCCTGTCTTGGAACTTACATGCTGATTTTTCTAGTTTGTGTTTTCACATACTAGTTACACATTCTTAACAGGACTGTGTCATAATTTAAAGTGTCCCCAAAGGAATTAGCATTGAGAAGGGAGGAAACAATCTTTTTCCTTTGGAAGGAATCTCTATAGCTATAGCATCTCTATAACTAAAGCTGCAAGAAACTTATCCAATCTAACTGTTCAAATATTCATAAAACTTGCAGAAAGGTATAAAGTTGGAAATGTGGTTTTGCCCTGGGAGTACACTTAGAAAATTTATATTTTTTATATAACTGAATTTCATTTATATTTATTTATATATTTATATAATGCCATAACCAAAGACCTGTACCATAATGACAGCTCTTTTTCATGTCCAGGAAAAATGGGAATGGGAGGATGTTGTATTGATCTTAAAGGTATAAACAGTTAAAGACATTTATGTCTTTAACTATCCACGTGAAATAGTAATAGACAGATTCAGAGTTTATTTTTAAACCGAGCTCTTGGTTTTACTCAGTTACTTGGCAAACTTCGAAAAGCATTAATTCAAATTGAAAGTTTATTGATAGAAAACCAAACAACTAGAAATTAAAATAAGCATTTAGATTGAAAGGATGGTTCTGTGAATAGGCAAAACGAACTGTCAGACCTTTTAGAAGTCTGTCTCCTCTGGAGTCAAAATATCAGTTTCTTATGTTCAGAACAACCTTTCTTTGATTAAAAAGAAATGGTTAATTTTATTCACATCTGATGTGAAGGACATTCATTTAAGATTTTATTAACAAACAAACACACATACACACACACCAGATGGAAGAGAGAGAGGATAGAAAACACGATGAAATATGGCATTTATTGATGCCTTTTGTACTGCTGGTAGTGACAAATAGATGCTTTGGCTGGCAAGTTGACCATGACACCTACTCCTTGGACCCTGGTTAGTTACCATCTGGTCATGGCCATCATCTAGTTGGATCTTTTCTACTTGGATAAAACAGGTTTCGACGAATGCAATATGGTTGACTCCAGGATTTAATGAAACACCAAGAGATTGAGCTAGGATAGGAAGAAAGAAACTTTTTGGGGGGGTGGGGATACAGGTCTAGAAAATCATGAATGGTTAGTGGAAAAGAATAAGAAAGCATTGTTTGTCCCTTAACATAACACAAGAACCAGGGCTGTGATGGGGTATAAACCCCACACAAGGCAACAAGGAGTTAAGGAGCTCTTCTTGTCTCAGCCAGCCCTGCCCCACCACATCTGTATGAAATATACAGACTGGAGAAGGCATTAAAAAGAAAGCAGACCAGCTTACTTGTAAGCAGACCAGGGAAGAGAATGCACCTTTAACTTGAAGCTCTTGAGGGAAGGACTAAGGGAAGGCAGGATCTTTCCCATTACCAACTGAAAGTCCCTCCCTGAGGGAAGAAAGGATCTCTATCTGATATACCCTAAAAGGGAGGCATTTCCCCCTTTCAAGTACTAACCTAGTTTCTTTGTGTTAATTCCCCTTATTTTGTTTACGGACTACCACAGAAGGGAAGAGACTTGGAACTGACTGAGCCTGAGGGTCAAGTCACAGAAGGAGGCAGTCACCGCCTCCAAGAAAGGGAGAGAGCTACCATGCCACAGCTAGTTACAACGATGTGCTAAGCGGTGAGCTGACCCCTTCACACTTTCTTAGACAACAGAGAGGTGATAGGAAGTGGCCCAGGGAGAGAAGCCTTAAGGCACTCTTGGGTGTCAGATCCTTTGATAGCCCTCAGGAGACTCTGAGCCAGAGTTCATAGAGTGGGAGGCCCTGGGCTCACCCTACCAAACTGCCTTCTGCATTTTGAAGGGTTTTAACCCCTTAACCACTAAGTGATGCTCTCCATGAGCGCTGACCATCACAAGGGGTCACCGGATGACATTAATAGGCAGCAGATTTTATAACAAACATAAGGAAGTATTTTTTTCACACAGTGCACAAACAACCTGTGGAACTCTTTGCCATGTGATGCTAAAGGCAAAAAGTGTAACTGGGTTCAAAAAGGAATTTGCTAAGTTCCTGGAGGAGCTATCCATCAATGGCTATTAGTCAAGATGGTCAGGGATGCAATCTCATGCTCTGAGTGTTCCTAAACCTCTGACTGCAAAAAGCTGGAACTGGACAACAGGATGGCTCACTCGAAATTGCCCTATGCTGAAACTTTTGGCACTGGCTACTGTCAGCAGACAGAACACTGAATATCTGGCTATATGGACCATTGGTCTGACCCAGTATAGCTGTTCTTATGTTCCTCAACAGTGGAGCAGAAAATAATATAATAAGAAAAGGAAGCCCTGGGAGGAGAACCAGACCTTCAGTTCTCTGCTTCCAGAGGAGAGTGTGGCTGAGAACTGGCAATGCTTGCATAACCATTGCCTGTCAGAGCTCCCTTCGGGGACAGTAGTCCGGACTGCAAACAAGTACTTTAGAATGCCTTCTAAGACTTGCCTGTGGGAGCTGGACTGAATTATGGTCTGCCTAAGGCCCCTTGAAAGAAGAGAGGGATGCTGTGGGCTTGGCATCAGTTGGTTTTCTCACCTCCTGCCTTTTTTGACCTTTGGTGACTCTAGAAGGAATGGTTTTCCACAAGTGAAGCTGTTCTGCCAACTGCCTGGAAAGAACTGGAGGAGAGAGGAATACAAAGCCTTGTCACACCTGAAGAGAGCACTGTGGAAGACCAAGCTCATGACAAATGGAATTGCTAAATGATTCAGTGAGATACATCAGTATCATTTGTCTGTATTCCAAGCAAGTGGAAATAGGAAGTTGATGTGGGCCTCCTGGCCCAAAGATGGGAGAACCTGTAATTTTTTTTTAAAAAAAGCAGCAACCATGGGTTTACATATGTACTGGCGTTGTGGAAAGAAATCTAAGCAACACCACAGCTGCTATGGTAAAACGCTCTTCTAGCCTGTACGTGGTTATGCTATTGGAGCTTGGGACAAGATTTTTTTTAAATGGGAGCTTAAAGTCAGGCTCTAAAATCCATAGTTAGGTGCCTGATTTTCACTGAGAATCCAGAAACTCCCACCCATATCAGTGGCAACTGGTGGGTGCTCAGCTCTGTTAAAAATCAGAGCCTCTATTTAAGAAGCCTCACTATAAAATTCAATTTGGGAAAAAAAAATCTGGTCTGTGAATCACTTCAGTTGGTGAGGGCTACATGCAATCCGTTTTTACATGGTGCCTCTGCATATGCATAGCCCTCCAAGGGTACAGTCGTGAGTGTGTGACAAATAGATCATCGTTCTCTGTGTACAGTGATTCTCTACATCTACTAGCTAATTTCCTGAACTGATTTTTTTCCTTCAGCAGCACCAGAAATGTGGTTTTTACCTCAGTTACTTCTGAAGAATTACTGCTACACAGTTAATCCTCTTGAATGGCATTTTTAAGATTTTTTTTTATTTTTTTCAAATGATGAAAGGAGATTGTCCCAGAGGTAAATGAGACAGGCGGCCTGGTGAAACTCACTCTTCACTCCACAGCTATGCAAATAGCCAAAGTGAACTTAGTTCTGTATTAAAAACTGATTGATGTATATGGGAGGCCCATTGCAGTTGGTGCATGAACTGAGACCCCCATGGTCAAGTTAGCAGTCTCTGTCAAGAGATCTATAGGGAAGATTTCTGTTGGACGACCTAGTCCATAGTGTTTGTGCCAAGAATATTTTATCTGGAAATCATTTTTACAGACCCTGCACATTTTGTTTGAAATTGCTTTCTCCAAGGTGGAATGCTATACAGCACATATAAACAAATGGGATTTTTTTATTTAAAACATACCAAGTATCATGCATGTGTTTTACAAGTGTTTTATTTTTTTATTTCTAGATTTTATTTTTTATGAACTTCAGTGCTTCCTGGACAGCAAGCAGCCACCACCTCCTCTTCCTTCAGATTCTTTCTTAAAATCCTCTTCATTGTCATTGTTAATCCCTACTTCAAAACATCTGCTCATCTCTTTTAGGCTTAATATTTATCATAGTGTGTTTCCCTATATTGGAGTAAGGACCATATACTTCTTTGTTCATAATGTGGCTTATACTGTTAAGCTGGTCTAAATAACTAACATTGTGACCAAACTTTTTTTAACTGTTGGCAAAGCTGCTAAATTCATATTTTATGCCCTCCAAACTAGCAGGGTGGTCACAGGGTGACAAATGATTTCTGGGTCACAGGGTGACAAATGATTTTTAACCATCCAAAATTATTGTAACAAGTGCCTTCTGAAAACAAAGATATAACTATCTCTCTTCTCTGCCTCTTAGAACATAGGATATAAGCTTTCTTTTGAAAAAAAGAATTTGTGGCCTCTTCCAGGGGATAATTTTAGTTTGGTTTATGATTCACACATGGATTTGCTGATCATGAATGCATTCTCATCTTTACAGATACACAAGGGACATCATTGACAAGGATAGACAAATAGGATCTCTTCTTACATACTGTAGATATTGTTACTGTCCGTTTACTGGCAAGGGAAGCTACTAAATAGTAGTGAATATTGCATTTCAAATGGACATGAATTTTTGGCTCCTTTAGATACTCACTTTACTTGACTAACATAAAACATATGTGCCCACGAGTTACCAGTTTCAATAGAGATAAAGTAAAAAAAAAAAAAATCCTAGGATAAAAGTGCAAGAACGTTTATAATGTTTAAAATAGTCTATTTTTAGTCCCAGACAAGGTTTTTTTCATTCAGTTGTAACTATTATAACTCTTTGAAAAGGGTTATAAATGGTTGTCCTCTTTCTGAATATTTCCAGTGCCTCAGTAAATACATCATGCAAAAAATGCAGCATGGTCTTTTGGCATAAGCTAACTCCTGTCTTAAATTAAAAAGAAAAGTGTATTCTGCCCAGTTTTATAGGCTTTATAGCAGCAAGCTATAGATAAAAAGCATTTTCTCAATCTGCTGTTAGCTGGGAATAGAAATATTTATATGGTGGAAAGAGCAGGATGATTACATTATAATGGGGTTTTATTTGAAGCAATCATATTTAATATTTTATCATTGTCATAACATCTTTCAATAAATGCCAATAATTTGTCTTCTTTACCTTGCTGCCAGTTTAGAAGCTGGTCTTAGTTCAAGGAGTAAACATTTATTACATGACAGAAAATATGGACTTTGTTCATCATTGGGCTGCATTTTATTTTTTGCAATGTATTTTTCTCTGCTCAAATCTTCTTAAAAAAATCTTTGCAACTGCATGACATTTAACAAAATGTGGATAGCTTCATTCATCCAGTTAATATTTCTTTCAATAGTGTAAAACAAAACTTTCAAGGTTATTTTTCAAGCTCAAGCTGAGGTGCTCATTGAGCGGTGGTTATATTTAAAAAACAATATTTTCTTAACTATAAAACAATCAGTTAATGTTGAATAATATGGCAGTGGGTGAGGACAGTTTTGTTATATAACATTAACATTTGACCCACGTTACAAAAGCGGGTCCCATCAGTCTCTTGTTACACTGCTAGTCATGTCTACACTAGCACTTATTTCCTCAAAACTTTTGTCACTCAAGGGTGTGAAAAAACACACCCCATGACTGACATAAGTTTTGCTGACATAAGCGCTTGTGTGCATAGCTCTATGTCAGTGGAAGATGCTCTCTCCACCACTCATTGATCTGGTTTTATTATATTGACAGGATAACTCTCTCCCATCAGCATAAAACAGTGATATGAGCAATCTTACATGAACTCAGCTGTACTAGTATATAATTCCGGGACTGTAAACTTATAAGTGTAGACATCTCAATCTTGTTGTAAGGTGCTTACTGGCTATTTGACCAAAGAATCGAAACCTTTAGCTTATATTACAATTTTTCTTAAAATGAGTGACCTTAGAATTAGTATAATCTGGTGTTTACTCCTTCATTGTTTGTCCCTCCCTACAGATTCTCGGAATGGCAGATGAAATAAGTATAAAAAACAAGTTATGCAAAATAATCACTACTGTAGAAATATTTTGTAACTTGACCAGGTAGTCTTCTTAAAATCACCTTTGAGTTTGTCTCTGGATTAGGCTAGAGCTGAGCTATGTACATTACAAACTTCTTGTCATGTTGCCATTTGATTACATTTTCTTCTCTGCTTATTTACATAAAAGTGAATAACTGTGAAGATGTATGAAATTTATAATAGCATAAAAATAATAATGGCAGACAGGAAGGAAAAGTGATAACTGTGGACACACCTGGGGATCTCGGTTTCAGTCCAGGAAGGGGCAATGACTGTTCTGGAGACCCTGCCTGAAGCAGTCAAAGTTGAGGACCTCAGCTTCTCCAGAAAGCTGGTGGGGAGTGGTGGCAAATGGAGGTTGGTCAATACTCACAGCTTCCGAACAACAGCCTTCCTTGTATAGCTGTGCTTACCTTTAGTTGTTGCTGTTCTGGTAATATGATGTGTAGCCACCAAAAGTTACATGCTTGTGTCCAGGCAACATGTCTTCTGGAGCTCCTCATGGCTTTGGGTAGTAAATCCCAGTTCAGGGAGAACATCCAATATATACTCAGTCAGTGAAACTGAACTCCCTTTTCTCTTAAGCACAGGCAAGAAACTCCCTGCCCCCACCCTTAAAGCTGCCCCTCCTCCCCCTTAAAGCTGCCCCTAGCATCACACCCAGCCATTTTATTCCCCTACAAAGGAATCTTCTTTAATCATTTTCAGAAATAGCTGATTTCCTTGTGGAAATCATTTCTGACTAGAAAATGTCTCTAATAATTGGACAGTATTACTTGGATCAATAGTGTAATAGACAGAGGATAAGGAAAGATCTTTGTTGTGAAAAGTCCTGTTGACATGCTTGTTTTTAATGTTCCTGACAATGTGTTGTGTTTTTTAGCCTCCTTTTGTTTCTTAGATATTTCCTGGTTAGCAAAAACAGTTTTGTCCTGTCATTTTAGGCAGTTTTAGAACAGCCATTCAGCAAACTAAATAAAAAACCGTCCAAGGTTAACAGTTTCATACTGAGTTTAGTAGCAGTCAGAAAACCCGTTGTTGTTTTTTAAGTGAAATCACATTTCCCCTTTGCTCCAAAAACTTATAAGGGTGAATTTTGTACAAAAGATTATATAAATATATATTAATATACTTCATCTTAAAGAAAGTCCTAGAGCATATCCATTAAATCTTTGCAAGCAGAAGTAGGTGACAGTCTGTGAATGTGTGCTTCATCCATTTGACTTGTATGGACACCTTCAGGTCTACACATGCGCCAAAAGTAGGAAGCCTTGCTTTCATTGAAAACAAATGTAGCTGCTAGCATAGAAAGTAAAAATATTCTTCCCGTTGCTCTCTGGCACTACAGCCTTTGGTGGGATCCTGTTAAAGACCCATGTTGAACAAAGTCCTACATTCTGTTATTACTGAGGAATACAATAATGTGATGTGAGCAGACTCCAGCAGTAAATGCCACTACAGTAAATTTACCCCAGTAAATGCAGTTTTCCATCAGTTCGGGATTAGGATGCATCCAGAAATGTTTGTTACATTTGTGAATGCAAGTCAGACTTGATTGAGTATATGCATCATCCGTATGATTCAGATGCTGAATTTAGGGGTAGTCTGTCCCAACTCGACCACATGCCAAACCACTGGTAGCCCAAAGGGCCCTTGCTCAGGGTCCAATGGAATGGGAGGGCTCAGCTCCCCTACCAACAACCTTCTATAGGTCACGGGTTGAAGCGTGATGAGTAGGCCACTCTCTAAGTGGGAACCATTACATGCCTCAATAGTTTACTCTCTTTAGCTCTGGGGGAAAAAACCAAAAACATCTAAAAACTTTTGTTAAATGGCTACTTTTTTCAAGACCTATATGTCTGGAACCTAGGGTCACTATCCCTACCATACATCCTTCTGAAGCACACCAAATTTGAAAGAAATCCTACTAAGCATGTTGATTTTAGAGGTCTGTGATGGGGTATTCACTCCACACCTCATATGAAAGGGTTAAGATAGGTGGGAAGGTGCTAATTAACCTAATAGGCTGCACCTGGGGGAGAATTAGGATGGAGAGGCAAGCCCTAATAAAAGATGAAGCGCAGCTGAGCAGGTGTAGGATGAGCTGGTACAAAGCCACAGCTGAGAACTGAAGGGGACTGAAGAGGAAGTATTGTGAGGTCACTCCCTGAGAGGAGGGAGGCATGTTTGCAATATAGACTCTGTCAAGAACCTGGAAGGAGTGAAGTAGCAGCAACTAAAGGGAACCCCACCAGTAACCTGAAGGAGCAGAGCTAGAGGAGGAAGTAGGAAGGAGCACAGGAAAATAGCAATGGGGTCTGGGAGTAAGCAGACTATGGCTGGTGAACAGAGGATCCTTGTATTGGAGCCTGGATTCCCCTGCCTGCCACTGGGAAAAGTAGCATAGTTGTGATTTAGAGTATGGCCCAGAAAGGCTACTGGACAGTCAAATCAGAGAGACTTTGATATACCCAGAAGGGGAAGCACATAGTGTCCTGGTTAGAGGGCCAAGGCATGAAGAGAGGGCACTCTGAGTCCCAGAGAGCGAGAGGGGCCACAGCAAATGCAAACAACAGAAGAGAGTGTGAGACCTGGACAAAGCTAATTCCCTGAACAGCCAGGAGGAGGCACCCTAGTGGTGAGAGAAACATTTTGCAATGACTTTAATTACTTTAATGTCATGACACAACTCTGTCTATAGTGGCACTATTGTGCTGCTATAATTAATGTTGATTAATACTTGTCAATTGTCTATATAGACATCTTTATATTTGAGTTTAGTCCTGCTGAAACACTGTTTGCAAAAGAGGGCAGTGGCAAAACCCAAATGCACACTAAAAATGTTTTTCCCTATGTAAATACAAGTTGGCCAACATATATCCAAATATAATGACGATAATGTGTACTTGTTTTAATTCTTATTTCCATATGGTTTATCTGATTAAACAAAGAGCATTTAACACTAAGCCCTGGTCTACACTAGGGGGAGGTATCAACCTAAGATACGCAACTTCAGCTACGGGAATAATGTAGCTGAAGTTGACGTATTTAGGTTGATTTACTGTGGTGTCTTCATGGCGCTGAGTCAGCTGCTGCCACTCCCCCGTCAACTCCGCCTGCGCTTCTCATGGCAGTGGAATACCAGAGTCGACGGGAGAGTGCTTGGGGGTTGATTCATCCCATTTAGACTAGACATGATAAATCGACCCCCGAAAGGTCAATCGCTACCCATTTAAGATGACCAGAAGTGGTACTGAAATATTCACTCAGATGCTTGGCTGGCTGGTTCTTGTTCACATACTCAGGATCTAAGGTAGGGATGGGCAAACTATAGCCCACAGGCCGGATCCGACCAATCAGGGTTTTGGATCTGGCCCAGGGATTGCCACCCCCATGGCACTGAGGGGCTAAGGCAGGATCCCTGCCTGCTCTGGCCCAGCGTCGCTCCCGGAAGCGGCTAGCACCACATCCCTGTGGCCCTATGGGGAACTGTGTCCAATGGCAGCTTCGGGGGAGGTACCCACACGTGAGGGCAGTGGGCAGAGCCCTCTGCCCCTCCCCCAGGGCCACCGGGATGTGGTGCTGGCCACTTCTGGGAACAGTGCAGGGTCAGGGCAGGCATGGAGTCTGTACTAGCCCCAGCACCCCGGAGCCACTCAAGGTAAGTGACGCCAGGCTGGAGCCTGCATCCCGCACTCCAATTCCCTGCCCTGAGCCCCCGCCACACCCTGCACCCCTCCTGCTCCCCAACCCCCTGCCCTGAGCCACCTGCCACACCCTGCACCTCTCCTGCATCCCATCCCCCCGGTTCTGAGCCCCCAACTCCTTGCCTTGAGCCTGCATTCTGCACCCCTCCCTGCACCCAACTCCCTGCCCTGAGCCCCCTTGTACACTCTGCACCCTCCTGCACCCCAATCCCTTGCCCTGAGCCCCTTTCTACACCCTGCACTTCCTTCTGCACCCCAGTCCCCTGCCCCAGTCCTACATTCATGGCACTGCATTCAGTTTCTCCACCCATATGTGATTCTCGGCCCCAAAAGCTTGCCCACCAGTAATTTAAGGGTATGTCTACATATCCAAAAAAACAAAACCAAAAAAGAACCCACACATGACAGCAAGTCCAGAGTCTGTGTCAACTGATTCAGAGTTCTGCTACATAGCTAGCAATAGCAGTGTAGACATACTTGCTCCGACTGGAGATGGGGCTCTGAAACCCAATCGGAGGTGGGGAGGGCTCAGAGTAGAAATATCTGCAGTACTATTTTTAGCCCTGTAGTGTGAGCCCCAAAAGCAATTAGTTGACTCAGGCTCTGAGACTATGTGGCAGGGTGTGATCTGGGGGTTTTTTTTGTTTTGTTTTTACTGTAGACATATCCTAACTGATTACTATCTTTAGGATCAGGAAGGAATTTTCCACAGGGTTACACTGACAGTGAACTTAGGCCCCAAACCCTATCTTTGCAGCATGGGATATGGGTTGCTTACCAGGATCATGTGGATATATTTCACTAAATTAATTCCCTGCCAGTGTAGGGGTCTTGGACATTGCAGCTCCTATAATCAACTTGTGGCACAACAGTTAAGTCTCTTGAAGGCTGTCCCTGTAATACCTTTGTCTAATTATGGTTGTCCAGTTTAGTTCATGGGTGCTGATTGATGTTCGTGGCCTGTGATATAGAGGCAGTCAGACTAAATAATCTGATGGTCCCTTCTGGATTTAAATTCTATTACTATGTTTTGCTATGGTATAATATTAGGTGCTCAGTGTTCTCAAATACCTGAAATACTTCTGTGTGACAAAAACTAATTCCAAAAGTCCTTTCTGACATTCTTCCTTATGTTGCCAAGTGCAATTGTTCCTGATCATTGCATTACCTAAAAGACTGATCCTTATAAGAAATTGCTCTTTTAGTATATGGGGGAAAGGAGGAAGGAAAGGTTATGAAATTACTTGTTTTCTTTAATGTTTCTTAAATTTTGAGGATGATGAATCTTAGACTCCTTTCTCTAGTCTAGAATGGTTCTGCATATACTATAGCTAATCTCCAAGTACCTTATTCATTTCTGGACATAGAGGTAAGAGCTTGCTTGCTTTTTTATATTTATATTGGCTTGCCCTTCTCAAAGCTATCCAAGCAAAGAGTTAGTTTTGTTTTAATTATGGCTACTAGTTCTGATGTAACCATGGCACAATGTTTAGAAGAGACTACTAGGAAGTGGCATTAATGTCTGGGTTAAGCTATGGGTAAAACACACATACTAGTCTCTTCCTGATGTTCTTATTAAGACTGTTCAATTAATGATGGACGTGGTTGTGAAGTTGCACTCCATATGACTTATGGAAATATGCATTACATACTCATGTGTAAATGTGATGTAACTGGAATATACTTTATGCAAAAGGTCTCTTGTAAAGTATCATAACAAAGGTTATAACCTACGGAATCCATTGCTCCAATTGTATGTATGTATCATTCTTGTATCTGAAGCTAGAAATATGAAGTATAACTCTGAGGTCCTATTGTAATTATACAAAGTGTGGGCCATTAATGGTGGTTTAGAATCTTGATGGTTCCCATTGACTAAGACAATTGGTTGCAAATGGTTCTGTTTACTTATAAACCTCCATGTGTATGTGTAGGCCAGCCCTGGAAGAATAGAGGCTGGGGTCTCACAGGACATGTTAACACGTCACCTGATACTGGAATCCATCTTAAATCTGGTACTTCTCCATTTAGAAGGAGGGGTGGGGGCCCAGAGAGACAAAAGCTATAAAAGGGGGCGGAACACAACAACAACAAAGGGGGTGGCCAGTTATGAGAAAAACCCTAGTATCCACCTAAGATGCCTGCTGGAACTAACAAGGTCTGTACCAGGGAAAAGAATTGGGGCCAGACTAGGAAGGAGTCTAGTCTGTGAAAGAAGCTTATTGGAACATCTCTGAGGGTGAGATTTTACTTGTAATTAGTTTCATAATGTATTAAGCTTAGACTTGTGTGTTTCTTTCTTTATTTTGCTTGGTGACTTACTTTGTTCCGTCTGTTATTACTTAAAACTACTTAAATACTACTTTTTATACTTGTTTATTAATAAACCCAGAGTAAGTGACTAATACCCGGGGGAAACAAACAGTGTGCATATACCTCTATCAGTGTTATAGAGGGTAGACAATTTGAGTTTACTCTGCTTAAGCGTTATACAGAGTATTAACTGTTTTCAGTTAAGCCTACAGCTCTGGGGGCATGGACCAGACCTGCGTCTGTGTTGCACCAGGCTAGCATCTCTGGCTCAACAAGGCAGGGTTTTGGAGTCCAAGCTGGCAGGGAAAATGGGCTCAGAGGTAATCTCAGCATGTGAAGTGACAGTCCCAAGGGAATCCCTGTGACCAGACCAGAAGAAGAATAAAAAACAGTTTATTTTTGGCATTGGCATCCCTGTTCCACTTGTAACCACAGTAGTTACCTTGTAGCTCTGTAGTTCTCCAGGGAAAGTTCTCATTTCCTTTTTGGTACAGAGCAAGCTCTTTTCCAAGCATGGAGTAACAGAATTCACTAGAGGGAATGAGAAGGTGGCGTGGAGTAAGTTGCCATAGTTTCTGCATTGTGCTATAAGCAAATACATAGTCAAAATTTTAAAAACTCTGTATCGGGGTCTCCAAACTACGGCGTGGGGGCTGGATCCAGCCCGTGGCTTCGATTTGTCCAGCTCTCCAGCTGAGTAGGCACCCCGAGCAGGCACGTGGAGAAGCCGCCACTGCCCCCCGACCCCCCCGCGAGCTGCTGCTAGCGGCCCCATGTATGAAGGGGTGAGTGCCCCCGCGGCAGCGGCCAGAAGAGTAAAGGGGGGGCATGGCAGCAGCTGGAGGAGCAAAGGAAGGGGAATTTTGCGTATATTGAATTTTTTCGCAGTCGCTTAGGCCCATGAAGCCCCTTCAAAAATCTAATATGGCCCTCGTCTCATAAAGTTTGGAGACCCCCCTGCTCTGTATTATACAACATCCAGAGATACCAAGGAATGGAATCTGAAACAGTTTAGGGAAGCAGTGGCGATATCTTGGAAATCGAATAGACTTTTAATTGGGGGGGGGGTGGGAGAGGTGCTGAGAGAGACCTATTGTGCTTCACTACTACCTAACGTTAGATTGCTACTAAGCCCGCAATTCCCAAAGTGTCTTGGCAGCTTCCTCGCTCAGGGGATGACGAGAGTTCCTCCGTTGTGGTTTAAAATGCCGTCCACCCAGCGATCAGTTTTAGGAAGCCCCGGTGGAATTTGCTCCCTACCTTTTCTCTTGAGATCAAAATCCCCGGCAAACTTAAAGCCTCAGCATATGTGATAAAAGGCTAAAGTAAGGGAGAGGGATCGCCCTAGTCATTTCTTTCGTCTTATTTTCGGACACCAGGCATTCCTTCCCCAAATACTCACCCTATCCCCCCCCCCCCCCCCCCCCCCCCTCCTCCCCCTCTCTCACATACATTGCAGGCGCACACTCGTGTACTCTGAAGCAAAAGCAACCCTTGGACTGAAGCCAGGGGACTTGCACTCAGCTTCCTCACTGCCAGCAGCAGGCTTTGTTCTTTGGAATCAGTCGGAGCCCGGGAGGACGCCTTCCCTGCTGCTCGTGAGTGGTCGGAATTTTGGCAACTAGGCGGTCTACTAATTTCCTCTGTTCTCGTCTGCAAACTAGGCTGATTTTTAGAAGAGCAGAGCTGGGAGCCGGAGATAGTCAAGGACACTGAGACCGTCAACCTCTTTGGGGGGCGGGGGTCCGTTTGTTCCACGACGGTAAGTGCCACCATTACAGTAAAGAAGTACTACATTACAGTAAAGAAGCAGAGAAAAAAAGGTGCTTTAGTAATTTCATTGCAATGGCAACGCAATATTCGAGTGAATCGCAGTGTATACGCTTAGTCATAGTGGCCTCTGAACAGTGCTTTGCAGTCAAGTTTTTTTGATCTTTCTCCCCTCCAGAAAGCCCTAACAAGAATCTATAGGTTTTAGCCATATTTTGACCTTGGAAAGATTTCCATAGGGCTTCATGACTAGGTTATCTGAAAATCTGTTCAATCGCCGTTCGGAAATAGAATAGAGTAACTACGGCATAGGAACAGCTGAGTTTGTTTGAACTTGTGAAGTGGAAATTAGCACTGTCAGACAGCACACAGTGGAGTTGTTTGTATGTCGGTCACTGATGTAAGGAATGCGGGGAGGGGAAAGATTTATTTAGGTTCTTAGGAGCAAAAAATAAGGTTGATTTAAACTGCTTTAGTTCATTCAAACCATCTTTGCTCATTTTAGGAAACGAATCTCATTTTTTTTAAAAAACACTTTTTCAGGTCGTGACGTAAAGAGCAATCAGTTAGCAAATATTGTTCTCGGGGAAACAAGTGGAAGCCAAGATACAGTAAAAAGGAATGAGTTCTTGGAGGCTCGTCTGTCATTGAGAGGACAACAACTGGGCAAAATGAAGCCTGGTTTTCTTCTAGTAAATGAACAGTTACTGCTATCCTTGTTTTTGCACATATCCCATACTGTTTCTTAAAGTTGCTACCCATTATGGTGTTTACAGGGTTCCCCTCACCCCCCAGCTGGTCTCTAGAAATATTGAAAATGAACAGTGCTCCAGGATATTGATCCAGATGCCACCAGAAATACCATCTGGCTGTCAAAAAGGGACCCTCCTTAGGGACCATTTGTCATAAAGCTACTGATAAACAATGCAGTCAGCATGCTACTAAATTTACTTGAACTGTCTTGACAAAATGGTGATGAAGCTTTGAAAACCAGTAGTTCAATTATGTTAAACAGTTGGGGAGAAGATCTGTAGTGTGAATGCATTTGCCCTGTAACTATCATAGAGTTATAAACAGGATGGTAAACAAACTTGAGGAGGGGAATAGATTCTCTACCCTTGCCTGTGGTTGTATCTATGTTTGAAATAGTGATTCCAAAACTGTGTAGAAATTTGCAAAAAGGAAATGGTTTACTTTTGTTTTGTCACAGGTGATGTGGGAGTGAATCTAGTCACATACAAAATATGCAGTTATGTGCAGGTGCAAATGATTGGTTGTGCAAAATATGGCAGGTGCAGTCATTTACTTGTTTGCTCCAATAGCTGCAGCTTTTTGTTTGATCAGTTTCTCAAACTTTTACCAACACTGTCCAGCTCTAACTTCTTTTTGTTGGAAAGAGTATTCTGATTAGGTGCCTGTACTTTGTGGGGAGATTGGTGAATAAATGTTCTGCTACCTGGTCAGCTGTCTGAGTGGGGATTTGAATTCCCAAATAACTATAGATGGTGTTCAGTGCCTAATTCATTTTTAGTGATGTGCTCAAAAAGAGTTTTGTCCTTATTGCACTGGGATTCACATCTCCTTTGTATGCTGTTGTTTAGTCTATAAAAAGAGTATTATTCATTTGTTTGAAATGGGACACTAGAACTAGCAAAAATTCCTTTTGAGAACTAAAATTTGAATGGTGCTTTCTAGAGTTGTGGCATCATGTTAGATTTCATCAGCAATGCTTTGTTTCACAATTTCCATCGATGCTATAATTTCTCATTGATGTGAGGAAAAGCCTGAAGTCTTCTTTTACTTTTCCTGTTTTAATGTGTTTGTTAACACATCATTTGGTACTGTCTGTGAATTCTGGCAATGAGTGTTAAGCTTAGCAGTTAGACACTGGAGGTGGGCCTGATCCAGATATTCTTGAATGATGAGAAAGTTAATATCTGAATCCAAAAGGTTCTGGCTCTGGCCTATCCATATTAAAGATGCATCACTTTGGCTACATGTAAAATTTGCTGTTTGATGGGGTGGGAAGCTTATTCAAACTATAGCTATATTTTTAAAAATAACATGCTACTTAGTGAGGCAGCTGTACCTATTCCAAGAGCTAGTTTGTTAGGTAGCTAGTTCTGATCTTCTATTATAATTTTAAAGGTAAGTTGCATTTGGGGATGTCCTTTTGAGACCTGGTGAATTCTCACAGAATAGAAGAATGTCCATACTGGGTCAGACCAAAGGTACATCTAAGCCCAGTATTCTATCTTCTGACAGTGGCCAATATGAGGTGCTTTAGAGGGAATGAACAGAACAGGTAATCCTTAAATGTGATCCATTCCCTGTTGCCCATTCCCAGTTTCTGACAAACAGAGACTAGAGACACCATCCCTGTCCATCCTGGCTAATCATCTATCAATGGACCTGTAACCATTGAATTTATTTAGTTTCTTTCTGAACCTTGTTACGTCTTGATCTTCACAACATCCTCTGGAAAGGAGTTCCACAGATTGATTGTGTATTCTGTAAAGAAATACTTCCTTTTGTTTGTTTTAAACCTGTTGCTTATTAATTTCATTTTGGTGACCACTAGTTCTTGTGTTTTTGAAAAGGAATAAATAACACTTCCTTATTTGCTTTCTGCCCACCAGTCATGATTTTATAGATTTCTATCATATCCCCCATGGACTTTTCAACTTAGAAAAGAGATGACTAAGTCTTGTTAATCTCTCCTCATATGGAAGCCGTTCCATCCCCATAATCATGTTTGTTGCCCATTTCTGTACCTTTTCCAATTCCAATATATCTCTTTTTTGCAGATGTGGTCGTCCCATCTCATGCAGTATTCAAGATGTGGGCATACCATGGAGTTACATAGAGGCAATATATGTTCTGTCTTATTATCTATCCCTTTCTTAATGATTCCCAACATTCTGTTCCATAGGCGCCAACTTCCCCTCTGCCTGGTGGGTACTCGACCCTCTCCCCTGCCTACACACTGCCCCTTCTTACCCTTTCACCACTCTCACACCACCCCCATTTCATTCCTTCCCCAAAGTCCCTGCCCCACTCCGCCTTTTCCCACCCTTCCCCTGCCTCTTCTCCACCTCCTTCCCTGAGTGCACCATGCCCTCCTCCTCTCCCTCCTGGAAAGTCCTAAGCACCACCAAACAGCTGTTTGGTGGCATGTGGGAAGCGCAGGGAGGGAGGAGGAAAAGTGGGGATGCAGTGTGCTGGAGAGGGAGAAGGGAGGAGATTAGCTGCTGGTGGGTGCAGAGACCCCCTAATTTTTCCCTGGGGGTACTCCAGCCCTGAAGCACCCACAGAATTGGCGCCTATGTTCTGTTGGCTTTTTTGACTGCCATTTCACACTGAGTGGATGTTTTCAGAGAATGATCCACAATGACTGCAAAATCTTTCTTGAATGGCAACAACTAATTTAAACCCTGTCATTTTATATGTATTGTTGGGACTGGAAAACATAATGTGCATTACTTTGCATTTATCAGCATTGAATTTCTTCTGCCGTTTTGTTGTCCAGTTTTGTGAGATCCCTTTGTAACTCTTTACCATCTGTTTTGGACTTAAATATCTTGAGTAGGTTTGTATCATCTTCAAGGTTTGCCCCCACATTGGTTACCCCTTTTCCCAAATCATTTATGAATATGTTCAGTAGTACATGTCCCACTACAGATCCAAGGGGGGGACACATGACTATTTACCTCTCCATCTTGAAAGCTGACCATTTATTTCTACCCTTTGTTTCCTGTCTTTTAACCAGTTACTGATCCTTGACAGGACCTTCCCTCTTACCTCATGACAGCTTCTTTTGCTTAAGAGCCTTTGGTAAGGGATATTGTCAAAGGCTTTCTGAAAATCTAAGTACACTATATCCACTGGGTTCCCTTTGCCCACATGCTTGTTGACCATCTCATAGAATTGTAGTAGACTAATGAGGCATGATTTCTCTTTAAAAAAACATGTTGACTCTTCCCCAGCAAATCATGATTATGTATGTGTCTGACAATTTTGTTCTAAGTCCTGTGAGTTGTTGAGTGACTTTGAGTCCTGCTGACTTCAGTAGGACTTTTGGAAGCTCAGCATCATCCAGGTAGTGCTAGGCATCTCGCAGGACTGGGCCTTAAGTGATCTGCCTAAAACTCTTTAAAGGTTATTGCCAGATACCTTTTACATTTGTGCCAAAAATAATGGTAGCCCACAACCTGGACGGCACTACGGTATTAATGTGAAAGCAGAATTCTATTTGTTGTTCTAAGTGTGGTTATTCTGACATTGAGTACTGATTGGCCATTCTGAATAGGGCTGTGCTGACAGATACAATAGGTTTCTGTGAATACAATTAAACATGTATCTGCCAGCTGCATGTGGTATCTCTATTCCTCAGTAAGAAAACCTGTTCTTTGGCTTTATCTGCCCACTGTGGTTTTTGGTACATTACTTTGACTTATTCTGCAGAAGTTGCATTTTTTTTCTGAATGATTAAACTATGATGTCATTTTCTATCTTCAAAGCTTTAACTTTTAAAGGTTTTTGCTGTGAACGAGGCCCTTTAACATTGGAAGTGAAAAATGCCCTAAAGTCCACTTCTAAGCGACTGTCTACTCAAGCACATTCCAGTGTTGCCCATTCATTTGTGGTCAGAATGATTCAGATCTGGTTAAAGATGATTTAAAAGAGAGGTTATGGGTACACTGCAATGTACATTTAGGAAAATAAAGGGGATGGGAGGGTGTTTTTACAGCCTTATTGAGACCACATGGTTCCAACTTGCACTTTTTTTTCCTACATGGAAATTGCTGGCTGGATTCATTCAAACAATTTTCTTTCTTTTTAGTTGCCTGGAGGCTGAGTGTTGGAATTGTGACATTAATGGTCGGGTCAAACTAAACTCCAATAGTTTCTAAGGCTCTTCACATATAAGGACAGGGGTTTTCTTTTGGAAGATTTCACAGAGCATTTAAACCTACCTTGCCCCAACATGAGGGAGAAAAATATAATGGGAAATTTTTTGACTTTATAGGAGAACTGGAGGAATAGTTACAATAAAAAAATTAACAGGAGACGGTCTCTCTATAACACTAGATGTTATCATCCTCTTCCTAACAAAGAATGCAGACCTGCAAGGAGGTTTTCTACCTTGACTATGTACAAAATTCTGTAATTTTTTTGGCTATTATGGGGAAGTGAAATAATGAATAATTGGTTAAAATAAAGGATATTTCTTAAATAACCACATCATAATTCACATTTGTCCCCTTAAACATATTACATATATAATAAATGACAGATGCATTCTTTTTGTTTGTTCATCTAATATGTGTTAGAGAGAATGAGCAACCACTTGTCATTTATGTTCATTGAATAGTCACCATGAACTTACAGAGCAGAAGTAGTATGCTAAAATATTTTTCTTACTCTTTCAAGATTTCTTTTTTTTTCTGTCCCCCAATCCCAACCCATTTCAGTCCCCATTTTGTACACCAGCTGGGTAGAGTTCTTTGCTTAAAAGAGAAGCTTTCATTTGGCTCTCAAATTCCTAACTCTCTTAGGTCAGCTCTTCCTTTGTGACATCGCTGTGATTTGTTACTCCTGTTGAGGCCATTCCTAATTCTGACCCCCTTCTGACTGTCATCTACTGATGAAGCCATTGCTTCTCTGGAAATTTCATCCCCCAATTCAAACTGAACTATATTTTTTAAAACAAAGAGAAATTGCAGCCCATAATGACCTATCTCCTCTTAGATTGTGAACTTCATCAAGCAGTCACTGTCCCTTTGTGAATGTTTAGAAAGCACCAAGCAAATTAATTGTGCTATAGTAAACAAATATTAGATTTCTTTTTTTAAAAAAAACCTGTTTTCCTAGGCTTTAAATTTTGCAACATACAGTAGTGCTATTTCAGATTTCACTGGTCTTTGTGGAAGATGGTAGAACACCAACTTAGAGAACAATCCTTAGAGAAATCACTGTATACGACTTTATACTCTCAGCAAAATTCCCCTCCAGTAGGAAAACCAATAAACAGCAGTTATACTGAAGACTTTTTTTTGGACTTTCTGGGAATCTTATTTTGAGCTGATTATGTTGTTAATATTTAGGCCAACAATGCTGAAAGGGGATGGGGGAGCATTGATCACAAATCTGTTCATACATTTTCAGTAATACATTCTTACATGTACTTTGACCAAACTTTCTTATGTTTTTGTCTCTCTTCTCCCCCCTCTACACCTCCCATGTTTGTGAATACTCTCCAGGACACAGGCAAACTTTGTTCTTAACTTATAAAAGACATAAGGAAATTTTAACCTTACCCCTGAGTCAGAATCTATGAAATTAACTTCTGCCACACACAAACTGTATTGTTTTTAAAACTTAATTGCAGTTTGTTGTAAATATGAAGTGCACAATACATACGTGCAAGTTATTAGTACCTCTGAATATCCACTAAATGACTAAACATTAACCAGAACACTAGATATGTCTCAGGGCACTTAAACTCTAGGATCTGAACAATCACACAATTCCACTATTTTAAAGCATGTATTAGTAAGCTACAAACAAGTCAGCTCAGGTTGTAGCTTTCCATATGAAAATATAATTATAAGGTAATAACTATACAGTAGGTGTAGCAATGTAATGCTTATTTTCAAGAACAAGGAAGTGCGGGTATTTACATGTCCAATACCATATGGCAGTACCACTCTGCAATTCTAAGGATATCAGCTTCCACCTGAAGATCATTAAACACTTTGCAAGTATTAATTATCAGAGCGTTTCTATTAGGTAAGTATTCTATCCATGTTGCAGATAAATGGCGGCAGAGCAGTTAAGTGACTTGAACAAGAGTAAACAAAGAATCAGTGGCAGAGACAGGAACAGAAGTAAACAGCCCTGATCCTTGCACAAACTGTTGAAGCATGTTTGTTCCTTAGGAGTTTTTTTATTTACATTTCTTGTCTGTCTTCAATGTGAGATAAGTATAATTTATCTCAGGGGTCGGCAACCTTTCAGAGGTGGTGTGCTGAGTCTGCATTTCCTCAGGGTTTTGCGTGCCAGTCCAAAAGGGGCGGGATTTCAATCAGAAGGAGAGGAGCTGAGGGGGTCAGTCTGCCCTGCTTTGGGGTTTTCCCTGCAGGCTACTGCCAGCCGGGATCTCAGCCCACTGCCAGCCAGGGTGAAGGCGCTGAGTGGGGCAGGTGGGGACCCTGGCTGGCAAGGGGCCAGCAGGGGGAACCCCAGAGAGGGGGCAGGCTGAGCGGCTCAGCCCATCCCTGCTTTGGAGTTTCCCCCACAGGCTACTGCCAGCTGGGGTCTCACTGCTTGCCCCAGTCAGCTCCCACTGCTAGCCCAGGTATAGGGAACCCGGGCTGGCAAGAGACTGCAGGGGAAACCCCAAAGTGGCTTCAGGCTGAGCGCTTAGCCAGTCGCTGCTCTTGGTTTCCCCTGCTGGTCCCTTGGGAGCTGGGGTTTCAGCTTGCTGCCAGCCTGGGTTTCCAACACCCAGGCTCGCAGCAGGAGCTGAGTGGGGCAGGCAGTGGGACCCTAGCTCGCAAAGGGCTAGCGGGGGAAATACCGGAGCGGCGGTGGGCTGAGCGCTCAGCCTGCTGCTGCTTTGGGGTTTCCTCTGCAGGCTCCTGCCAGCCAGGGTCCTGCCTGGTCCCTTGGGTGCCGGGGTCTCAGCCGCTGCCAGCCTGGGTTCTCAACACCCAGGCTGGCAGCGGTAGCTGAGTGGGTCAGGCAATGGGACCCCAGCTCACAAGGGGGCAGCCGGGGAAATCCCAGAGCGGCGGCGGGCTGAGTGCTCAGCCTGCCACTGCTTTGGGGTTTCCGCTGCAGGCTCCTGCCAGCCGGAGTCCCACCGCCTGCCCCACTCAGTTCCCGCTGCCAGCTTGGGTTCCCTACACCCAGGCTAGCAGAGGGAGCTGACTGGGACAGGCGGCAGGACCCCAGTTGACAGGAGCCTGCAGGGCAAACCCCAAAGCAGCGACGGGCTGAGCGCTCAGCCCGCCGCCACTCTGGGGTTTCCCCCACTGGCCCCTTGCAAGCTGGGGTCCTAGCACCTACGCCACTCAGCTTTCACTGCTAGTCTGGGTGTTGGGAACCCAGGCTGACAGCAGGAGCTGAGCGGGGCAGGCGATGGGACCCCCTGTTGCAAAGGGCTAGTGGGGAAATCCCAGAGCGGCAGTGGGCTGAGCTCTCTACCACGTGCCAGGGAAAATTGGCTCGCATGCCACTATTGGCACACATGCCATAGATTGCTGACCCCTGATTTATCTGTTCTTATGGAGAAAATATTGCTTTTAGTAAACACAAATATTAACTCTGGGAGGAAGTGTGATTTAGTGTTATAAATAGGGCATGAGGGCCCAAATCCACAAAGGGACTTAAGAGTCTAGCCATCCAGTGAAATCCACAAACCCAGAATTAGGTGTCTAGGCTTCCTGTTTAGTGCATGGGGAGAGCTTGGTGCCTAAGCATGGGAATAAAGCAAAAAATAGCACGCTGGGCAGGGAGATGCCCAAGCTATCAATAGCACATGCTGAGGACACATCCCTCTCCTTATCTCTGAGGGAGTTAAGTGTCTACCTCCACATGGGATCTACAGCTGGGGAACTTCTCCTACACCTAATAAGCTTTTTGCAAGAGCAGCAGCTGCAGATACCTAACTCTTCACAAAACAGTTAGGAGTGTAGGGGAGGGAGGAGGTATTTTGTGAAAGGTCCTATCCGTATTACTGATTTTTTTTATTGCTCTATTTGAACTTAATCTGTGGAATATGCATATCTGGTTTAAAAGAAAATTACATCTTGAGCAGGAAGGTATTAGTGTTGGTGATCTACCTTTTGTAAGGATGATAAGAGAAACAGACTCAAAAACCTTAAGGTTACTGTCAAGCTAACAGGCCCAGCATCTCCTTCCTATTACTGACTTTCCACAAGATACAACTGCATATGATGCTGCTCTTCGAGTCCTGGATGATCATTTTAATCCTTTATTAGATAATGTTGCTGAATTCTTCAAATTTAGTTCCCATCTACATATACCTCACAAGCTCATTGACCAGTATGTGGCTGCATTACATGAGTTGAGTGCAACCTGTGGATTTGCCAGTTTCACAGATGAAAATGATCAGAGATCAAATTTTCATAAAGATGGCCAGTTCTGAGGCTCATGAACGACTCCTCATGATAAAAGAACTTACCTTGGATGAAAAACAGAATCTGCCCAATGAGTGGAAAGCACCATCCACTGTGCTAAATCGCTTTCCACAACATCAGATGTCTCCCAACTTGCAGAGGTTAATGCAGTTCAATACAAGACTGCAATCAGCAAAGCTAAGTCTACATCCACAGAGGCTTTACCCTCCCACATACCACATTGCTACCAGTGTTACAGATGCAACAAAAGATTGAAAGTCTGCCTTGTGACCTGAGTATCCTCACAAAATCTGTATACAAGAAGTAAAAAGGGGAAAAAAAGGACATTTTGGTAGTCTGTAAGTCTGCTGTCAATGTAGTATCCTTAGTTCTCACAGATAATGAAGGGAACTGAATCCCAGTGGTATTCTGAATATGACAGGAGATCACCACACCACTGCACACTGCAAAGTGCAAGTCAGTGGTCATGAGATGAGAATGTTAGTGGATTCTGGTTCATCTTCTACTATAACTAGGTCTCTGCCAAATTCATGGTCCATTTTGGTTTGTTTCAGGGTCAAAGGATCTTAAAAATAATAAATTTCATGATTTCTGCTATTTAAATCTAAAATGTCATGGTGGTGTACTTGTAGGGATCGTGACCCAAAATAGAGTGTGCAGTGGTAGCAAGGTTATTGTAGGGTAGCAGTACTGCAACCACTCCCTGACATCTGTGCTGCTGCTAGCGTCAGCACTGCCTTCAGAGATGTGCAGCTGGAGAGCAGCGGGTGCTGGCTAGGATTGCCACCCTTACTTCTGTGCTGTCTTCAGAGCTGGGTGGCTGGACAACAGCAGCTGTTGGCCGGGTGCCCATCTCTGAAGGCAGAGCCACTGCCAGCAGCAGTGCAGAAATAGGAATGGCATAGTATGAGACTGTGTGTGAATACTATTCAAAATTTGTACAGCCCTTTGCTTTGAAAGTAGTGAGTACAGTCTTGGTGCTGTCTTGACCCAGCTAAAAGAAATGGTGAGCAGTCACTCTTGCACTGGCTTCCAGAGCATTGACTGAACCAGAAAAATCCTGTTCTGTCATTTGAGAAAGAAACGGTAGCACTTCAGAACCTACCTGTGGGGTAGGAGATTTATCTTGAGATCTGATCACAAACCTCTGTTTTATTCACCACACAAGGTTCTGGATCAGCAATACCAAGAATTGCCAATGGGCCACCAAACTAATGGGCTTAGAAGACACGCAGTCTGGAAATCTAAGTGCGAAGAACACCATTGCAGATGGTCTCTGACCTTGTGATGATGCAACAGAGAAAGATGATGAAGAGTGTAATTGTACAAATCACTGCTACAACTTAAGGAGTTATCAGTCTCAGAGTGGGCAACAGGCATGAGAGAAGACAAGGTACTTCAGGACCTAAGGACTTAGATAGTCAATGCATGGCCTTGCAAGACGATGATACTAGAAGAAACTTGCAACCATATAGACATTGTGATGGACTCAGACTAGAAGGATATAAGAAAGTGATGAAAGGCAGGTATCTCAGCCTCAGGATGAGTAGGTCTCTGTTCCCTGGATAGCCAAACAAAGACTACTCCAAGCCAATTAAGATACCTGATGCCAGTTAAACAGTTAAGGCTGTTAGGCTAATGGAGACAGCTGGAACCAATCAAGATCCCACTCATGTTGTTTAAAAGCTCTCCTTCCAGTTCCCTCAGGTAAGCCCAGGTGAAAGGATCTGGAGGAAAGGGAATGTTGCTGAAGCCCGAGGTAAGGGTGATGCTAGAAAAGGAGATCACAGAGAAGTGGCCCAGGGAATCAAAGCAGCTCCAGTGGTGAAGGGAAAGCTGCCAATAGCCCCTACCATTAGGGTCCCTAGGCTGGAACCAGGATTAGAGGGTGGGTCTGGGCTCCTCATCCCTGCCCTACAGAGACACCCCCCCCCCCCTTGAGAAGGGAAGCAAGCTTCAGTCCAGGCAGGAAGCTAAAGTATGCCTACTAAGCTCAAAGGAACAACAGAGACTGGAGGGGTATTCTCGCTCCCCGCCTCCCATAGTGGCATATGATAAAAGTAACACCCTTGCTGCTACACTGAGAAAGGGAGATCACATTGAGGGCCTTAGCAAGCTTCTGAGGCCACTGAATCTGCCTGCAAGTATGGGGCCCAACAATTCAGGCTTGGAACTTTGTCATAACATGCATCTCATGGATTTTGAGAATTGACCTTGTTGTGCCAGCACTACTAGGAAAATGATTGATTCACCTGGCACATGAAGGAAATCTGAGAATGAATCTAACCAAAAGACAACTGCATCAAAACTTGTGGTTGCCAGAGATGGACAAGCAGATTGAGGAAAGAATCAGGAATTGAATAACTTGTCAAGTCACAGAAAAAACTTTAGAATCTTTGTCAATCAGTTGACTCTCTGAACTGCTCATGAAAGAAATTGGCTCTAAAGTTAATATGGGGCAATAGCTCAGTGGTTTAGCATTGGCCTGCTAAACGCAGGGTTGTGAGTTCAATTCCTGAGGGGGCCATTTAGGAATGGGGGAAAAAAACCATTGTTGGATGATTTAATTGGGGATTGGTCCTGCTTTGAGCAGGGGGTTGGACTAGATGATCTCCTGGAGGTCCCTTCCAACGCTGATACTCTATGACCATTTGAAGGTCAGTCTGTTAGGTAAAGGTTTTCCATAGTAATGGTAGACTATCAATCAAAGTTGCCAGAAGTTACATTCACTGTGAAGATTGCCACTGAAACAGTGATTAAGTTCATGTCCTCATTCTTAGTCTGAGAAGATTTCTCAAGGAATTGGTAAGGGACAATGGAATGCAATTGACTTCTCCTGATATGCAACATTATTTTAATAGCAATGGTATCAGGTGCAAAATGATTTCTTTATATTATCCAAGACCTAATGGCCTATTTAAGAGAATAAACAAACTAGTGAATAAAGTTTGCTCAGTCTTTCCTTAAACAGTTCTACGCTAAATATTTCAGTGCTGTCTGTATTTGAAAAGATTAGTCAATGCAATTGACCTAGTAGAATTCACAAATAATTCCATAATACATTTTATGACCATATGGTATAGAGGGAACCAACTGATAAGAGAGCAGATTTCAGTTTTCTCATGAGACCTTACGGTATCTCTGCAGAAAAGTTCAAAAGGTATTTGACAAACTAACACAATTTATTAGCAGCAATTGCAACTCTTTTTCTAAAGTTCAGATTTAATTCATTGAACATCAGGAAACTGACAGTTTTCAAATAAAGGCTTTGGGACAAATTTTCAAAGGAATTTAACTGACCCACCAGCTCTAGAGATGTATTCAAATCTTTTATTAGGTCACAAGTGGAAAAAAAAAATTCTTCCTAATCCCTAGTGAGCACTTGTCTGTGGCAAAGAATTTCCCATGTGTTCAATATGAATGGCAGTCTCATCAAGAGAAGCTGAGAACTGGAATAGTAGAGGTGCAGTAAGCTAGGTTTCCTGTGCCAGTTGTTATCTGTGTGGGAAGTTTGAAGACCCACTTAAATTATGCAAGGCTCCAACCCACTGCCAGAAATTTACGTGTCTTGTAAACTTTTTTGGATAGTGATCATTTTTTTTTTTCATGATGGTTACAGTGTCTAGCCCAATGAGGTCCTGATGGGAGCCTATAGGTGCTACCATAATATTAACAAAATTTCCTCACTTTCAGGAACATCGAACTTACATGCAGAATGAGGAGAAAGATACTTTGTCTTCTTTAATTAAGAACTAGAACCCAAACCAAATCCCTGATCAAAGCACTGCTAAACTTTGGGTTGGGGGGGTGGGGCAATTAAAAATCAACATTTCTATTTTGTGGCTTGAGCCTCTCCATAATAAAACTGCAAAAAAGGGCATTTCGCTACACTTATTGGAGATTAAAATCTCTCTCTCTCTCAAGTAAAGTAAGATTGTTCCATTTACAGCATTCTCTGTTGGATACGCCATCATTATCGCTCTCATACTACCTAATTTCACACAGCTGTCTTGTTCCAATCAGTGTTGGTAAAGCAGGGCCATCTTGGGTTAAAATTGCATTGTGTATAGAGAAGCAATTTACAAATAAACTGAATGCATTAGACTTGCCTATAGCTAATGCTTTTAGCTTCTCAATTTAAGGAGAGTAAACATTTGTCTCCTACTTCCAAAACAACAATAACCATCTTTTTTTCCCCAGTAAGCATGCTGCTATACACAAAGGCTACTCAAGACCATCTACTGCACTAGGCAAAACTTCAGTGCACCACTTCAGTGATCCTTCCAAAGAGTCCTAAGGTAGCAAATTTGGCCATCCCTTCATCATGACAGTGTGTGGCCAGGCCAAATCTGCCACTCTAGGCAGCTTCCTAGTTCACTAATATCTCGAGCATCCCCAGGCTGTAAGTGTATAATACCCTCTCTCTCCTTTTACAGAATCATCAAATGCTATTTGCTCCACCTGCCAATATTATTTAAATATTAAACAAATGTTGATTTTTTTCAGCATTGCTTTCTTCTCCTATTTAGTATCTGAGGGTTTATCTACATCATGAGTTAGTACACAGCAATCCAGGGTGTAAATCCACAGCATGCTAGCTTGCCGCGCCCTAACTTGACATGTGGACCCTGCTAAAATGTACTAAAAGTTCTGTAGTGCACTTTGACATACTCCCATTTCAAATATCAAAGCAAACTAAGGAAAAACTACTGCATTGTGGCAGGATTAACATGATGAGTTAGCATGAGACAACCTAGTGCACTATAGATTGACACCCAGGCTTGCTCCTCCCTTACTTGTAATGTAGACAATCCTCAGCTGATAGGCAAACAAACTTCAAATACTTAGTGTATTTTTGCTACAGTGAAGCTGACTTTCCAAAAGTTCTTTTGTATGTTTTGGTAATGTTTATACTAGGTGTGATGAAGTGGGCTTGCTTGTTTTTTGTTTTTGTTCCTCGTGATTCTGGGGCACTGCAAGAATTACTGTAATGAGAAAAGACTTAAGCTTATGGAAAGCAACTCACAACTCAACAGAAAAAAATTGTGGTCAGTGTTAACTGAAATGGCTATGCAGAACATCAAAGCCACATGACACTATCTCAACCCCAACAGTAGCTGAAAACTATATTAATTACTACTTTTTATTGTCTGGAAGTGTATGGGATTCAGTAATGCTTTGTCTGCATTTATTAAAAATAATAGTCAGGGATCCTGATTAGGGACCAGATAAGATGGTCTAACTTTGCTGTAATTCTGACTTTGCTATTGTGTAATACTGCATCATTACCACCTCTGTGGCTGTGTCTGCAGTACACAAGTAATTTTAATCCATTAATGTTTTGGATGCATTTGGACACTGAGGAATTGCCAGCTGATTGCTGCTTTGGAAAATGGTATTCTTTGAGCACAATAGTGTGTACATGCTCCGGTCTCAAATCTGCTTGTTCACTTGATCGTGGTATTTTTTGCAGAGGGGAAGCTCTTCTTTCTGGTGTGACTGCTTTGACTGAACTTAACTGAGCATCTTCTATTTCACTCTTACTTAATGTAAAGCTGAGAACCTCCTTACTTTGTTGTGCTCAGTTATTGACTTGGAGATATTTTACCCACACAGCTCTACAAGTCATTAAAGTTATATGGATGCCTACTGAGTCAGCTTTAGAAGAAATCTATAGAGGAATAAAGACATTTGCAGTGTCTGCAACAGTATCAATAACTTAATACTTTTTTTTGTACATAAGTAAAAGCTTTACCCTGAAGGATTTGTTTTATTTTATTTTAAATACCTAGGCCTCATTTTCCACTCATTCTTAACTTGGTTTTTGATATTCAGACCTGTAATCATGTTAGGTACAAATAAAATCACTTTGATATGTAGGTGCTATTAGATAGTTAACCATTTCCTGTAAGTGTCATTAATTTTCCTGCACAAACGGGCTGAGCTTTTAAACTTCACTAGTATTTTTCTGAACGAGAGAAATCTGCCAGTATTGGTCCTAATCCTGGATAGTTCAGAGTGTACTTGTCACAGTATTGCTAACCCAGAGTGTTCACAAATGAGTTATGCCTCAAATGGATTGGCTTAAAAATTGTGAAATTATTTAAATAATAAATATTGTCATCTTTTTATTTTGCTCTGGTTTTTGATCCTCTAAGGGTCATGGTTTTCAAGACTTTCTCTGCACCCAAGAGAGCCAGAAAAAAATATTTTTCAAAAAATGAGAACTGAGTTTGTCGCATAATTAATAACACAGAGCTGGGACTTCAAGAAAAATGCCAAATGTTTTAAGAATCAGAGTACAATTGTGAGAGCAAGCAACATGGTCACGGTAATTAACATAAATAATTGCTTTCTTCTGACACTAAACAAGGAGCTGTTACAGTAAAACAATATTATGCCTTGATGATGATGATGATCCTTAGAGTATTTCAGTCTATACAATCCGAGTTCTTTCATGATAATTCAGTTATAATATCTAAAGATATTCTCCATACTTCATTGTAGAGTTTCTGCCTGGAACTTTCTTTAGTCTTTCTCCCTGGCTTCCTAAATGTGATTTAAAGAAACAATACACACTGTTAGGTTCCTCTTCAGTATTTGACTTAAATGGGGAGTAGAAGATGCTAATGACACCTTGCAGGACTGGGCCATTTAAAACTAAATTGAACAGTACCAGAGTTTTGAAAGTAATTATCACCTGCCCCTTCCTCCTCTGAATTCTGTGTAGCCAGCCTTAACCTACTCCTCTCTAACAAAGCTGATTATATTGCATGTACGCTGTGCCTGGATTTTTTTTAATACTATATGAATGTAATTCTATCCCTCTACTTTTCCACTTTTTTTAAACCACTTTAACTCCCTGCAAAGGTCCCCCAAAATCAAAAACTCCAAGCAGAAAATCACATTTGGCAGTTCTGCAAGATGGGTTTGGTTTTTTTTTTTTTCAAATGGACAAAATAATTGAAGAAAACTGGTTCAAAAACCTTCTGTGGCCAAAGAAAGTATAAAGTTTTATGTAGAGCTATATTAAGTTGGAGTTGTACTTAAATATGTTTTCCAGGCCAATTGGGAGCATAATAATGCTAATCCCACAAGCTTTAACAGAGTTTCAGGTTTGAAAAATACTCTGTGGTTCACATTTCACTATTCAATATTCTATATTTTTTTTAAGTCTGCTGCAACTGTCCTCATTGCTTTTTTCCTTTCTTTTTCCCCCTCCACTTTTTTCCCAGTTTCTCCACTTCCATTTAGGAGACAGTAGCAACTCGTAGCAGTCCGTACATTAGAGAAGCCCAGGCCCATGTCAACCAATGTGACAGTCTCTTCAATTTATGTTACCAAAGGGTTCATTTGGTTAATGCATGGGAGATTTAGGTGTATAATGCCACTCAATGTTAACAGGAATCACCCACTTAAAAACCTCGTGCAACAATAGGTAAAAGCTTTAAACTCCAATACTTTATTCTGTGCAGTCCGGTACTATAATTTGCATACACCCAACCCTCAGACGTCTATTTATCTAAATGTGCTGGCTTTGTAAAAGGACAGAATAACTTTACAATCAATAATACGTTTTGTAGGTTCAGAATCCAGTCTTATTCTGTGCGGCATACTCAGTAGAGTGAGGGTGGCCTTTGATTAAAGCACAGAAATCTGCATTCAATTCTGGCTGTCCACCCAGATTAGCTGTGTGACTGTAGATGAATTGCTTAACCTCTCAGCTTCTCAACTGGTTTAATGGGGTTAACTACTTCATAGGAGTGTTGAAACTTAACGTTTATAAAGTACTTCAGGATGCACTGACTGAACTTAATCTATAAATACAGATTGCTTATTTTAATTAAAGGTATAAATATTCAAAAAGCACTTTATTATTCAGGCTACCTGAGGAACTGGGAAGTGGATTTTTTCCCTCCCATAAACAGTATTGCATGACTGGCCAGGTACACAATGGATGGGAGGGATTCATTCTTCTGAAACATTAGATCCAGAGCCGAAACCAGGGTTATAACCATATTTGCACCCCGTATCAGAGGTGTGCACCCAAACCAAGTACGTTGTCCATTTAGTAGTGGGGAAAACTACTTCCCATACAGCTTACTTGTGTACTGGTTCTGCTCTCCTAACCAGCAGCTCTGTTTTGAGATGCATTTTTTATGTTCCCCAAGAGACAGGGCTGACTATATTTGAATGCTATTCTTTAAAAGATTTGAAAAAACTGATTATAGGAGGGCTTTTAAGGAAGACCCATAGGCAGTCAAGCGAGCTATACTTACTACATTGTCTTTATTGTCCAGGAAAATAAAAAGCCTGATAAGCTGATCATGTTTCTTGTAGATGCACAAGTAATGTTGTGGCTAACAAACTGAGCCAGTGTAGTCAGTTTCATATAGTGTGAATAAGATACAGTGAATAAAGAATGGAGAAGTATCTCAAATTTAGAAATCTAATAATCCAACCTCTTAAAGAGAGACATTAATCCTTTTATAGGGCAAAACAGCAAATAAATCATATGCTGCTGGCAGAACAACGCAGACCAACAGAAGGGGCTGCTTGACATACTGACAAATGAATTAGTGAAACAATTTCAGATGTAGATAATGTCTACCACACTTTGACTTCAGGGTAAGATGTTCCAGCCCCCAGGAGGAAGCTGTACAAAAACATTAAATTTAATTACATGTCAAAATGGGAAAAAAATACTGCTCAGTTTCTGGGAGTTCACATACTTAAAAGTGCAGGGGGTTCCACATGCAGTAACTTTGTGGCAACTGCCCCTGTTTTCCCTATACTAGAAGTTGGAACTATAGCTACTGTTTCACACTTCTGTCATAATCATATATAGAAACATAAAAACTCAGTGTGGAAGAATGAAGGAATTGTTCAGTAAAGTATACCATATTCATTCATTGTATGTAATCCAGCTTTAAACAATGAGTAATTTAACTGCCTACCATAAACTTTAGCTTGAAATTAGCTGAGTATGCACCTCTACCCATTTTTATGACTATAATTTCTCATTCTCAAAATTTATAAACCATTCGGTATTTATACTTTGATAACTTGGAAGTAACTATTGACAACTATGAAACCACTGTTTGCTGGTATTGCAATCATGGCCAAAATGTGCAAAGTGTTTTCTAAACAGAAGAAGAGAAACCCGCCCCAAAGATCATGAAATCTAAAAAAAACCAAAAATTGCTGTAGGATGGTGAAATAGAGCAGACTAAACAAATAAAGTTATCAAGGTAATGACAGACATCTTATTAGCTATACTTCTTGCTTTTTTAAAAGTTAACACTATATTTACCTCCATTCAATCCCTTATCTTCTGCCCATAGCATTTAGATTACAACATAAAATATTCTGCAGTCTGCTAAATGTTGTACCCAGAAATATACTGTGTAACAATTAGTGTTTCTTCCCTTATGTATTCACATCTTATTTTTGATTATCATGAACCTTGTCTGTAGAAGGTTCAAAACTGCATGAGGTCCAAAAAATGTCTGCAACTTTTTCCTGTGACTATGAATGATACTTAAGAATGTGTCCAGTTTCCAATAATTGGTTCCTTGAGACCAAAATGAGGAAAACAATATTGCTTTCTGGGTATTAGGGCTGTCAATTAATCACACCATTAACTAAAAAAAATTAATTGTGATTAATTGCACTGTTAAACAATAGAATATCAAATGAAATTTATTAAATACTTCTGGGTATTTCTCTACATTTTCAGAAAAGGTTTTATAGCCATGAGGTAGTTGCATCCCATTACGGTTAAGGTTTCTTATTTGTTTCCATCCTAATCTCCTTTCCTCAGTCACTTGCAACTTTCTGAAACTTTTAACTTTTTGGCTGTGGTAATTTTGTTTTGGTTTTTTTCTATTATTTTTAAGTTTGAAAAAAAATAAGTTCACCTGTTTTTGTAGAGGAGGAAAGATATAAATAGTTCCAAAAAATCTTGACTTTTTAAACAGCTTTCCAGCTTGAAGTTCTGAAAGTTTTAAATCCTCACTGTGGTCCAGTGACAAGGGTATACCTGGCCTTTGCAGTTCCATAGAGGAGGCCCCATGCTCCTACTACAGCCTGAACCAGGAAGCAGCAATGTGGGAGGAACAGAGTAGTGAAGGTCGGTCCTCCAGGTCTGCCTAGAGAGGCCTCTCTGGAGCAGACATTTTGGAAAGCACAATCCACCAAGGGCTAGAGGGGCTACCAGTGGCCAATAAGGGCCCTGCTGGTCCAGATAAAAGGATCTGGAGGGGGTTAATAGTGCAGTTCCTAGCTGGGACCAGAGGAGCGGACAACGTGCTCTTCTCTGGTCAAAGGAGCCCACCAATCAAATTCTGTGGCTGACTGAGTTTACATAGTGGGGCCTGCAGAGATAGAAGGATCTGAGGATGTTAGCCCTGAGGCAGGACTAGAGATAAAAGGGTCTGGGAGGAATGAAGTTGAGCAGTATGTTGCTTCTGTTTATAGAGGCTCTGAGATGGAACCAGAAGTAGTGGGTAGGCCCAGGTTCCCTCACCAGCTACCATTAAAGTTGCATGAATCTCAAAAGGGGACAGACCCTAACTGGGAGCCCAAAAAATAATTCAGTTTAAAGGGCTCAGAGCCAAGGCTGAAGACCCTAGTGAGGATAGTGACTTTATTTGCTGGACTCTAATATTCGAAACGGGCTGTGTGACTTGGCTGGAGGGCCAAGTCCCTGAAGATGCATCAAAATCAGCTGGCAGCCTGCAGGAGGCAACAGAGGAGAGAAGTTGACTCTGTTATCACATCCAGATACTCAAACGTGTTCAACAGTTGAGTGCCCCTTACAGGATAACTAAGGGTCTGTCTACACTGCAGCTGGGAGTGAGTCTCTGAGCACAGGTTGACAGACTGGTGCTAGCAGGATTCAAGATAGTATGCTAAAAATAGCTGTGTGAATATTGTGGATCAGGAGCAGCTTGGGCTGTCAGGCCCACTCAATCCCTGGGTCTAAGCTCAGGTGGTTAGCCAAATCTCTGTGGACTGCAATGTCCATGCTAACATAATAGTTCAAGCCCTGCTAGTGCAAGTTTCACTCCCAGCTGCTGTGTAGACATACCCGACAGCATCTGGTCATGTTTCTGTCCCCTGTGCTAATCATTGCCCAAACCCACACACAGCTCTAAAGATATCCACACAAACACTTTCTTGTAAATACATATTAATGTATGAATACAGATTTACATGCAAATTTGACACTTTCTCTTTCCAAGTAAATTCTCATAAACAAAACTTCACACGCCATTGTTTTCATAAATAAGCGGTCACAAATACAACATAAGTTCTGCTTTTAATTTGAATTAGTATTTACAAATATTCCTTAGCCCTACTTGTGAATTGTTACTGCTTACAAAAGTGAAGGATTTAGACTACTGATTTGAGCCAAATATAGAGCAGAAAACACTGCACACGGTTTCGCATACAGCTTTTCCAAATGTATGTTTAGTTTAATCCACACCTATAACTTTTTTCAGTACTTCAGCAGGCCATGTCAATTGGGGTCATTTTTAGTAAATTGTGTAGTGGTTTTATGATATGGATAAATAAGGGCAGGAACAGACAGTTATCTTGTGACCTAAGATAGGATTTAAACTTCACTCTCCAGAGATGAAAGGCTTGTTATCCACTGTCATCCAGCACTCCCTTCTCCCTTGCTTGAAAGGAGTTTATGCTGTAAGTGATCTGATCTGAGATAAAGCTGCTGCACAGTCCACTTGTAGGCCATTCTTTTGACTTTCAAAATAGAATGGTCTTCTAAGCAGTGGACTGGACTGAAGGAGAGAATCTTCCACTCTTGTTTTTTCTCAGTGTAAGGAGACCAGGCTCTTTTCTCTGCCAGTAAGAAAAGAATGATCTGCCTCCTATTCTTACTAAATGAATAACAGCTGCACAGTTGCCTCCTGTTCTACAGGATGACTGTTAAAACTGGATTACTTAAAGTATGATACCTATAACATTTGCCACTGTGGAAAAGCCAGCTTTCACAATGAGTCATTTCTTTGTTATCTCTAATCTTCTCATGTTAAAAATGCACCCATGAGACCTGGAACCAGATTCACCAAAGAGAAAAGTGGCAGATTTTCACTTGTAAAGCATAGTAGTTCTCCTGTTAAACTCTTCAAATAAATAATACATATTTTAATAATTATCAAGGTCTAGAAAAACATAGTCAAGGTCACCAGAAAATATTAATATCATCCAAGGGGGATTGATCAACAGGGGACATTATCTTGAGCTCTTGCAACGAAGACATCAGTACCTGCATGCCAGTAATATTTTTAGATAACATTGACTATGCATCCCAATAATTCTGTATTTACTAAAGGGCCGTTTTTCTATATGGAAAATAATCTCTGTGATCTAGTGTTAATTGCATTCCCATATGCTAATACTGAAAATAAATTAACTTGTTACAGTTTGAAAAGCAAAACCTATTTTCTCATTCTGCCTTCAATTAATTTGAGCCATAGTGAAAACTGAATTTACAGATACCCCATCAGTCAGTGAGATCGCACATTTCTGTTAGATTTGTATTTTATATGCATGAGGACAAATTACAGAAACCATCTGGAATATGATTCATTGTGTCTTGGAATGCCTATTTACATATGAAATTTTACTAAAATAGAATGGGCTCATCTTCTCAGACTCTTTTATTACTGGCTCTTATCTATATGGTAGGTTTCCATAAATATACAGAGTCAAACTTTGCTCTGTTATAAAACCAGTGCAAAAAGATACTAGTTAGTTCCACTTTTGTTTTTAGTCAAATTTACACACCTCACAGCTGTCATCCACCACCACAAAGGTGCATGGTTAAGTTTGTAAACCACATAGAAACAAAATCCAAACAAAAGTTTATCTATGGCATTATTTTTAAAGTTTCATTAATTTTTTTTAAGAATGATGATCTGGGCCAAATCTGTTACTGTGCCTCTAATTTAAGGGGGTAAATTTCAGTGTAAGGCATAGTTCCAAATGTTTTTGCTGGAAAGGTTTGGATTAGTCATAGATTTAAGTGCTTTGATTCAGGCCCATGTCTCTCAGAATAATATTTTAAAATTATAACTAAAAGGTGAAATGGTTTTAGAAGATCTTCTAGTAAGATGAGGTGGGCATATGAATGAGTTTGGAGGGCAGTAGTGAATTTGAAATTCAGGGTACCATTTTGTGGCATGCATTCTGATGCATTACAGAGCTATAAATCATATGTAACTCTGTTGACGCCAGCAGAATTTCATGATCCAAGATGAGCTAAGTGCAAAGAGTAAACAAAGATAAGTAAATAAAGTTAAAAAGCTCTACTAATCTAAGATCTAAATAAAACAGTTCTTAGAAAACTTTTTTTTTAATCTGATGGTACCATATAGCTAATACTAGGTTTGAATAGAAACTGACAAAAACTAGTAAGCTGGAGGTGAAATGTTGACAATCTCTGATTTTAGCTCAGCTCTTGTCATGTTTTGGTGTGTTTCTGCTAGTCCCAACTCCTGCAGTCATGTTATGATAATCACTGCTGTCTCTCTCTCTTTAAGGAAGCTTGTATGTGTCACTGTAACAGAGAAAACTCTAGAAATACGAATCCTGAAAGACTCAGACTAGAGGCAAATAAAGCCCGCAGTTTAAATATCTTAATTCTTGGGTGCTTTAAGCCAATCCCAATGATCTTTTAGGGTGGATTCATGATTTTTGAATGTTCAGGGTTGGTAAAACTGGTCTTTGATGGTATCTAGCTATTATAGCGCATTTAGCAGATAGTACTATACAGGTTGTGAAACCTCTGCGCTACCCAGACACAATGAAATAAGCTAAGGGCAGTGTCTGTTACAACTTCAAATGCCTTGTCTGGATTTGGCAATGTCTAAAACTAATTTAGCAGCTCTTTTCCTTGGGTTATAACATCTCTTCAGTGTATGTATCAACATCAATGTAATAGTCTGTAGTGCAAATTCCTAATAATGACTTATAACCAAATTCTTGTCCATAAACATAGCTCTCACAAAAAGATTGTGAGAAACTATGGGAGAGTTGGAGGGAACAACTTTTCCCCTCTAAACTGGAGTAGACAAGTGAAGACAGTCTGTGGAGTTCCTGCACTGTGCTCTCAGCAGTAGAGGCCATGGCACACACTGGCCCCATCTCTACCTTTCCTCCCATTTTCTGCTTCTATTTTGCTTCCAGGGAGCAGAATTCTCTTGAACAAATTTTATACCTCTCTCCTTCCACAACACAGGGAAAAATGCAGAAAATCCAGCGTGGTGTTTTGGTCTTCATATGCTGCATGAGGAAACACTGTTGCCTCTTTAGGGTATGTCTATACTGCAATTAAACACCCATGGTGGCTCATGTCTGCTGACTCCAGCCCACAGGGCTCAGGCTGCAGGGTTGTTTAATCACAGTTTAGACATTTGGGGTGAGGCTGGAACTTGGGCTTTGGAACCTGCCGTGCTGCAAGGTCCAACCCAACCTTGAACATCTACACTGCAATTAAACGCCCCATAGCCCAAGCCCAAGTCAGCTGATGCGGGCCAGTTGCGGGTATTTAACTGCGGTAGAGACATAACCTTAGAAACTAATCCTGCAATTGCTCCACTGAATATGGCGCTCCCATTGAGGTCAGTGAGAGTTTTAAGATGACAATTACATTGCTGAAGAGATCAGTCCGGAATAAATGAGAGCCATCATCCAATGTTATGGACTCTTTATTTTTTTTTATTTTTTTTTTACTATCTTGACCACATTAGCCCTGTAAATTCATTTTTGGACTCACTAAGCTAGGCATTCAGAAGAAGATACACATTTTTCTATTGTTTTCAGAGGTTAAAATCTTGATGGATTTAAAAAAAAATCAAAATACAGGTAGCAAGTCTCATTATTTGTAGTCATTTTATAATATATAAAGCTAAGAAAATGGACTATATATGAAAACATATCCTAATTGCTTCACAGATTACTTTTTATGTAACACTGAGTTATGCATACACTGCTCTCAGCAGTAGAGAAAGCATAAATTTCTTTACAGCAATATACTCTAATTTTGATGTGATGAAACTGATTTCTTTTTAAAATTGCAAACTAAAAAATTTGCAAGTGGAAATGATTTGCAGTCTGGAAGTGTGAGACAGTGGTTAATTTTTATAGGGAAATTACAAAATAGGAGTTTATAATGGAAATACTGACTATACCACTAAAGCAATACGACATTGTTTCCTTTTAGCGTTTCTTGCTGGCCATAGTTAACACTATTAAGGATAAAATTACTTTTTTAATTTACAACTTATCTCTCTTCACATTTTGTAGGGGTCAGAGTGCCGTATTATAACTTTTCCCACAGGCTATGTCTTTAAATTTCACTTCAGCTGCCATTTTAAATTAACTTTTAAGAGTGTGTGGAAAGGAAACCCTCCTTATTCCTCAGTTACTTTTATTAAACATAACTTACAGCAGGATTATCCATTACAGGAAAGCTTGAACAGTTTTTCTTTAAGGCCCTGGTATTTGGTCAGGCAGTGTGCTGCTCAACTGTTAATATTTTGTTCAGAGTCATTAAAATCTCAGACACACTTTTATTTCCATACTCGGAGGATTGTCAGGGCAGGAGGGAAAGAGAAATGAAGGAGATAGACAAATGGTATGAATGACTAACTCATGTCATGATATGCATGATATACAAACTGTTTCACAGCTGGCATCTCTCATTCTTTTCTTTCATGTAAACATATCACAATAAAAATTAGAATGCTAAGCACAGCCAGTAAAAGAGCTTTGGGGGGCGGGGCGGGGAGGCAGGAGTAGAAATACTTGTACGAGAGCATGAAAGAGTGCACAGCAGTCAAAATTCACTTCACTGTCACTTGAAATATGTTAAAACTCTTTAATGCTAGTCTGTCTCACTTTTTTTTAAGTTATCTGAGTGTTATGTGCTCTGACTAGGGTATAATGTCTTCATTAATACAGTACCATTCATTGCAAAGGATCCCAAAGTGAACTGGTAAAGTTAACAAACTGAAATAGAAACTATATGCAGGGATCATTTACAAGGACTTCTGAAATGTCTCCATTGGTATAACCTACAGAAATGGTTCACTAACCTACAGTTGAACACAGTAGTTTCGGAGAAGTAGTAAGGAGTATTGGTCAAGATCCTTAAACTAGTGACTGAAGTTAGCCTCCTAAAGGTGGAACGTTCAATGGTGCCCAAGTGATTTAGGGGCAAAAGTGCCATGAAATTCAATGGGTGCAATGACTGAAGTAATGATACCAAGGCACAGGAGTATCAAAATCAGACTCCTGAAAAGGATACGGTAGTCTGGAACGGTTGTGAACGACTAGTTTAGACCATGCCAATTATCTACAAAGATGTACGTTGTAAAGCAGTGGTTCTCAACCTTTCCGAACTACTGTATCCCTTCCAGGAGTTTGATTTTTGTCTTGTTTATCCCCAAGTTTCAACTCTCTTAAAAACGACTTGCTTACAAAATCAGACAAAAGTACAAAAGCGTCACACACACACTATTACTGAAAAATTGCTTACTCTGTCATTTTACCATATAATTTTAAATAAATTGATTGGAATATAAATATTATACTTGCATTTCAGTGTATAGTATATAGAGCTATATAAACAAATTATTATCTTTATGAAGTGTTAGTTTGTACTGACTTTGCTAGTGCTTTTTCTGTAGTCTGTTGTAAAACTAGGCAGATATCTAGATGAGTTGATGTACCCCATGGAAAATCTCTGTACATTTACCTCAGGTTGAGAACCACTGCCCTAAAGAAAAGAGCATAAGGTGGGAATTGGAAAATCTATGCTCTGATCCCAGAACTGCCTCAGACTAACTGTGTTATCTTAAGCAAGTCATTTTACCCCTCTGCCTTTGTACTTCCCCTTCCCCCCGTCCATGTATACATGTGACATAAAATATATCTATAATAGAGGAACGGTGTGAGAACTAATTAATGTTTGCACACAATGCTTTGAACATATGAAGTAAAAAAAAAATGTCACCCTGAGATCCACAGAGAAATCCTTCTTTTCTCAGAACATCTGGACTGTGGGCCCATTCTTCCATGCTACTCTTTAGGGCATAATTTTCTGGTAGAATGCCTCCCTCAGGAGCAAAATTGCCATTGCCTTCCACATCCACACCTGGATCATAATCTTCCTCCCCTAAGAGAGTAAATACCATGGAATGGACTATAGATGACATGGGGGGGGGCACATGCCATTTTCCCCCCTCCCCCTGATTTCTGCCAGGGTGGACTGAGCGCAACTGAAGGGTCATGCTACTAAATACACCAGCAGCGAGTGTCCCTGCTGAGCCCTACTAGCTGGTGCCCAGAGCAGGGCATTGAGACCCATCTCTATCAGAGGGGTGCAGGGAGACCTGCTGAGTCGCATCCCTTCCTTACCAGCTGGCAGCCAGTTACCTGCTCAAGTATGTGTCTGGACTAGCCGGCCTGAAGCTGAGGCGGTCAGTTGGGGCATTGTGTGGGGGAGGCAGTGGGAGCTGGGGGTGGGATAGTGAACCTAGGGAGACAGTGGGGGCCAGGAGCAATGTGGGGATGAGGAGAGCCTGGGGAGGCAGTGGGGGCCAGAGGCGACAAGTGAGGGCTGGAGGAGGCAGTGGGGTCCAGGAGTGATTGGGGCTGGAGAGTCTGGGAAGGCAGTTGGGTAGGGTCCTAAGATGCTAGTCATGGCAGGGTGAGCCTAAAGGATAGGCGACATGGGCAACAAACCAGCGTGCCATGGTCAAACGTAGGGTAACCAAATCTCCCAATTTTATAGGGACAGTCCCGATTTTGGGGTCTTTTTCTTATATAGGTACCTATTACCCCCCACTCCAGTCCCGATTTTTCACATTCGCTGTGTGGTCACCCTAGTCAGAGGGGTGCCATGGGCAAGAGGTTGTTGCTGGACGGTGCCTTGGCAGTCACCAGAAAGTCGACCATGACTGTGATGATGGGAGGTGGGAGGCTACCATTGTTCCCTTCCCCATCAACAGTTACCAGTTGCCTATGAAATGGACTGTAAAGGAGGAAATGCTAACCTAGCTAATGCAAACTTGCAGAGAAATTTTCACGTAAGTTTCATGTGACTGTTCTTCGCTGACGGTTCATGATTCCAAAATGCCTGTAGCACCTGAAAGAGAATGATACTAGAATGCCTCCTTTGCCTTTCCTCTTTTAGTTTCTAAGGCCATTAGAGTGTGAATTCCACTCCTCTGAACCTTTCCACATTATACAGCAATAGGGATGACAAAGCCCATAGTATAAAGTTGTAATCTCTTGCGTCAATCTGCTCCATGGAATATCCTATGCTATATAAAAGCTAGTTTGCTTTAAACATAAATTTAATCTTTAAATGCATGCAAGTCTTAACACTTCATCCAGCTTCATCACCAGCTGAAAAACACCTTTCTCATACTTCTGGGTGGCTAATGGATCCATTACACTAGCGCTACTTCATGTGAGCTGAACTGGCACCTACCAAATTCATTGCAAGAAAAACAAAAACATCAGTGAGGCATTCATTCAGTAGACTTAATTTTCACCTCTCTCCTGAGGAATTCACGATAAATACCCTGAATTTCCTGCAAACAAACTGAGAGTTGAAAATGTTATCAAATTAAACACACGTAGCTAATGTAACCAAAATCTCCAATGTTGTCTCTGCATTTCATGAAACAGCAGTTACTAGGTTGCAACTGCAATCAGAAATGGGGGAATGAATTGTCCTTGATAACAATGATGAGTGCAGTCAAAAATCAGAGCTGTTTCCTTTTCATCAAGCGTCACGTTAAAGATGGTTGAGGTAATTTTGTATTTAATTGCTTACTACTGTATTTTGAACTTCTGGCTTCAGCTACTGAACTGGAGCAGTGTCTGATGTGGAAGGCTGGGATGGATGTTCTTTTTTCTAATGATTGGTCATTGATGGTGACTCCTAACCTCAAGTAGAAGTCACAGAATACAGAAAGATTTACTTGCAAAAACACCCATGGAGGTTGCCAGTTGCTAGCCACATAAATTTCTCACGCATTAGGGAAGAAAATAAAACTGATCCTGCTAAGAAAATAACTTTGTTTAAACCTCACCAGATAAATCTCCCTCGTACAAACTATATTAGCAGACATTTTATGACTACATAAATCATAGCACCATAAATATGTGGGATTAAAGGAACTTGGGCGACAGTAGAGACTTATTGGAAGTCTAAACCTGCACAGAACTAAAACTGGACCCTATCTGAGAAAGTAATTAGGCAATGAATGGAGTCTTTGCTTTGAAAGATGTTTCCAGAAAGAGGAAAAGGAAATAGAAAGAGGTATAGGATTGCTAATTAGGTTTACGATTCCCCATTTGATAGGGTCTTGGCTATCGTTAACAGTCTAGAAATTATTGGTCAACCTTTTCTTCCTCCGTATTGCCTCTTAACCTATAGAAAAGGTGACCAAAGTCTAGGACTCTGACAGTCTAAATGGCAGATGTAGTAGTTGAAGTTCCTCATGCAGAATAGGGAGGGGTTGGATGGTGGCAGGCCGGGGGGAGTGGGGAGGCAAAGAAGGAGAACAGAAATATTAATACTGGCAGGTGAACTGACTGGATAAACTTGTCCCCAAACCAGATAATTGTAAAACTAGGCCAAGTGGGACTATTGAGTAAACAAAAGGAAGTGTATTTGTTTCTTGCCTAAGCAGTACAGTCTGTGTGTGTGTAGAGCTCTGGGCACAATAGGACACACAAAAGGAGCTTGTTAGTCTTCAGTTACAAAACAGAATGGTATAGGATTTTAGTTCCATTATCAACATTTCCTAGCCTTGAGGAGTATTGTGTCTATTCTTCATCTGCACAGGGGAATTGTGTGCAGAGTTCTCATTAGTGTTAATGGGAGTTACCTCATGTGTTAATCCATTAGATATTGAGTGGAGAAGGCACCATTTTTACTCTAGAGTATAAAATAAAAATGAACATAGTCATTCAAATTTAATATTTTTAGAGGCAAATTGTCCAAGTATCTTCCTGTTTTGATAATCATAGATGAAAAGGAAACCAAACTAATTTTGTTCTGTCTGTTTGACTGGAATGAAATAGGAACAGGTTGGTCCATTTGTAAAGGCTCCTAATTGACCTTTATTATTTGACATCTCTACCACTGCATGAAGCATTACAAACTGTTCTTAAATAGGAATGGAAGATACCCTAACACTGGATCACTTGTTTTTTTTTATTTAGGAAAAAACAACAGATATGGCTTCTATTGTTTCTGTTTTCAGAGCAAGATGCCAACAAAACAAAGTTTCAGATGGAAGCAATTAATGGAAGATTAGAATTGCAGACACACACTATAAAGTGATTAAGAACTAAGGGGACAATCTTGTCAAAGGGATTTTGAATCTTTTGTTGGTCTGAAGTAGAAAATTCTCTACATTTTTCTCTTTTTAATTGAAATAAATCAAGCTTTCAATGCATTTGTATAGCTGTATACTGAAAAAAATCTATTCATAAGGATGAAGGTTAGAAGGGAGAGTGTGCATGTACTGATATTGATAAACAAATCACTTTGGAACCTGCCACACCAGACTTCTAAGAATAGGAATAGGAAAAGAATAACTCTGTCAAGAGTGAATTATGCCATTTGTATCAGAATTGGAATCACTAAGGTCGTAGTTTAGTAGGAAGGCATAAGACATGGCTTTGCTATTTTGATTGCAAATTTGAGAACAAAAATCACATTCTAGATGGAGGATTTATAATGAACACAAAGGAGTTTGCTTGCCTATTAGACTCTCAGAACAAGAGATTAAATTGTAACCTAATTTCCAAGTGCTTAATGCAGGGTACTTTTTAAAAATGTACAATGTGTTAATGGTACCTGAAGAGAAGTTAAGGAAATTATTAATAGTAATTTGTAAGTACGTTTATTAAGCAAGCTTGGATAGATTTTATATTTGAAGGTTGTATTTCTTTTTAGGTTCCATGAAATATAAAAAGGAGCAATACATTGTCCTTAATGTGTATAGCTGTTTAGAGTTTGCAACAATTTTTTATACCATTTTGTTAGTGATAGATGCAAATCAACACTTTGTTTTCTCTTTGTGTTCTGTCCCTGTTCATATGTAAACTACAGATGGTTCTGTGAAGGGAAAGAGTTGCAGAATTCCCCTGATATTCATATCCATTGTGAAAGAGGAGGCCTCCATTCACTAGTCATAGCAGAAGCCTTTGAGGACGATACCGGACGTTACACTTGCCTGGCATCAAATTCTAGTGGTTCTGATAGTACTTCAGCAGAAGTATTCATTGAAGGTAAGAAAAAGGGTAAAATGAAAATACTTAGGCATTGCAACACTGAGCTCAGCAATACTTAAATATCTTTACAAATCTGAGCCTAAGACTAATTTTCAAAAGGGATCTAGGCATCTAGGAGACAACATCCCATTTGAAAATGGAGCTGACTTTAGATACTGTACATTATGTTTTGTTTATGATTTTGTTGCTTCGAGATTTTCGTCTGAGTCAGACAAGGGCTTATACTCAACTTGGTAGCATTTCTAAAAATTCAGGGAATGTTATAGACATCAGTGGGGAGAACCATATTGATTTTGCAAAAATTGGTAAACTGAAAGAGGAAATGGGGGAGACACAGACACTCTGGCATCTGTTTAGCAGAGCTAAGGGCATCACTAGTCTATAGATCAAAGAGCAAGTTGATGACACCCATTAACATCTTCTGGTATACCAGTTGTGGCAGCTCAACTCAGCCCATTCTCCTAGTACAGTTTTAAAACACTGACATCTTGAATGAAGTATCTTCCAGACAGAAATTAAATAAATATAATAGGTGGAAGAGTGGAATGGGGGCTCACACAGATGCTGGCATCAGGAGAGGTTGGATGGTAGATGCTGATGTGGGGAGGAAGGAGGGAATGGATGTGGGGAGAAATGGAGAAATCTGTTATGGGGGGATATGAGGAATGAAAGGGTGTACACAGATTCCATGGGACTTCCTGGGAGTCCCTAGAATAGAAGGGGATGGGAAGGTGCCACATAAGGTGCTTGGAGTGTGGAGGAATGAAAGGAACCTCACACTACAGAAGCAACAAATGGTGTGATCATCTGTTTAGGATTATTTTGGTATGAAAGCCATTTTGACACTGTAATCTTTTGTAGTGTCATAATACAAATTTAAGAATAGCAGCCATGTTAGTCTGTATCCGTAAAGAAAATGAGGAATACTTGTAGCACCTTAGAGACTAAACACTTCATTTCAGCATAAATTTTCGTGGGCTATAACCCACTTTTTTGGATGCATAGAATGGAACAAACAGAAGTAAGATGAATTTATACATGCAGAAAGCAAAAAAAGTTGTAAATTACCATACCAATACAAACTTAGACTCCAGTCCTACAAACAGAATAAACTCAGAGGGACTACTCACAGATGTAAAGTGCCTCACTGGTTTGCAAAGTTGAGCCTTAATTTCTAATTGAGTGTACTAAATCAAACAAACAAAAATCTATCACCTAATGAATACACTAAGAATCTGGCCTGCATGATTTAAATATTTTCTTCTCTAAAGCTTTTAAGTGAGATTAAAATACAGGCATGCTCAGAACCAAATGCCAACAATTCTTCTAATCTTTCTTTGAATTCAAGACTGCTCATAGTTCAAGTACTCTATTAACCAACTGAAGTTAAACTATTGTGGAAAGACACTCAAAGGTGTTTTTAATTATGACACATGTAAAGACATAGTTGAGTTAATTCTAATTTTTTTCTTTGTGCAGCTATTATTTTTTCCACCATTTTTGAAATAATTTATTTCTTTTGGGGGTTTCAGTTCATAAATGAAGCCTGTTAATAAATAAAATTTAACAGTTAAATATCTAAAAAATAGATGGATATAGTAAACACTTGGAACTGATGTGTTGATATCAACATATTAGAAGAATCAGCTCTTGACCAACAAAAAAATCCACTCTTCATTAGTAATTAGCAACTAAATAGTGAGGCATAATTTAGTATTAGTACTATTATTTTAACGTTCTATAAGTGTTGTATTTTCAATATTCAGACCTTAAATACAAAGGAAAATCTCCATCCCAATGAATGTATAGTCTCTGCTAGATCTAGAGCTGTTATTCTGCAATGAGCTACATTAGCATGCTGTTATACATTAATGTCCTTTAACATCCATTCCTCAGACGCTCTTCTTTCTAAAGCCTTAACCATCCAAGACCACTTTCTCTTTCCTTCATGGGTCCCATAAAAAACTTTCATGTAGACTCAATTTTGGGAGTGGCAGCCATGATGATAAAGCTCACTGCAACAATTCTCAGTCAGCTGCTGCTTCTGCTAACTTCTCCCCAAAGTTTTTTCTTTTTAAGAACCACAAAGGGAGGTCAGGGAGAATAGCTCATCCCCTCGCTATTTTGTTGTCCAATTAGCCCTAATTTCTGACCCACTGATTTTCTGTTCATTAATTTCTGGTCCTGTACTCTTCTAGTTTACTTGGCATAAAATCTTAACACAGTCCTTCCTTGACTTATATCAGTGGGCTTTTTCGTTTGTACAAATTCAGTCTTTCATTTCCGTTTTGCGCCTTTTCCCATCAATTTATTGCTTTAGGTTATTGTGACATTTTATAAACTTTTATTCACTTTTCACAGCTGAGCTCACAATTAGAGTAAATTTGTAAGCCCAGTTATTACAATGCACCTGCCTCCTAATTTTTATAGCCTAGCAGCATTGAATATAGTCTGAACATTTAGGTATCTGCATGATTCTTTCATTCCCCAGAAGTCAGTCTTTGTGATGTACTAATAACTAGTTGCTTATGATTATATCAAACACACGTTTTTGAGTTTAGGTGCGGAATAAATAACAATTTCTCATTTTTACACATCTCTAAGGAAGAAATCCACACACACCCATTTCCCCCACCATGTATATCAAAGATTTGGATCTAAATAAAATGACTTTCTATGAAACATCAGTTGCTGGGTGTTGGTTTTTTTGGTTTTTTTTTTTGTTAGAGCATGAAAAAGCTTTATTCCCATGTTCAAGATGTTTCCAGGTACATAAATTATATTAAAACTTTCAGTTACACAGAATGCCCTGTTTCAAATTCTATATGTTATAAATGGCAAATATCAAAATCTGTACCCCAATACTGACATTTTTCAAAATATTTATTAATTTTCTTTCAAATTTCCCATTAAATGAAGAACTTAAATCTGTGCATATAATAATCAGAATCTTAAGCAGTCATTAATGAAGGGGGTAAATGGGAATTAAAGACAGCATTTTGTTTCTCAGAAGGCTATGCAGGGTCATCAGCAGTAGTTTGGTGATGAGTATAATGCATGTAGATGAATATAAATAGCCTCTGAACTGAGGAGGTACTGAACTGAGGGTGGCCAGTTTAGCATGCAAATGTTATGCTATACTGAGTTATAGTTAAGGTTAAAGTTTATCTATAAATGTATGAGCCACACCTGTTCACTTAAACCAGCAGAAGGATAAGCCTCTTTGCCACTCTGTAAGAAGTATAAGTATGTGGATATAGAAGGATGGTGTCATTGCTACAAATATTTTTATATTTACTGGTGTAAAGTCTTACTTGACAGACAGATGAAAGCTTAAAAATCAACCTGATGCAATAGCAATGTGTTGGGCATTATGACCAGTTTATTTAAACATGCTTGTGATATTACCCAGGGTACCCTCTGGACTGTTAAACAGCTGTGTCCCTCAATTCTCCAATCTGGGATGCCTTTTAAAAGCTCCTTCACTGTGAGAGCAGCCACTCCTGGTCTGCCCACACACAGCTTCCAGCATATAAATGACTCCCAGATATACTGAATGAGTGCAATAGATAGCCAGCCATGTTACAGAGTGACACCAGCAAATTCCCTACCCCAGACTTGTCCCCAGAAATGTGTCTCTCATATTGCCCAGTACCTTCCTGGACAATACAAGTGCATAGAAAGTCTGTCATTTCATTTATAGAAAATGATGTGCACAAATCTTTTTATCACAAATGAAGTTCCCAGATACACTGGTTTAGATAAAACAACTTTATTAATTACACAAAGGCAGATTTTAACTAATTACAAGTGATGAGAAATAAAAGTCAGAATTGGTTACAAAGAAATAAAAGGTAAAACACAAACTAATACCTAACTTAAGAAGTGGAGGGAATTTAAAGCAAAAGCTTTCTCTCACCACATGTTTATAGCAGTGTGGCTGGATTTCTTTCAGGTAGAATCCCTCCCACAGTTCAATGATGTTTCCTTTGTCTTTCAAGTGTTGATACAATGAGGAGAGAGAGAGAGAGAGAATCTGAGGAGTTTGCTGCTCTTTCTTACAGCATTTCTCATCTTTGAAAATCATCTCCAGCTGGTGTTCAGGCAGCAGCGAGTCTGTTTCTTTGCCACCATGTAAATTTCCTTCATACACCCTTTTTACTGCCAAAGAATAGCTGCTTAACCAGGTGGTCGTCCATTATGTTGATACCTAGCTGAGGTGTTAGCTAGCCTGTTTTCTCTGGGGAAAGTGGTTTGAAGATGTTTCCCCAGACTTGGAACATGTTTTAAACTAGAATTTTATAATTTTACATACAATGTTGACACACACATTTTACTAAGACAATAAGTAGGGCAAAAATTATGAGCTTTCAAATGATAACTCTCAAGGCATACTTTGTATGAAATTTATCATAGTCTTGTTAAAAGGGTGAACGTAAAGATACAGACTGTCAAAATGCTTTACTGGAAATCTTGAATGAATGCTGACATTTTAATTTTAAAAAACACAGTATATGTTAGGTAATATAGTTTCTTTCATTGTGAGATCAAATGGAGCCTCTCATGAAACCCAGGACTATGTATATCCAGATCTTGCTCCGTTATCACCTCTTTCTCTAATCTATCAAAAGTATAGCCATGCTAATTATTCATAGCTATTAATAGCATCCGAGGCCAAAAGAGACCATTTCGATAATTGAGGCTGATCTCCCATGCAATACAGGCCAAAGAACTTTCCCAAAGTAATTCCTTTTGAACTACAATATTTTTAAAAAATCCAGTCTTGATTTAAAAATTGTCAGTGATGGAGAATTCAGCACAACACTTTATAAATTGTTCTATAAGGTAATTTATCCTTATTGTTTAAAAAAAAAGATGTGCCTTATTTCCAGTCCGAATTTGTCTTGCTTCAACTTCCAACTATTGGATTTTTTTTTTTACACATTTGTCTGTTAAATGAAGAGCCTGCTATCAAATGTTTGTTCTCCATGTAAATACAGTGGGACCCCGGAATACCGTGCCCCGCTATAGCATGAATCCGTTTATAGCACGGGGCACGACTGGTTCCCGATGTTGGCGGTGGCCGCTGCTTTGATGCAGCGGAACCCCGCAATACCGCGACCCTGCCATTATTGCGATCAATTTTTTGGGGATCCCAATCATCGCAGTATTGTGGGATCCCACTGTACTTATAGACTATGATCGTCACCCTTAACCTTCTCTTTGTTAAATTAAGTAGAATGAAATTTCCACCTCTCTACTGGCAGTTTTATTTAATATAACTTTAATAGCTGCAGCGTATCATTTGCTATCATTCTTGCTATGAACTGGGGACAATGGAAATCCCAGATGAATTGTTAGGAAAACTTCTGGTTAGTGGCCTATAGATTTCAGTCTGCATTTGTTTGACTCACAAAGACATTGAAAAGTCACACACATCACTTTTTTTTTAACATATGTTAACAGCACAATAAGCGATTCCATCAGGAATCTTGTCTAGCATGCATACTATTATTTTTTTAAGTAGCATACAGCAGCAGTTTCCTTCAGTTTCTTAAATTTCTTAAATCCCCATTCCTGGAATGGATTTTAAAAATGCATCCCCTTAAACAATTAATCTGACTGTACCAAATTCATTGTAGGTATATCTCTAAAGCAGAGATGACTCAGACCTGCTGATAGTCAGGGGGAGGGACAGAGTGAAGGCAGCTAGCTTCAGAGGTGTTACTGAGCATTCTCAGTCCACATGAGCATGCTTAGGATTAGACATGCAGCAAATGGGGGCGGGGAAACATGTGACCCACATGTCCCTCCTCCCACATGTTGCCACTGCTCCAAAGACTTCCATAATTTTAAACTGGGTTGGAATGAATATGGCCCATTAACTCATTTTAAGGAAAAATAATGTGCAAGTAGGTAACCAGAGGTTTTTTGCTTAATTTGCCTTAATGTGAAGGAGTTAAAAACAGAGGAAAAACAATTTGTAATTAAATTAGCAATTAATGTCTAATAATATATATCAGCACAGTTATGACTCCCAAACTGTTTAAAGATCATAAAGACATATCAGGCAAAAAGAAAAGCTACATTATTTTTCAAAAAAAGAATTTTTAGCTCTGCATTGAAATGATTTCACTTATACTACATCCTGTAAGTCAATTCAGTGTAATGCTTTCAGAATAATACTAAAGAAGTATAGTATTTACTTTTTAAATTAAGCATAGTGGAGATTGGAGAGTGTATAGCAGCACTGAATATACCCTTTTCCCCCCCTCAGGTGTCAGCTCAACAGATTCTGAGAGTGAAAGTTTAGTTTTCAAGTCAAGATCTGGAGCTATGCCACAGTAAGTATGCTCAATAACACCAATGATATACAAATTTTCTATGTAACTGTATAAGAATGGTAGCAAAACTGTTCTGCTACATCTGGCCTTGCTGATGTTCCTCCAGAAGAAGAGGCTAACTGATGTTAATCAATGATCAAGTTATGTTAAAGTACAATAATGGACCTTGATCCTGGGACTTGCTACATGCAGATTTTATTGTAGGCTCAGAGCTTACAAAGCAAAAAACAACTTTAGACTAATGGACATCTGTTTTAAAGAAAACATGTTGATTTATAATGCATGCAGAAAATAGCTATAGCAAGATCAGCTTGGTTCTACTCAGAACATCTAGTGAAGGGAATTTCTTAAAGAATAAAGTCAATTTAACTTGTGAAAGAAAGTTTAATATGGGTTGGAAATATATACTATCTGTATATATTAGGGCTGTCGATTTAATCACAGTTAACTCACGTGATTAACTTTAAAAAATTAATTGTAATTAATCACAGTTTTAATTGCACTGTTAAACAGTAAAATACCAATTGAAATTTATTAAATATTGTGATTGTTTTTCTACATTTTCAAAGTAAATATAGTTTTTATTAAAAATATTTGCACTGTAAAACTTTTAAACAAAAGAAATAGTATTTTTCAATTCATCTCATACAAGTACTGTAGTGCAATCTCTATCATGAAAGTGCAATTTACAAATGTAGATTTTTTGTTACATAATTGCACTCAAAAACAAAACAATATAAATCTTCAGAGCCTACAAGGGCATTCAGACCTACTTGTGTTCAGCCAGTCATAAAGACAATTTTTTTTACATTTATGGGAGATAATGCTGCCCACTTCTTATTTAAAATGTCGTCAGAGAGTGAGAACAAGCATTTGCATGGAACTTTTGTAGCCAGCATTGCAAGGTATTTACGTGCCAGATATGCTAAACGTTCGTATGCCCCTTGCTTCTTCAGCATATTTGTCAGCATATTTGACAAAACACAAAGAAGGTACCAATGTGAGATTTCTAAATATAGCTACAGCACTCGACACATGGTTTAAGCATCTGAAGTGCCTTCCAAAATCTGAGAGGGACAAGGTGTGGTGGTATGGAACATGCTTTTAGAAGTCCTGAAAGAGCAACACTCTGATGCAGAAACTACAGAGCCCAAACCACCAAAAAAGAAAATCAACCTTTTGCTGGTGGCATCTCACTCAGATGATGAAAATGAACATGCATCGGTCTGCGTTGGATTGTTATCAAGCAGAACCCATCGTCAGCATGGATGCATGTCCCCTTCAGTAGTGGTTGAAGCATGAAGGGACATTTGAATTTTTAGCTCATCTGGCACGTAAATATCTTGTGACTCCAGCTGCAACAATGCCATGAGAACACACGTTCTCACTTTCAGGTGACATTGTAAACAAGAAGTGGGCAGCATTATCTCCTGAAAACGTAAACAAAGTTGTTTCTCTGAGGGATTGGCTGAACAAGAAGTAGGACTGAGTGGACTTGCAGGCTCTAAAATTTTACACAGTTTTATTTTTGAATGCAGGTTTTTTGGTGCATAATTCTAAATTTGTAAGTTTAGCTTTCATGATAAAGAGATTGCATTACACTACTTGTATTAGGAGAATTGAAAAATACTATTTCTTTTGGTTTTTACAGTGCAAATATTTCTAATAAAAATAAATATAAAGTGAGCACTCTGTTCTTTGTCTTCTGTGTTGTAATTGAAATCAATATATTTGAAAATTTAGAAAACAACCAAAATAAATAATAAATAAATAAATGGTATTCTATTGTTTAACAGTGTGATCAATTGTGCAATTAATTACCATTAATTTTTTTAATGGCTTGACAGCCTTAGTATATATAATGCATACATCTCTGTGACAAAGGGCTAAATTTCCCAGTACTTTAGTCGAGCCAAATTTACATTTTGGAAATACTTTAGCAATACTGAATTTGAATAAACATTTTGGTGTGGAGGAGACATTCATGTAATGGTGTGTATATATACCAATGTTCCCACAAAAAAAATAGATTGAATTTTGATGTATCTGAAATTTGGAAAGGTAAATTTTTGAAAGTTAAAAAGCAAAATGAACAATTTTTAAAACTTTGTGAAATTTTGCCTAAAACAAATGTTGCTTTCTCACCTGTATCCCATATCTTCCTTAGTTTCTAAGTTTTTGGATGTCCCCAGAAGGAGAGTAGAAGAGTAGACCTAGTAATGAGAGTTTTCTCTGAAATTTAAACAAGCAGTAATATATCTGTTTATATTGTGATAACTGTTTCTTTGCAATGTCAAAAACTTGTTTTCCAGATTAAATGTTAAAATTTGTGAAGTATTTTAGAATGCAAGAAGCCTTAAATTGTTTATGTTCAACATTTTCTCCTATCCTGGATGTTCAGAATTTTATTTTATTGGTTTCTTTCATGATTGATTTTTATAATTTTCTAGAATCTATCCCCTAAACCAAAGCAAAAGCACTAACCCTCAGAGCACTTGAGTGGTTGTCAAGTTTGTGTTTTTAAATAAAATGTTTTGTTTTTACAATTTACATACTTCCATAACTGAAAAGGACTGATGAAAGGATTGGATTCAGATCTTCCAACATATTCACCCTTTGGGCTGATATTCTTTGTCTTTGCCCAAAGTTAATATTTTAGAAGGTATAAAGCATGGACTAAGATGGAAATGGATTTTTTTATTTTAATTTGGCAGTGTGATCAGCATGAGTTTATAAATTGCATAGATACACAGAGAGGTAAGAGAGGGATAGACAACAAAACATAGTAGGAAGACAAATTGGTTCAGGTAATATTTTATTGGACCAACTTCTGTTGGTGAAAGAAACATGCTTTCCAGCTTACACAGAGATCTTTCTGAAGGTACTCGGTACCTTACAGCAGGTACTCAGACAACCCAAAGAAAGAGCTGTGTGCAAGGTAAGAAAACTTGTCTTTTTCACCAACAGAAGTTAGTTCAATAAGATATTGCCTCACTCACCTTGTCTGTCTAATATCCTGGGACCAATGCAGCTATAACAACACTGCAAATAAAATAATGTCATCCCCTTTGGTTTACCTCAAATCCTGTAAGAATTTTGAGTTTGTTGGTTCCAAAGTAACACATTTAATAACTGTTATATGATCTGAAAAAAAAATCCCCCCCTTTTTTTTTCAGGGCCAAGAAGAAAACCACTTCTGTTTCCTTAACAATAGGATCTTCTACTCCAAAGTCTGGAGTCACCACAGCTGTAATTCAGCCTATATCTGTGCCCATTCAGCAGGTACTCAGACATCATGTTAAGTCAGTCAAATATATTAAATATATCTCTCAAAATTAAATATTGGGGGGGGGCAAAACTGCCATTTTGGGGGATGAAGGATCATACTTCAGATTATTTAACTTGAAATCATTAAATTACCATTTGCAATCTGAAGATTAACTTAGTTACAAAAAAAAGATGTTCTGAAGTTACTTACTTTATTTGCCCCCATTCACTGTATGTGAGCATGTGCACATAGGTGCTCTATAGGTTTTTAAACACCACAGTCATAACCATAATATCTGAGCACTTGATAATTTACTGAACACTACACAGTATGGTACATTAATATGATTTATGATCATTCTTATGTGTATTCTTTTTATATTACTCAGAATTCCCTATCCATATGATGTTTAATTACATACTTTTAGCACAAAATGACTCTCTAATTTTTATTTTCTGTGGTTAACTTAAAGGGTTTTGGTTTCAGTTATACTTTGCTGTTTTTTACATCAGCTATTGGAAATAAGTTTGCCTAAAGCGATTGTAAGTTATAAAGTATCTATGTTGGTCTCTAGACAATCACATTTTCTCTCAATATTAACTTAATTGAAATTAACTCTTCTTCCTCTCCTTTTGTTCAAGAATTGGTTCAAGCCCTCCTAATCCTTAGATTATTTTTTTTAATAACATACTATATTGTTATATGGTATGTAATAATAGGAGAGGCAGAAGTGCTTCATTTTGGGGAGATATTTTAAAGATGATCAGATACCAAACACACACAACTCATTAAGGTAATGACAACTGGGAACACAACTCTCGTGTGAAGCATTGAAACCTTTAAAATCTTGCATTTTGATTGCAGAACTACATATATATGAAATAGTAAAGTTGCATAATGATTGTACTATAATTAAAACTCCTTTGCAGGATTATGTAGTTGGATTTGCATTGGATCTATATTAATCATAGCATCAGAACATATTCAAACTTTTCAATAATAATACATTTAGCACTTCAAATGACTGTCATTTTTGGTTTTCTAGGTCCAAAGCCCTACTTCATATCTGTACCGACTAGATGGATCCAAACCTGTCTACTCCACACCAATTTTTACAAAGGTCTGTTTTCTCTATCATTATACATTCTACATTTTACTTTCCAGTCTCTAATAATATATGAGTCCTTTATCATATTAAAACATATACTTTATATAGTTTTTTATGGGTCCTTTTCATTGTAGGTACTAATGGCCACTTAAGAAAAACAGCTTTACACTGTTATAGTGAATTTCCTGTTTTTCTGCTCTGTTGAAAAGTTTTAAAGAATTATATGTGCATTTTTATGTGTTTGTAGCATACCTATCGCTGTTGTACTTGGCCATGGCTACAAAAATTAAAAACAAAACATTTGGCAACACATGTTAATAAGAAAAACCCATTCCCATGATTGCGTCCTGGATAATAAAAAATCTAATGGTTTTGAAGTTATTTTAACAATAAAGTCATTCATGAATAATGTAGTTAATCCAACATTTCAGACATATCATCCATCCTTATCCTGAGGATCTTTTAAAAAGTAAAGGCGCAAACTTATTTGTCAGTGAGGAAGTATTGGTAAAAAGTCTATTAAGGGTTATGGAAACTGCAATTATTTACAGATAAATCAAATATTTAACCTCAAATTCACCTTAAATTACTCCTGAAAGTTCACAACATACACTGATGGAATAAACCAAGGGTTCTCAAACTAGGGGGTTGTGAGGCGTGGATCTGCCTGTCAGCTCTAGCCCCACGTATGGTGGGGCTGACAGTCTAAGCCCATGCACCTCCAAAGAAGGGTGCCAAAATAGAAGTTCATCCAGGGCACCGTTTTCCCTAAGGCTGGCCAGGACTGAACCTGAGACAACATTAAAGGACTTGCTTGTTCAGCGGCTGAAGAGCTGCATTAAACTGGAGACCAATCAGAGCACTGAGATGGGCCAAAAAAAAACGTAATTTTTAATTTAACAGTGAGACACACAGGCAGGAGTGGTACTAGAGGAGGACTTGAGGACTATAACCACCCCAACATTTGCCTTCACTTCCCCATACCTACCCCTCCCAGTGCAAAGGTCAACCATTACACAGAAGTAAGAGTAGTTTTCCAGCTCTTAAGGGTGGCTCTCTGGCTGCCCAGCTGTGGCCAGCAGCAGCACAGAAGTAAGGGTGGCAATGGAGTGCTAGGTCAGGTATGAAGAGTGATATTGACAACATTGCTTTGTGCCACTGCCCCCAGTATTAAACATAACTATCTAAAAAAAACTTTTCTGATTATAACAATAATTCAAAAATAGTGTTTTAGTCTTAATTTTAAAATGGTGAGGAAAGGTAAAATCATTTTAAACAATAAGATTTTAAATGTTGTTTAAAATGTGTTTTTAATTTTTGTGGGGAGGGGTCACACTCAGAGGCTTGCTGTGGGAAAGGGGTCACCAATACAAGAAGTTTGAAAACCACTGGAATAAAGAGACCAATATATCACTAGCTGGGGAAGACAGCCCCTTCAAAACATGGTTTTTAAGAATAAGTAACATGTACAGTCAACCCATCCTTAACATAGCATTAGTTGGCACAAACCTCTTTTTATACTAGCTACAGAGGAAAAATCACCAACTCATACATTTTAAATTTAGGCTATAATACAGCACAGCATCGCTAGGTGTTTAGCAGTAAGTACATAAGTAGTCAGTGGGAGTATTGTGCTTATAATTGAGTACATGCTTCAGTGCTTTGTTGGATTAGGGCCTGAAAGTGCAGATTTTACAAAGAAAATACAGAAGGACTGAGACAGATACCTCATGCCAGACAACAACAAATTAGTCTCTCTTTGCAACATACTCTTAACATGGATAATAGCAAACTTACTCAAAATAGTGATAATCTTCCGGCTTACCCCTTAATCAAGTATGATGCTTCACCTTTGCTATAGCAGGTCTTTGTCAAAGCCCTGCGTGTTTCTTCAAGTGCATGCAACATTCCATTACAAACTTGCAGGCCAAAACTCTGTCTCTACGCAGTCACACACAAGTGAACATTCAACGAACTCATTTGTATTATTTTACTCTGCTTTGGTGGCTTCAAATGTTTCAGAAAAAAAAAACATCTTTCATGTTCTAAATGTCAGTCTGAAAATAATGTTAATAAATCATGTAGTCACTTGACCATACCTTGGTTTGCTAGGAAACGTATACAAGAGATCTTATTGCTCTAAGGCAGTGGTTCCCGAACTGGGTTTCATGAAATGTTACAAGGGGATCTCGGGGAGGGAAAAAAATCCCTAATGGCAGACAGAGCTGTCCCTAGGGATCCCAGCCAGCTCGGGGCCAGCAGCCTGGAGCCCCTGGACTTCCAAGAGCTAAGCAAATCAAAGCAAGCATATCTGTCCCACTGAGGAGATTTAAACTTCAAGACTCCTTATAAGAAAGGGAGGTGGATATTTTTTGCTATTTTTAAAATTAAATAGACAGCTAGTATTGTTTTTAAAATGATTATGAAGAACAAGTTTAAGCTTTGTTGTAATGTGTGTTGTTTGCCTGGACTTCTGCTTGTATAGGAGGAACTCTTTGAGTTGGTTTCTTAAATACCTTGAGACTGTTTCACATCTGATACTCCTTGATGAAACATAGGAGCCTTGTTTTATAACAGCCTTATTCAAAGCTATACAAGCTATGACAGTGAGATCTTGGAAGTGTTGCCATTTCTATAATGTAATAAAAATACTGTAATGATTAATAATAAATAATAATAAATAGTGTGTAGTAAGTATGTCAAAAAGCAAATTTTATATTTCCAGGATCACTGCTCTTATAACTTATACTCTGGTAAAGGAGAAAAATCTGTGGAAATACTCATTTTTAGGAGGGGGTCTGTGAGACTTGACATTTTAGTGAAAAGGGTACACAGGCTGTTAAAGTTTGGAAACCACTGCTCTAAGGCAATAATAATATAATGCAGGGAAAAGGTTCAATATGATACTAGCTTCTGGGAAGCCATCTTATGCAGCATTGTTACATTTACTTTACACACAAGGATGTGCTCGCAAAGTAACAAATTTTAGCTAGGAGTATTTATAGGATGATTGTAGAAGTTACAAAACTCTTCACATACCACTAAAATTCAAACCATCAGTTTGCCCAGTTTTCCTTAGCTACTTGTTCTGTTCCTTTCCTTATCTTTGTCATGGGTACTAGCCTTTCAGATACTGGTCCATGAAGGTACCTTCTAGGTTTGTATCAGGATAGAACATTCATATATCATGTCCTTTTTCCTTTGGGACATTCTACTATTAACCTGTGAAAGTAACTCCCTACTCGTTGCTATAGTAACACACTCATATCCTGATGCTGACAGTTTTCCTGTCTACTTAAGCCAAAGCTTACTTCAGCTAATGCAAAGTGTTGGTATACTTGACATGGCTGGACAGAATTGTGAGGAGGGTATAATACATTCAGTTAACATAACTTCCCAACACTTACATATATGTTGAGCACAGTATTAATATATTGGTTAACAAGAACAATTTATTCCCTCATGTCCAGATTAGCCAATATGTAGTTAACAAAATGCACATCTTAAAAGATGTGTGCCAGCTGAAAATTCTTCATTTCACACCATTTGGTAAAAAATAAGATAGAAGACTATCTGTTGACATCCATCTCTTGTATAGTGTGAGGAATTAACCATTTTCTACATTGTCCTTGATGATGATGTTTTCAGAAGATCAACCTCCTAGGGTACGGCTACGCTACCTGCCCAATTGGTGAGTAGCACTCGATGTATCGGGGATTGATTTATTGCATCGCATCTGAATGCGATAAATTGATCCCCGAATCAATGCCTGTACTCCACCTCGGCAGGAGGAGTAAGCGGAGTCAGCGGGGGAGCGGCCATGGTCGACCCACCACTGTGGGGACAGCCTAAGGTACTTCGACTTCAGCTACGCTATTCACATAGCTGAAGTTGCATATCTTAGGTCGACCCCCTCCCACGTCCCGTAGTGTAGCCCAGCCCCTAGAAAACTAGCAGTGCACTACTACTTCTGTAACCATGATAAGAATGTATTTGAAAATAGACCCTGTATTGAATATATTCCAACTGAAAACACTGTTCGTGGTAAAGAAAATCAGCAGAATGTTATGACACAATGAAGATGGGTGAGGAAGGGAAGCTTGATTTGAATGTTTTAAACTACGTAGGGTTTCTTGTTAATTTAAAGCATGTTTGTCACATTTCAGGAGCTGCAAAACTCCACAGCAATTGATGGACAGGTTGTTGTACTAGAGTGCAGAGTCAGGGGAGCTCCTCCCTTGTTCGTCAGGTGGTTTCGACAGGGTGTTGAAATCCAAGATTCTCCAGATTTCAGAATTCTCCAGAAAAGTAAGAAATAGCCCTTTGGCTAGCCCAAATAATATTCATGTATTCTCAAGAAAGCACTATGGAATTAGCCTGTCAGTCAGTCAAAGCAGTCACTTTCCGCCATAAGGATTGAGTTCTGGATAAAGGGAAAACCTCTTATCCACTTACTTTGGTAACAGTAATAATGACAAAGTAAATTAATTCCAGAAGAACTATTATAAGTAGGCGATATGAATGACATCCTTGATTTTTCCTGCCAATATCATCTGCATAGATACTATACTTGCCTGTAGTATTTCATTATTAATGTAACCTCTTTCTAATACATTTTTCTTGTTTATTTTCTTCTTGGATAATGTGATATCCAGAGCCCCGGTCTGCAGCTGAACCTGGTAAGAATCATATGAAAAAATAATCCTTTGATTCACTAGCTCTTTGTGTTTGCATTGAAGCCATAAATAGAACAAAGTTTCTGGACACATTGGTAATATGAATCCCCCTTAAAGACAATCTATTCTTTTATCACAGGCTTCATGTTCTGTACTGTGCTTTACATCAATTCCTGAATTAGACTAAATTCCATTCAGACAAATATGGAGGGCCCCACTGACAAAACCTTTAAACAATCTTTATTCCCCAAAAATGAGCAACTTGCAAGCTAATGAGGAAAAACAGTCCCCACAAAATTCCATCACCCAAATTCTACTTGCATAGTTTTGTAACACCAGACCACTAAATACTGGTTTCCTCAGTCTAGCTTCCCAGATGTAAGCTGTCCTAAATGTAAGCAGAGCTGGCTCAAAATAAGCACCTTTAGTTCCAGTGAGCCTTTCCAGTGTATTTCCAAGGTATGACTCTTGGAACTCAGCAAGCATAAAAATGGTCCTTCCATTTGCACTTTTCTCTCTACCTTCTTTTTTCACTCTTCACACAATTGTCTTATGGACTTTTCTGGGCTATCAGCTGATGTTGTAGAAATTGGAACATATGTTCTCCCTTGTCATACCATTTTTATGTTTGTGCATGAAATCACTAAAATCACCATCATGGCACTTCTAGCTCCTGTTCTGTGAGAGAGAAAACGATGCCTTCTAAAGCACTTGTTTAGGCTTTTGCATAGATTGCTTAGCAAGTTGTCACGGGGGGTGGGGGAGTCCCGTTCCCACACCCCCCACTTCCTGGGATTCACAGTGATTCTTAGCCAGCCAGTAAATCAGAAGGTTTATTTGAGATGCCAGGCACACAATCCAACTTAGAGCTGTCAGTACAAACAGGCCCCCTTGGCCCAGCCCTTCTTGGGGGCAGGGAGATGAGACCCCAAATCCGGGCTCCCTCCTCTTCCCCAGCCAGCGTGTAACCCCTTTTCAAAAAACTCCAACGTCTGCCTGCCCTTTGTTCCCTTGCCAGCCCCAAGGTGTCAACTCCCCTCCCCCTCCATCACAGGTTACAGCTCCAGGTTTCCAGGTCAGAGTAGCTTAGCCTCATGAGTTATGCCCACCGTTCTCCCTACTTGTTACACAAGTGTCTTTTAAGAGCACTGCAGCCAATTCTGCAAAGATTAAGTCAAGGGAAAAACTAATTAGTAGGAGCTAATGGGGCTAAATACTACCAATACTGTCCCAACTTTGTAGTCCCTAGCTCAAACTACAGAACGTAGCATGACTTGCTGCCAGTGAGAACTTGCTATGACTAGAGTTGCTCCAGCCACTGTAATGTAGTACAGTTGGCTGCCTGGCAGGGAACTCCTGGTCCTGCAGCACAAAAGTGTCAGATAGCAGAGAGGAGGCACAGAGCAGGGTTATTTCTGTTCACTATCACATCAGCAGAGTATGCAGCTGTTTTCATATGTTGCCTCTGCTCCTACTTTCCCAGATCAAACAACAAATGGCGAAGGGGATGCCTCTTAGCTTGGTAGTAGAGGATGGCGGGTGGCAAGGTGAAGGGCTTTGAGCCTGGGGCTGGTTTTCTGCACATGGAAGATTGTGTGTGAATATGGAGTGTTCTGGGCTTTGGGGTATCAGAGAGGAGGTGGCTCAGAACTCATACATTAACAAGTGTTCAGATGTGGAGAAGTTAGGGCAGAAGAGAAGAATTCTCTGCCTGAGACACAGGTGTTGTGTAGGATGTTTCTGAACTGATCGGACTTGGTTAGAGGAGCCTAGGGACTTTGAGATTCTGCACTGGCGGGCTTGGGGTGAATTGGAGGGATTGAATATAGGAGGAACAGTCAGCTGGTGATTCAAGTTGGTGAATTGGTGGTGTGTATGTGAGGGATTTAGGGTAAAAGCTAGGTTGAAGAGGAAGGGTTTGGGACTAGGAAAAAACAATGAAGGGCTAATATAGATAACTATGGTCTTCCACCATGTCTTCAATGCTACTGGGCTGGAAGAGAGGAGGGTGCTCCTTTCTTCACCTTCCTTATCCCCCAGCAAAACATTTCCCTATTGTGCCCCCAGACACAGTGCCTCAGTTTTGGACTTTGAAAATATGGTTTAGCAAAGGACATGGAGAGGTGTGTATGCATGCAATCCCATCACTTATTTTGGGCATCAATTGTCATGGGAATAACTTGCATCTGTGCCTATTTTTTTTTTATATTGCAACTGCCCCGCATGATTTACTGAGTCCTGAAATGTGAGATGTACAAGGTAACAACCTTAAAAGAAAGTTGAAAACAATATATTTGCTCAAACTGGCCTCTCACGAGGCTTAACAGTGAGTACAGGTATTAACTATGGGGTCTGGGTTATAATTATACACTAGTCTATATTTGTTAGGATGTCAAATTACAGTGCAATCTGATTTTTCTGAAGGGTTTCAGAGACCTCTGAAGCCTTTGAATATTCAGGGGAGTAACACATGGTATGCAGTGCCATTGTGGGCTGTGACTGACTAATTAGGCATTTAGTTATATAGTGGTCAGATAAACTGGGTTAAAGGAGGAGATATTCAAAAGTAACTAAGGGATTTTATGTTAATGCTATACAAATAACTGACTATTTGGTTTGAGTGCACATCCAAAAAGTTGAAAATGAAAATTGTTTCAGGGTGACCCAAAATGAAAATGTTTAGTAGTTTTTGGTAGGCCAATATGTAGAGAAAACATTCATTTTGTGTTAACAAAAATGTTTGTCAGTGCAAAATAAAACACTTTTTTTGATTTTGTGTGTTTTTAAAAATTGCAAACATGACAATAGCATTGTCCTTAGATGGAAGGGAGCTAGAAGACCTCCGGGCAGGTCACCCAACAGAGTTTCCTCTAAGAGGAAAATCTTCCCATGGCACTGAACATTGTCTGAGACTTTGCAAAAGGGTTCCCACTGAAGCTCACTCTTGAGACTGTTCAAACCATATGGCACTGAAGCATCTGGCACCAAAATCCAGAACTTCAGGAAAGAGTACGTCACCTATGGCAGCATTCTCTACTTCAGTGGTCCAGGCACTGACTCTTTCTTTTGGTACTGGAATCAAGCCAATCAGGACAGTTCACCATCGCTATGGCAGAAATTGCCATAATGTCCTGACAAAACCAGTTCCCATGCACCTGTACCTGCCATGCTGACACCAACGGACCTGCAGATTCATCCAGAACCACAATTGCCTTTGCTGTTGACTTCCGCACAATGATCTAACTTGTAGTTTGATCCCTAAATCTCTGAGGGCAAATCTCATGGATCCAAATTGGACATTTTTCTAGGATTTCTCTTTGGAATTGAAGGGAAAAAAAAATTCTACTTCAGCAACAGAGTTACTTATCCAGCCTGTCTCCACAGCCCTCAACAACAGCTCACGCAAAAGATATTGGGACCTGCAGAATTCAGGCTCATGATTCCCAATCTCCTGGCTTCTAAGTTCTTACGCACTGATGCCTATATGGCCTCGCTAGGGACCCTGGTTGGCTCACAGTAACTTTGACCTGAGGGAGCCACCTCATCACCAGAAATCTGCTTCCTCCATGACAGTGCACATTCAGTTGCCCTAACAACCCTTCTTATTCCTACACAACCAGAGGCAGAGGGGGTGGTACTGGAAAAGCAGGCACTGGAAGACAACCTGCAAGCACCAATTGTTCTTTTCTCCTCATCCCCTGATGAGGCCTTAGTGCCACCCACACCCCACGTATGTACAACTGTAAGGCTTTCCAACACGCATTAAAGAGGATGGCAGAGACCATCCAAATCCATATTGCAAAGGGACAAAAGAACAGACATAAATTGGTGGACATACATCAAGCCTCTGCAGTAGGGAAGTCAGTCTTCCCAGGACCCATCAAATGCACACAGATGGTCCCATTCAGAGAACCTTTATTTTCCACAACAGTAGTCATGGATGCATCCCTACAGAGATGTGGTGCTTGTACAGATTATCTAACAACACAGGGCCTATGGTCCCCGAGAAAGCAAAGAATGCACATCAATCTCTTCGAGTTTTACAGAAGGCCTGTGAGTTTTTTCTCTCCCTAATATCAGGACAGTTGGGCCAAATCATGACTGACAACATAACTGTCATGTTTTACATCAAAAACAAGATGTGACCAGATGTTCCTCACTCTTCCAGGAAGCAGTCAGACCCTGGAATTCGTACATCAATCATTGAATATACCTAGAGGCAATGTGCCTGCTTGGACTGCAGAATGGACAATTTCAGCCGACACTTTCTCCCAAATCATGAGTGGAAAATCAAAGAGAGGATACTGGCAGATATCTTCACATCCCCCAATAAACCTTTTTGCCAATCAGTGCATATGCACGTGTCAAGTTCTGCTCAAAAGGAGGACAGTCAGGGATCTATAGTGGACACATTCCTGGTACCGTGATCAGGAGTTCTGATGCATGCTTACCCTTCAACCTCCATTAATTTCCAAAGTGCTCCACAAATTCAAACAGGTCTTGGCCAGCCTAATCCTCATAGCTCCAGCATGGCCCAGACACTTCTTGTCAACAGATCTATTGCAGGAGCAAACACTATATATGTACAGACGTCCCCCAACTTATGTAATTGATCCATTCCGGAAAGCCTTGTGTAACTTGAATTTTGCATAAGTCGGAAACGAATACCCATACATTACACACAAATTTCTGCAACTCAAAAATCCAATTTCTGGCTCATGGAACTTTTTCCTTAAGAGCAAATTTGCATAAATCTGGTCTTGTGTAACCCAGGGAGCATCTGTATAGGAAATACGACACAAATCAGCAGAATCTGTCCAAATAGGAAGAACTTAAACTTTGTCTGTTGTGTGAGGAGCAGAATTTCAGAGTTGAGGAGCCTTACTGCATTTTTTACAATGAGCAGTTGAATTGATTTCAGAAATATATTGGATCCTTCTTGTTGCTTTGTATTGCAATGCAAATTCTAGGAAACCAGATAAAGCAATATATGTGAAAGAAATGGCTCATAAGCAAGCAAATTTCAACTGCTGCTCAATGCAGGCAGTGAGAACATGCACAAGAACTGGGTAAAGTGTGAGGAAGCTGACAAACTATGAAAACCTGTGTTAGTATGTGGGCGAGTACTCAAAAATTTGAGGTAGATGCAGTTTCAGCAATTTATTGAAATATTTTGATGCTGTATATGTCCTATGTGGTGTGTTATAGCTAGTGTCCAACTGTCACTAAAAACCTTACAATGCCAATTCAGTGAGCCCTAGATGTTTATAGGTCAATAATAATGAAATAGGAGCAGAGATCTCCATAAATTCATACAGCTTAGAGACTGTGAAACAGGTTTTTCTTGTCACTGTTATGTTCTGTCTGCCTAATGTGTTTTACACTCCTTTCTCTGTCTAGACGGAAATCAGCCTGCATCACAAATCTCTTCAGACTGTTTTGTGAATTAATAACTAGTCAGATTACTTAGGGCCAACATCACAGTTTGTCAAATTACCTTCTCTGTACTTCTTTCTTTGACATTTTGACTTTATGCTGATTGAATCCTTCAAAGAACAGTCTGCTTGGGGATTAAAAAAAAAAGGTCTATAGAGTCATTTGCCAGCTGTTGATGCTTTGGCCATTACTCAGCTGTCTGAAGGCAGCCACAAACTGTATTGAATTACTGTAAGACAATTGTCTAAAGGCATGTAAGAGGAAAACTACATAAAATCATTTTTCTTACGTTTCCAGAAAATTGCTGCACACAAAATCTTTCAAAGCACAATGCTGCATAATTTGACCAAAAACCTCAGAGATGATAGTCATCACATATCTTGGATCATGCATTCTAGGTTTTATGTTTTGCTACAGTAGTCCAAGGATGCATGATAGGAAATAGCCCTGTACTAAATTCTCAAATGTGGCTGCATTGTTTGAAACTGAAAAAGTAATGCAAACGTAACAGAACTGCCCCAAAATTCAGCCTTTTCATTCTGAAAGTTGGTGAAATGTAAAATACAAACAATTCTCACTCAATGAGTATACACATTATAGGGTAGATCCCAGCTGCAGTAGCTCCACCCAAGTTGAAAAAGCTATCTCAATTTACACGAGCTAAGATTCTGGCTCTTCACTATGTAAAAGAAAAGGGAACATGAGGTCAACAGCATCTAAATTCAGTGGAGTAACAACATTCAGAAATGAAAGATAAATGTAAAATAAACTAAAGCTATCACTAGAGTAGAGAGCAAGAAACTATAAATGGATTAGAGATAATAGAGGCCCAGCTTTCCCTCCTACTCTGATCCATCTCCCTCCTAACTATAGTTATATGACAAATGTACAGCTCTCTATTTTCAGAATGTTCTCAATTCTTTGAAGTCCAAAAATTTAAGATTCATCCATCCCCATGCACATTAGGCATAGTGGAGTCACGCTCTGCATAGATTGGGACAGTGGCAAAGTAGGAGAGAGAATCCTTACAAACCAGCTTCTCCTCATCCAGAAACTGATCATCAAAAGAGCATTGGTGGCTAATTACTAAGGGTTGACTTTTTTTTTCTATGCTGCCACCAAAAAAACCCTTATTTTGTCTTGATTAAAATATTGATGAGTTAAGTTGTTTCCAGGGGTAGGCTGGCAAAGGGTGTTTGGCGTGGTTAAAACATATTGACCTATCTGGTAAAGAGCCTAACACCACTAACAATCTGTATTCTCAGTTTTCTCACAATGAACAGTAATTTTCTCATTCTGATGCTCATAAGGTATCAGGCCCCTAAACTGTACCATTTTTCTAACCATCACAGCTCTCCTCAGTTAAGTTCTAACCAAATATTTTGTGGCTCCTATCTCATAAACTATCTCCAGAGTTAGTCAGTGTCATCTGAAATCTTGATACTGGTGTAAAGTTTTAATCTCTGCTTTTAGAGCTCATGAGAATACATACTGAAATCACTCTGGAACTGCTGTGTAGGTGGGAAGGAGGTACAGCAATGGGGATCAGATTTCCCTACATAAAAGAGAAGGCGTCAGCTAACTTTTTTGTTGTTTTTGTTACCAAATGTTCAGAGTTTTCACAAGACTGAGCTGATATTATCTATTTTTTTATTTGAGGCTCCTCTTTGTCTTTGCTGGAATCTGCGGTTTCTCGTCACACTCAATTTAATTCTGTTCTAGACTTACTTGTTCCTCCTTGCCTTCCAGACAGATTCTCAATTTACTAGAGGGGACCTGTTGAATACATTGCTTTTTTAATCTGCAGTGGCTCATAGCATAAAGGACCAAGACTAGAAACAGGACAAAGATTTACAGCTGACAAGTTTTTCACAGTGCAGAAAATGACCCCTGTGCTTACCCACTCTCTCTATCTCTCTCTTTTTTTTTTTAATGGCAAACTCTATTGTGGCTCTGAAACTATTAACTGCATAGAGCTGTTGCTCTATACATTGCATCTTGGCCTAAAACTCTTTGTTTCCCAGGATTATATGTGCATCACAATGGAGGAAGCTGAAGATCAAAGTTGAAAATCAAAGCTGCAGATGAAAGAAAAGTGCCACCTTTCATGTGATGTGCACACACATTCTGGGAAGTAAATGGTCATCTCTGAAATACAGGGAGAAATTAGTAAAAATGCTCCAGAACCAGAACACTAAAAACAGAAATATCAACATGGACATGGGTAGAGCTTTGTTCCCTGAAGATCTAGTAGAAAATATACTATTTGCAGACACTGTGGTCAGAGGTGAGGGGGTTTGTTAGCTACATTTAGGTCTCCCTTCTGATGATTCTGACTCACAAGCAATGAAAAATATCAACCTGTGAAATACAACCCTTCTTGTTATCCAACTGACAAAATAATCAAGTGCTTGCTTGCCTCAGCATTTTACATGTTTCAGTGAACAGAATACTTTCGTATTCATTTAGTCAAGTGTTAAATATGTTCAAGGCCTTGAGAACAGCATTTCAGAGCTGCTGTCTGGAACACATTTCTGTGATGAAATTATTTGTCAGCTGATGATTGCTGGAAATAGAACAGACATTATTTACTTCACATCACTGGATTTTATTTAACACAGCAACAGGGAAAGAAATAATTGCACAAGATCAGTATTTAAAACTTAACTAAGTACACAGAGAACTAGCCATCCAGCTTCTATTTATGGGAGTTATTTGCCTAATTCCTACATGCAATGAACCTATATTTTACTTCAGTGCTTAATGCAAAAAGATTTATTAGCAAATATTTGTAAGAATTCTGGCTGGGACAAAAACAATCTTGGTTTTGGGGAACAAATCCACTGACACCAATGGCAGTTTGCTTACCCCTCAAATATATTGTAATTAGACACGTGCTCTTAGAGGTTTTTGAAACTACTGTGACCTAGATTTAGTCAGTTTTCTCATGGTTTTGTCGTAATGGAACATCAAAAATACACAATTCTATTTGACAGTCCAATCACCCAGACCAGAAATAGCCAGTTTGTAAAATATAGTAATTACTTTTACCTTGTACAAGATTTATTATTAATGAAATGTAGTATTTGCAAATATTTTACTTAAATAGATCAAATGGATCATGGTAGAATACGTAGTAAACTAAATCAATCCATTATTGAGAAGTAAATTCTCAGTGCTTCCCCTGTTAATCACTTGAAGAAATTGAAAAAATATCTTAAAAGACATCTTGTTGTCTTGTTAGATAAGAAGTAACTGAAATAAGATAATTCTGCTAGATGTCTAGTATCTTTGTGTCCAGTAACACGAGTGATAAATGTAGTGTTTGCCATTTCCATTTGTTATACTGAAATACTCAGCTCTTGGAATTCTTCTGTTCTTTAACAGAAAACTAAGTAGCATGGTTTCCATATGAAATTTCATTCCAAGGGATTGTTACATCCTTCTGGATTCATGTGTAGTTAACAATATAGCATAAAGTTACTTAGACTGTCCGCTTCCTAAGACACACCAAGACTCGGAAAAGTCTAACCTCAGAAATTCAAAACCAAGCTTGTGTTACCCATTACTTATCTGATAAAACCTTTCATGAGTCATTAATCTTCATCTGGATAAGATAAAATCCAGCATGCTATAGTACTACTAGACACCTTTACTGCAGTAACAGAGAATAACTGTTCTGTGCTGCCAAAAAAAAAAAAAAAAGTGTTCTACTGTCTGGAAAAAAAATAAAAATTCTATGCCAAACTTTTAATTAGTCATTAATTTTCAGCCTGTCTCCAACATAGGAAGTCTTTGGATACATGATAATTTTAAAAAGGAAAAATCATTTAATGTTGATTGAGACATTGGTCTGCTGCCCACAATGAAACTTTAAGAATGACTCCCAAAGCTTCATTATTTAACCTAACAGAAGGCATTAATAAATGACCCAGCCTTACTGCTCTTTTCCATACACTAATTCCCACATGAAGTTCAATATTCTGCTGATTTTTCCAGCTCTGCAAGTTGCCAGTTGTAGTATTTGGTAATCAGATGAATATGCAGAGTTCTACATTATAGTGCAAAATTCTTTCCTTTGAAGCAGGGTCTTTTCAAAATGTGGTACGTGTTTAATAGTCAACAGCGTGTCTGGAGGGATGGGGAGGTGTTATAAAATGCGTGTTTAAAAGGAAGTTTTTAAGGCTGGGTCTACACTACAAACTTCACACCCATGAGTGATGCAGTTATACCAACTTAATCCCCACTGTAGACACCACTATGTCAACAGGAGGGCTTTTCCCATTCACCTAGCTACTGCCTCTCATGGAGGTGGATTAACTGCGCTGACAGAAGAAGCTCTCCCATTGGTATAATAGTGTTTTCACTGAAGTGGTACAGCCATGTGGCTGCATCCCCACAATATTTTAAGTGTAAACCAGCTCCAATTGTCTAGGGAGGCTTTAGAATGAAATTATCCATGAGAACAGTGCTAAACTGGGATTATTTAAATCAGCTTCTATAAACTATTGTGGAATTATTAGGGTTGTCGATTAATTGCAGTTAACTCAAGCAATTAACTCAAAAATATTAATTGTGATTAATCACAGTTTTAATCGCACTGTTAAACAATAGAATACCAATTGAAATTTATTAAATATTTTGGTTATTTTTCTACATTTTCATATATATTTATTCTATGTTGTAATTGAAATCAGTGTATATTATTTTATTACAAATATTTGTATTGTAAAAGTGATAAAATAAATAGTATTTGCCTCATACAAGTACAGTGGAGCCTCGGTATAAAGCGCTCCGCTATAACGCGAGTTCGGTTATAGTGCAGTTATATCGTGGCTCCCAAGTCCTGAGTTCTCTGTTCCCGGCAGGCGCGGGGGCCGCGGCTTCTCTCCCCTGCTGGGCAGCAAGGAGAGAAGCTGCAGCCTCCCCTGCCAGGGACGGAGAACTCAGTACTGCAGGTGGGGGCTGCGGCTTCTCTCCCTGCTGCCCAGCAGGAGAGAAGCTGCTGTCCCCACCTGCAGAACTCCGGGGCTGCAGACAGCAGCCTGGGAGTTCTCTGTGGAAGCTGCGGCTCCCCGCCTGCC